>JBBDGP010000685.1:3017500-3327514 GCA_037952835.1 Lithobates septentrionalis | reverse complement strand
TTTCCATCCGCATGCAGACACACAATGCACTCACCAGACTTAATTGACCCCTATTTAGAGGGAGTCAAATTGTGCAAATGGGAAAATCCAAGATGTCATACATGAGGTCACAGGAATGAATCCAAACTGCTGCTGTCATCCATTCAGTGTATATATATATATAGAAAAAAAGTCCAAGAGGTTGCTGCACTTAAAAACTTGTGCTTCAATAGATCTGAGGGAGGGCGTAAGCTGACTAGCCCGAAACGTAATCCATCCATCCATCCATATCTGAATCTACTCTTGTCTGAAACTGTGTAGGCATTTCTTGCCTTTGATATTGCTTGAAAGGATTATACTTGCTTTGTAAATCTCTCCTGAAGATATTGTGAAATAAAGCAAAGAAGTTTTTAAGTGCAGCAACCTCTTGGGCTTTTTTTCTATATACAAGGTCGGTGGGAAGACCTGATTGTTGGCACTAAACTGTAAGCAGAGTGCGGTTCTCCTCTACAAGTGAATATATATATATATATGTATATATATATACACATACTGTATCTCACAAAAGTGAGTACACCCCTCACATTTTTGTAAATATTTTATTATATTTTTTCATGTGACAACACTGAAGAAATTACACTTTGCTACAATGTAAAGTAGTGAGTGTACAGCTTATATAACAGTGTAAATGTGCTGTTCCATCAAAATAACTCAACACACAGCCATTAATGTCTAAACCGCTGGCAACAAAAGTGAGTACACCCCTAATTAAAAATGTCCAAATTGGGTCCAATTACCATTTTCCTTCTCAGTGTCATATGACTCATTAGTGTTTAAAGATCTCAGGTGTGAATGGGGAGCAGGTGTGTTAAATTTGGTGTTATCGCTCTCACTCTCTCATACTGGTCACTGGAAGCTCAACATGGCACTTAATGGCAAAGAACTGTCTGAGGATCTTAAAAAAAGAATTGTTGCTCTACATAAATATGGCCTAGGCTATAAGAAGATTGCCAAGACCCTGAAACTGAGTTGCAGCATGGTGGCCAAGACCATACTGCAGTTTAACAGAACAGGTTCCACTCAGAACAGGCCTCACCATGGTCGACCAAAGAATTTGAGTGCACATGCTCAGCGTCATATCCAGAGGTTGTCTTTGGGGAATAGATGTATGATGGCTGCCAGCATTGCTGCAGAGGTTGAAGGGGTCAGCCTGTCAGTGCTCACCATACACCGCACGCTGCATCAAATTGGTCTGCATGGCTGTCATCAAAAAAGGAAGCCTCTTCTAAAGATGATGCACAAGAAAGCCTGCAAACAGTTTGCTGAAGACAAGCAGACTAAGACTAAACTTATTTGGATCAGATGGTGTAAAGCGTGTGTGGTGGAAACCAGGTGAGGAGTACAAAGACAAGTGTGTCTTGCCTACAGTCAAGCATGGTGGTGGAAGTGTCTTGGTCTGGGGATGCATGAGTGCTGCCGGCACTGGGGATCTACCATTTCATTGAGGAACCATGAATGGCAACATGTACTGTGACATACTGAAGCAGAGCATGATCCCCTCCCTTTGGAGACTGGGCCGCAGGGCAGTATTCCAACATGATAACGACCCCAAACACACCTCCAAGATGACCACTGCCTTGCTAAAGAAGCTGAGGGTAAAGGTGATGGACTGGCTAAGCATGTCTCCAGACTTAAACGATATTGAGCATCTGTGGGGCATCCTCAAACAGGAGGTGGAGGAGCGGAAGGTCTCTAACATCCACCAGCTCCGTGATGTCGTCATGAAGGAGTGGAAGAGGACTCCAGTGGCAACCTATGAAGCTCTGGTGAACTCCAAGCCCAAGAGGGTTAAGGCAGTGCTGGAAAATAATGGTGGCCACACAAAATATTGACACTTTGGGCCCAATTTGGACATTTTTACTTAGGGGTGTACTCACTTTTGTTGCCAGCGGTTTAGACATTAATGGCTGTGTGTTGAGTTATTTTGAGGGGACAGAAAATTTACACTGTTATACAAGCTGTACTCTCACTACTTTACATTGTAGCAAAGTGTAATTTCTTCAGTGCTGTCAGATGAAAAGATAAAATAAAATATTTACAAAAATGTGAGGGCTGTACTCACTTTTGTATATATAATAAAAAAAAAAATTATATATATATATATATAGATATATATCTATATATATAGATATATACAGTAATATATTGTGGGGAGATCATGGGGATCACCTTTTCTCAAAATGAAGGTCAGCGTACAGGCAGTTTCTTTAAAATCTGACGGGTTGCCAGCTTTATTTACAGGTGGTTTGCAAAGTCATAAAATTAAACAAAACAGTAAAACAAATCCTTGCCATCCAGCGCTAAACTAAACAATACACTGCTCTCTATACGGTGTGGGGCTGGTCCCTGTCACCCACAAAACATGAGGTAAAGCAAACCTTTGTTTTCAGTCCAAACAAACAGGGCTCCTCTCTCTCAGATTCCCTTCTGAGTCTCAGGCCAGAGCACTCCTGTGCTCTCTTCCTGGTCATTTAAAGTCCACCTGAGCATGGACTCAAGTGGACCACAAGACCAGGACCGGAACCAAGCCTGCCACAGAGGCTGGAAAAATCCGGGCCGGATTCCGGTTCAGTCTCTGACAAGAGAACAAATGAGAGGGGAAATATTTTGATTATTGATGACCTCACCTCGCATACCGTTGCATATCCTCCCCTTTGCTCAATCCCCTGCGGCTGAGCAATTGTCCCAAACATACAGTGCATGCGGCAGGGGGCATCTGCATTGTTTTGGAGCTTGCCCAGCCTATGCTCTACTGTAAATTTAAAGGGCTGTAAAGCCAGGAACCACCTTGTCAAGCTGCCATTTTTCTCTCTGTCACACATCCACTTCAGGGGAGCATGGTCAGTGACCAGCTTAAATGACCTCCCCAACAAGTAATAGTTCAGGGAGTCTAAGGCCCATTAGACACTCCTTTTCGACAATGGCATAGTTTTTTTCGTGCTTGTTCAGTTTCTGGCTCAGGTATACAACCGGGTGTTCCTCATCATCTCTGTTCTGGGATAGTACAGCCCCTAGTCCCACCTCAGAGGCGTCCGTCTGTACCACAAACTCCTTTGTGAAGTCTGGGGTCACTAGTCAGTAGTAAACAATGGGCCTGTTTTAAATTCTGGAATGCCTCCTTGGCTTCAGGATTCTATTTAACCATGGCCAACCCTCTACCCTTCGTCAGGTCAGTCAGAGGGGTGGCAATGGTGGCAAAGTTGGGTATAAACCGTCTGCAATAGCCCGTAATGCCCAAGAAGGCCTGAACTTGTTTTTTGTTTACCGGTTGGGGCCATTTTTGCCTCCACCTTATTGGTCTGAGGCTTGACCAGTCCCCGGCCACCTTTTTGGGTTGGCCGTGAGACCTGCTTTCCTAAGGGAATCTACCACTGCTTGTACTCGGGGCAGGTGCAATTCCCAATCTGGGCTGTGGATGACCACATCGTCCAAATAAGCAGCTGCATGCGGGCGATGTGGTCTCAAAGTTTTGTCCATCATTTGCTGGAATGATGCAGGGGCTTCATGCAGACCAAAAGGCATCCGCTTGTACTGAAACAAGCCCTCAGGAGTGGAAAAGGCAGTCTTCTCCTTGGCTGATTCAGTTAGCGGTATTTGCCAATAGCCTTTCGTTAGGTCTAGGGTTGTTATGTAGTGAGCCTGTCCAAACCTGTCCACAAGTTTGTCGACCCGAGGCATCGGGTACACATCGAACTTAGACACACTGTTGAGTTTCGTAAAGTCGTTACAAAACCTAATAGTGCCATCAGGTCTTGGGACCAGCACTATGGGGCTCGACCACTCACTGTGGGACTCTTCTATCATGTCTAACTCTAACATATTTTTGATTTCCTTTGCGACTGCCTCTCGCCTGGCCTCTGGGATTCTATATGGCTTTACATTTCCGCGAACCCCGGGTTCCGTCACTGTGTCATGCTGGATCACGTTGGTCAGTCCGGGTAAGGGGAAGAAAAAGTCTCTATTTTTGTACACAAACACCCCAGGTGGTAGACAGAGGTATGGAGATGGGAGATTTTGTATAGCTTGCACAGTTCCTTGGTAACCCTGGACATAAATGGGCTGCCCTGATAATATAAGATCACTTTTGGGATCCCCACTCGACTAAACACCTGGACTAGCTCCTTGGCAATAGCCTTAGCCAAGGTGTTACGCAAGGGAATGGCCTCAGGATAGCGCGCTGCATAGTCCAGGATTACCAAAATATGCTGGGGACCCTGGGCAGACTTCACTACTGGTCCCACCGGGTCCATGCCGATTCTCTCAAACGGGACCTCGATTATTGGTAGAGGAACAAGGGGACTGCGAAAATGTGGTGTCGGTGCCGACATTTGGCACTCGGGGCACGATTCATAGTACTCCCTGACATCTACATACAACCCCGGGCCAGAAAAATCTATGGGCGATTCTCTCCTTGGTCTTTCCGATACCAAGATGTCCCCCATTACATGACCATGGGCCAGGTCTAGCACCACCCTACGGAAGGGGTTTTGGAACCAGTAGATGTTCTACCACATCCTCTCCCCGTTTTACCACCTGATACAGTAAATGGTGTTAAAGGGCCATGTAGGGGAGAGACACCCCCCAATTAGGATCCACCAGTTTCCCATCCACCATCTTAACATTTTCTCTGGCTCTCATGAGGGTGGCATCTCAGAGTTGCTCGGTACTGAAATCCTCTCTCCTGACCCTTAAGTCGGGTATCACATTCTGGCTACTCTCATTGTCAGGGTCAGAGGTGTTCTCCTGTTCGTTACCCCAGGGCTGGGAGCTAGCTTGCAGGTCGTCCGGCTCCCCAGCATGATAGGGAAAGGAAGAGGATCTCTGGCTTCCTTGATCCCACCAACAGCATCCCCTTCCTTTTGGCAAAAAGGGTATGGTGAGAGTTCCCGTGCTTCCCCAGCAGGAAGAGCTCTACCTACCAGCCTCCCTTTGCTCTCCCATAAATTCCAAAAATGGGGAAAATCTCTCCCCACTAAAGCTTCATGAAGCAGCGAAGGTATCACCCCCACTGAATGTGTTAAGCCCCGTAAACACAGTCGGATTTTCCGACGGAAAATGTTTGATAGGAGATTGTTGTCGGAAATTCCGACCGTGTGTAGGCTCCATCGGACATTTTCCATTGGAATTTCCGTCACACAAAATTTGAGATCTGGGTCTTGACATGGTCACTGTTGAAATGTGTTCTGTAACCTTCACCTAACACACAGACACTTTTCCTACTAAACGCTCTCTACTCCCCCCTCCCTTCTCAAGGTTTTACTTTTGCAATTGTTCTATTCGCTAGTTTTTAATAAAACATTTCTATTTGTCAGCTTTTAATAACATATTTCTATTTGTTAGTTTTTAATAACATCTCACACCACCCCTTTCTTATCTATGTATAAAATAACATGTAATAATAAATTTTCACTGAACGGACATTTTAAACACAGTGATTGAGTCCTGTGAATCTGTTCCTGCAGCTGCAGTATTAACTTTGTTTTAGAGTCCCAATCAGAAATCAGTCATATCAGCTTGGCGAGCCAGCCAGGAGTTTGGCAGAGTCTCCAGAAGGAACCGCGCTTCGATCGGGATCATCGGGAAACGCAGACCTCAAATGCCGGCTAGGTAAGCTGCCCTTAAGCTTGCTATATTTCTGCCTTTTCATATGTATCCTATCTGTCGGTTCTCAAGGAAAAGAGACCACTCTCTGACCTTTCTGGTTGGGTAACGTGTGTGTGTGAATGTGTATGTGTCCCCCTTCACGGGTTGGACTGTGTGTGGATAGGGAAAATCCTCTGCAGTTCCCTGTGTTGACTCCTTGTGGGCGACCTGGGTCAGAGGCGCATGGTAGGGTCAGATAAAACTCACAGAGAAGAGAAGAGACGAGGAGGGTCTCTTAATGAGTGTTTTGTCTATTGTCATAAACCCCTTCTATCCACGTAGATAAGTGGAGACTATTCTTGTAAATCTGCAGATTTGCTGTACTATTTGTTTTAGAAGCAAGAGGGTATAGGCACAAGTAGAGAAGACTGGCCAGTCATTATGGGCATTAAATTAATTAAGGGAATGAAGGGAGAGAGGCCTTCAGAAAATGCTCAGCGCAAGATGAGCGCTAGAGAATATATGAACCGAAGGTACGGTTCCGCCTATACTGAGCCCCTAGATAAATGGGTAGAATGGACAAAGGGAACAGCTAAACCTTTAAAATCTGAAGGTACTTTTGATTTACAAGTATGGCAAACTTTTCTGCACAATTATGGCCCACTACTGCAGTGAAGGAACGTGGAGAATAGCTTGCACATGGGAGACAGAAGCTAAAGTAGCAAATCAAACTGGCTTGACGGAGATATTTATTAAATGTACTGCCCAAATTTACCACGTTTGGCTAGAAAGAGGAGGACCCCCCACCTTATGTGGCTGCCAGTTTGGCTTTAAGGGGTGCATCCAAAAAAGCAAAAGAATTAGATTACATGGAACACACAAAAGATGAGCTATGCAATATAGTAGAGAGGTTTAACAGCCCCATGTCAACCTACAAAGAGGATTTTGGCTCGTATCCTAGAAACAGATGATTGGCATAAATCAAAAGGCACATATGCAAAACTAGATCTCTCTGAACTTAAGGCTTTGGCCAGAGAAAGAGAGATAGAGTCTGAACTTCCGGAGCAAACCATAATTTCCAAATTGTGGCAGCAAGATGAAGAAAGAAGGAAGGGAGATGCCAGCCCTTCTGCCCCTGGCATAGAGCAATCTGTTGCAGTTTATCCTGTCAGAACCCAATTAGTTTTTGAAGGTAATGCTGTTGACAGTAAGTCTCAAATTAAATGGCATGTACCTTTTAGTCCCTAAGATATGAGAGCCATATTAGAGGGATTGGGAGATCCTAGAAAGAATCCAATTGGGTTTGCAAACAAACTTAGCCCTGCACATGAAGCATATGAGGCTTCTGCTACTGAAATTCATCAGCTTCTTATTAAAGCAGTGGGAAGCAACATGTCTGGCTATATACTTAAAGAATGTGGTGTAGACGTCAAAAATCTAGGTAAGATGGTTAGTGGACGGGAGGTTTGTGAGAAATTGAAGGAAAAATTGCCCCAAATATATGGACAAACCAGACATGCTGAATTTATGAATGCTAAGCAAGGGAAAGAGGAAGCAGCAGGGGCTTATTGGAGGCGGTTAAGCTATATGGGTGAGGAAGCAGGCATTAAAATAGAGCAAGAGAAGGCGGGAGAAACTGCAAGTCTATCTACACAACTTGTGAAACAAAGGCTTCTTGATGGTTTAATACCCCAGTTGAAAGAAAAGTTGTTCACAGCAAGGCCTGAGGCAGGCAATATGTCTATTCGAGACGTCCTGCCTATCCTGTTATCCATAGAAAACAGGATTAACCAAAAAGACAGCAAACCCAAGGTAATATACATGGGAAAGCAGAGAGGAAGAGGAAGAGGCAAAGGCAATTTCAGAAATCATGGCAATCGGGGACCAATTATATGCTACAATTGTGATGGGGAAGGACACATAGCCAAATTCTGCCATCTTCCTGACCGTAGACTGGAAAAGAGCTTAGAGGCACCTCATGCTGATCCCAGTTCTCTGCCAAAAGCAGTGGATCAGGCATAGGAAAATGGCATGCCAGTATCAATCATGTTAAATAGGGGAGACAATGGTCCCGAGGCCAGAGTAAAAGTATTTTTACAAGAACTCCCCTATCCTGGAGGAGAAACAGAATTAACATGTTTAATCGATACTGGTGCAAGCCGAAGTGTTTTTAATATAGAGGACTTACCTCCAGGATTATTATCTACAAATGTTATCTCTGGTGTTGGCCTAACCGGGACCTCTACTGATCTACTTAAACTCAGGCTAGGACAGCAAACAGAAATTGTCACTAAAGTGTTAGTTTCAGACACAGTTCCTACCAATCTTTTGGGAGCTGACATTTTGAACCAAATTTTAGCAAACATAGACTACACTCCTACAGGAGTCCAAGTGGTTAGTAGTCTGTCAGGAGAAGTTTTAAATTCTGCCTGTGGAGTATTTTTAATCCGAGACTCCACTCCGCCATTTCCACCAGAATTGAAAGTGATTCCCACTGAATTATGGGCCACCAGCAAATATGATGTAGGTTTGCTGGATTGCACCCCAGTCATGATAATAATTAAACCAGGAGCCCATCTCCCACAGATTAAACAGTACCCACTGAGTATTGCTCAGACTGAGGGGATAAAGGATCAAATCACTCAACTGAAAGCAGCATGGGTTGTTGTACCAATTAAGTCCCAAGTCAATACACCCCTGTTCCCAATTGCAAAGAAGCCAGACAAGAAGGGTGGGCAGGTGACATATCGCATGGTGCATGATTTGAGAGCCATTAACAATATAATAGAGGCAGATACCCTGATCGTGCCCAACCCCCGCACTTTACTAAGTGGAATACCTGCCTTCAGCACCTGCTTTACAGTGATTGATCTTGCAAATGCTTTCTTTTCAGTGCCCCTGCACCCAGATTGCTGGCACCTTTTTTCATTTACCCATGATGCCCAAAAGTTAGCATGGACAAGATTGCCCCAAGGCTGTGTGTGTAGCCCCTCTGAATATAATACTGCGTTAAAGCAAGTATTGGACCAATGGTCCCCCTCACACCCAAACACAGTTTTGCTTCAGTACATAGACGATTTGCCTATTTGTTCTGATACAAAGGACATTTGTAGCAGAGAAACAGTAAGCCTTCTCATGTTTCTCTATAACAGTAACAACAAAGTTAGCAAAGATAAGCTACAATACTGTCAAGAGAAAGTGATCTTCCTGGGTCACTGCATTTCACATGGAATTCGTCACCTAACCCCAGATCGAGTTAAAACTCTACAAAACTTTGAAAAGCCAAGGAATGTACGGCAACTACGTGCCTTCCTGTGGTTAGTGCGATATTGTAGGGACTGGATTCCAAATGCATCAGAACTTATGGCTCCTCTATATATCTTATGGCTACCACTAGAAACCCTTTCAAACTCACATGGGACAATGAATTGCAGGTAAAGGAGCTTATTAATTTTTTTTGTCTGAAGCTCCCGCCATTGGACATCCTGACTATACTAAGACTTTCTCGTTGTTCTGTCATGAAGTCAATGGATTTGCTGCAGGTGCACTCACCCAGCTACATGGAGACAAACAGAGGCCTGTGATGTATGTATCAGCCTCATTAGACCCTGTCATCAAAGGCTCCCCCAGTTGTATGCGAGCCATAGCAGCCTGCATTTTGCTGCTAGACAAAGTAACGGAGCTTGTACTAGATTCTGTTCTGATCCTGTATGTCCCACATGCAGTACAGGAAATCATGAATCAAGTAAATACCAGACATGTGTCTGCCAGTAGATTTGACAAGTACCAATCTGCTCTTTTTGCTCCATCGAATTTAACAATCAAACGATGTGTTACTTTAAATCCGGCAACTCTTCTTCCTATAATTGATGAGGAAGATGCAACAAATGGTACTGATGTAGAACCTGAGAGTTTTTCTCATGATTGTATAGCTCTTATGGAGGTAGAAAGGGCCTCTGTCACACCAGCAAAAGATGAGCCTTTATCAGATTGTGACACACACTTATTCGTAGATGGTTCCAGATTTTACACTGATGATGGTCAGCCACACACAGGGTTTGCTGTAACAACTACAGACACCATTTTACATCAGGAAGCATTGATACCCCAGATGTCAGCACAGGAAGCAGAGTTGTGTGCTGTAGTCAAAGCATGTCATCTCCTAGAGAATCAAAGGGGAAACATTTACACTGACAGCAGATATGCATTTGGAATAGCCCACGATTTTGGGCCTATCTGGAAAGCACGGAACTTTCTGACGAGTGCAGGGAAGCCAGTGAGACATGCAAAACTCATAGAGCGGCTATTTGAGGCTTTTCAGAAACCAGCAGAAGTTGCCATCTTGAAGGTAAAAGGGCATGTAAGGGGAAATGACATGACAGCCAGAGGAAATGCTTTAGCGGACCAAGCGGCAAAGGATGCTGCCCTTATGGCATTTGGCGTCACACCCACTATAGGGGTCGCCCAGGTAGCGGGGACAGATTCCCCTCATCAAGAGCAGTGGGATGTAGAAACTCTAATTCATTTGCAGAACCAGGCCCCTGATGAAGAGAAGGATAAGTGGATCAAATGTACTGCTACCCAAAATCAGCAGGGCCTGTGGAGCGCTGACAACAGGTGGTGTCTACCCAGGAGTTTGTACCCAGTTTTAGCACAACTGGCACATGGCGTCAGTCATCATAAGGGCGCGATGGTGGCACTTAATGACTGCTATTGGATAGCACCTGGATTTAGTGCATTTGCAGCCAGGTTTTGTGCTTCATGTCTCACTTGTGCTCTGTACAATGCAGGGAGGCCTGTCCATGTTCCCCAAAAGCATTTTTCTAAGCCAGATTTCCCTTTTCAAAGAACTCAAATAGACTACATTCAGATGCTCAGAATAGGCACCTATGAGTTCGCTTTAGTGTGTTTTGACATGTTCTCAGGTTGGCCCGAGAGCTGGCCAGTAGCTAAAGCAAATGCAAAAACAACAGCAAAGAAAATTTTGAATGAAATAGTTTGTAGATATGGAGTTCCTGAAACTATTGAGAGTGACAGAGGAACCCATTTTACTGGGGAAGTAATGAAAGAGGTAATGGAAGCCCTTCACATACAGCAAGCTTTCCATACACCTTATCATCCACAAAGTAGTGGTAAAGTTGAGAGACTTAATGGAATTTTGAAAAACAGATGTGCAAAAATTAAAGCAGATACAGGAACAGGATGGGTGAAAGCTTTGCCATTAGCCCTATATTCTGTACGAACTACCCCTAAACAACCACATGGGCTGTCCCCCTATAAGATTTTATTTGTAGGGCCACCCAAAACAGGGCTATATTTTCCCCAGCAGTTGCAGGCTTCTCACTCTAATCTGTTAGAATATGTTCAGATTTTGCAAAGAACATTGAATAAAATACATGAAGGTGTTTATAAATCTATCCCTGACCCAGATTCTGTTTCAGGTATTCACAGAATCCAACCAGGTGACTGGGTGGTGGTCAAGCGACACGTCAGAAAGCCACTAGAACCAAAATTTGACGGACCACATTTGGTGCTTTGACAACCGGTTCTGCTGTCAAGTTGGAAGGAAAGCCCACCTGGATTCACGCCAGTCACTGCAAGAAAATCCTGAAGTGATGATATCCTTTGAAAAAATTATGATAATGTTTCTTTTCTTTTTGTTGTTTGTGAGAACTGAGACATGGAAAAATAACCCTTTCATCCAAATGTTAAAATTGTATGCAACCCATAGCAACGCTAGTAACTGCTGGGTGTGTTCTCACTTACATCCCCAAACAGGAACAATACCCATGATAGCAATGCCTCTCAATTTCACTGATCTAAACAGGACCAGAATAAATGGCTCATACATAGTCTCCACAGCTAATGAGCACAGATCAGTAACTTTGATGGTTTCGAAACAGATAAACACTCCACAGATTTGTTTAAACATTACATGCCCATTTAACACTAAATCTACACGGTTGGGCAATTCAGATTGCACTGGAGCAAAAATTACAGTTTATGTAGGAAACTATGGTCAATATTATTATATCCCAGATCCAGAACTAAGTAGAACCCTTTATAGTACAAATTGCTCACAGTTCCCAATATGTGAAAATATCGGTTACCTGAGATTCCATGTTATTGCTTCCAGTTTTTTAGGAGCAGGCATACCGTTCATACGTAGAGGGTTATATTATATATGTGGAAATAAAGCTTACGCCTGGCTTCCTACTAATGTTACAGGTACATGTTATATTGGGAAGTTAGTACCTGCTTTGGCTGTTCGCAAAGATACAGTGCGACCAGATCAAAGTCCAGAATACCCTTTAGTGTTCAAAAGAGAGCTGTTCACTGAAGGTGACATGGCATGGTCATGGTTCCCTTCCTGGACAGGATGGGGAATTGAAGCAATGAAAAGACTAAATAATTACACTAGAATTGTAGATGAGATTATTAACCTTACTACCACTGATATAGGTTTATTAAATGAAGAAATGGCTCAGCTTAAAAAAGTAGTATTAGAGCACAGACTAACGCTAAATTATCTCACTGCAGCTCAAGGTGGAATGTGTAAGGTATTTCGCACTGACTGTTGTATATACATTTCTGATAATGAGGACATTATTAAAGGGCATCTTGCTAAGATAAGAGAACTACAGAATAAGGCTAATAATATTGCTAAAGATGGATGGAACCCCTTTCAGGGTTTAGGAGGTTTTGGTGATTTTTTATATGGCATAGCAACATGGTTACAGAAACTAGGCGCTTACATTGTGATGTTCCTATTTCTCATATTTGTTATTTACTTCCTCATCAGGCTATGCCTCTGTGTGACTACCCGCTGTACCAACAAATGTACCACCAGCCCTGATGAACCCATTATTGTGAGAAAGCTAGGAGAGAGCTGAAAAGGACCCCGTCTTTCTGCGTCAATGTAACAGGAGTTACCAGCAATCGGCTGAATGTAACGCAGAGAAGAATGGTGTCAAATAAACAAAAGGGGGGAAATGACATGGGCATTCACTGTACTGTTCATTTAAGCACAAGAGACGCCATTTTATTCTCACTGCTGAAATGTGTTCTGTAACCTTCACCTAACACACAGACACTTCTCCTACTAAACGCTCTCTACTCCCCCCTCCCTTCTCAAGGTTTTACTTTTGCAATTGTTCTATTCGCTAGTTTTTAATAATATATTTCTATTTGTTAGCTTTTAATAACATATTTCTATTTGTTAGTTTTTAATAACATCTCACACCACCCCTTTCTATGTATAAAATAACATGTAATAATAAATTTTCACTGAACGGACATTTTAAACACAGTGATTGAGTCCTGTGAATCTGTTCCTGCAGCTGCAGTATTAACTTTGTTTTAGAGTCCCAATCAGAAATCAGTCATATCAACCTCAAATTTTCTGACAACAAAATCCGTTGTCGTAAATTCCGATCATGTATACACAATCCCGACGCACAATGTTCCACGCATGCTCGGAATCAAGCAGAAGAGCTGCACTGGTTATTGAACTTCATTTTTCTCAGCTTGTCGTACGTGTTGTACGTCACCGCGTTCTTGACGTTCGGAATTTCCAATTTGTGTGACCGTGTGTATGCAAGACAAGTTTGAGCCAACATCCGTCAGGAAAAAATCCATGGATTTTGTTGTCGGAATGTCCGATCGTGTGTACAGGGCATTACACAGCCCCAGGGGGTTTCAACCTCAACCACCGCTGTCTGGTAGTCCCGAGTGTCCCCATGGATGCAAATTACCCCAATAATACTGAGGTGTAGTTTTGTGGGGTTTACACAATCATCCCTAACTAGGGTCACCACACTACCAGAGTCTAGCAGGGCTGTGAGTGGCTTCCCATCCACTGAAATAACACACATTTGTTTTTCAATGCGAGTCTGAAATGATGCAGTACATGCGACCTGTGCAAACAGAGACATGCGTCTTTTTCAAATAAGCATAATCGCATTGCATAGGTTCATCATTTTATAGGACAGTTTGCAGCAATATGCCCAAATGCATGTCAACGAAAACACTGTATACCATATATTCTACCCCCAGTCCTCTTAACGGTCCCAAAGACCTTCTTGGTTTCTTTGGCCAGTCTCCAGGTCTAGGACCCACAGTCTCATCAGCTGTAACAGTCTTATCTACCTTCCCCATTCTCTTGAACCCTGGAACAGTCTTACCAGAATGGCTGGGCAATCTTGGACCCCTAAACACACCGAAGTGTGGCGTAGACGGGTTCACCAAGTCCTCAGTAGCAATGTACCTCTCCGCTAGGTCCACCAACTGGGTTGCAGTTTTGGGGTCCCCCTGTCTGACCCACTTCTTCAGAGCAGCAGGGAGCACACGCAGGTACCGGTCCATTACCACATGCTCCATGATCTGAGGGCCTGTCAAGGTCTGCGGCTGCAACTACTTCCTGGTGAGGTGGACCAGGTCGAACATTCAGGAACGGGGTGGCTGGTTGCTGGAGTAGGTCCACTGATGCACGCGCTGGGCCCGGACTGCCATAGTGACACCCAAGCGTGCGAGTATCTCTGTCTTCAGACTCTCAAAGTCCTGGGCCTTATCCGGTTCCAGATCAAAATATGCCTTTTGAGGTTTTCCTGTCAGAAATGGGGCCAACAGACCCACACACTGTTCTTTTGGCCATCCTTCACAGACAGCAACTCTCTCAAAAGTCACAAGTAGGGATGAGCCGAACACCCCCCTGTTCGGTTCGCACCAGAACATGCGAACAGGAAAAAAGTTCGCTCGAACACGCGAACACCGTTAAAGTCTATGGGACACGAACATGAATAATCAAAAGTGCTAATTTTAAAGGCTTATATGCAAGTTATTGTCATAAAAAGTGTTTGGGGACCCGGGTCCTGCCCCAGGGGACATGGATCAATGCAAAAAAAAGTTGTAAAAACGGCCGTTTTTTCAGGAGCAGTGATTTTAATAATGCTTAAAGTCAAACAATAAAAGTGTAATATCCCTTTAAATTTCGTACCTGGGGGGTGTCTATAGTATGCCTGTAAAGGGGCGCATGTTTCCTGTGTTTAGAACAGTCTGACAGCAAAATGACATTTCGAAGGAAAAAACATTTAAAACTACCAGCGGGTATTGCATTGCCGACAATACACATAGAAGTTCATTGATAAAAACGGCATGGGAATTCCCCACAGGGAAACCCCGAACCAGAATTAAAAAAAAAAAATGACGTGGGAGTCCCCCTAAATTCCATACAAGGCCCTTTAGGTCTGGTATGGATATTAAGGGGAACCCCGGCCAAAATTTTAAAAAAAAATGACGTGGGGTTCCCCCTAAATTTCATACCAGACCCTTCAGGTCTGGTATGGATTTTAAGGGGAACCCCGTGCCAAAAAAAAAAAAACGGCGTGGGGTCCCCCCAAAAATCCATACCAGACCCTTATCCGAGCACGCAACCTGGCAGGCCGCAGGAAAAGAGGGGGGGACGAGAGTGTGGCCCCCCCCTCCTGAACTGTACCAGGCCACATGCCCTCAACATTGGGAGGGTGCTTTGGGGTAGCCTCCCAAAACACCTTGTCCCCATGTTAATGAGGACAAGGGCCTCATCCCCACAACCCTGGCCGGTGGTTGGTTGTGGGGGTCTGCGGGCAGGGGGCTTATCGGAATCTGAAAGCCCCCTTTAACAAGGGGACCCCCAGATCCCGGCCCCCCCTGTGTGAAATGGTAAGGGGGTACTTACCCCTACCATTTCACTAAAAAACTGTCAAAAATGTTAAAAATGACAAGAGACAGTTTTTGACAATTCCTTTATTTAAATGCTTCTTCCTTCATCTTCTTCTGGTTCTTCTGGCTCTTCTGGTTCTTCCTCCGGCGTTCTCGTACAGCATCTCCTCCGCGGCGTCTTCTATCTTCTTCTCCTCGGGCCGCTCCGCACCCATGGCATGGAGGGAGGCTTACGCTCTTCTCTTCATCTTCTTCTTCATCCTCTTCTCTTCTTCCTTCTTCTCTTCTTCTCTTCTTCATTTTTTTCTCCGGGCCGCTCCGCACCCATGCTGGCATGGAGGGAGGCTCCCGCTGTGTGACGGCGTTTCTTCGCCTGACGGCTCTTAATTAACGGGGGCGGGGCCACCCGGTGACCCCGCCCCCCTCTGACGCACGGTGACTTGACGGGACTTCCCTGTGACGTTATGGGGAATGCCACAGGGAATTCCCGTCATGTCCCGTGCGTCAGAGGGGGCGGGGTCACCGGGTGGCCCCACCCCCCCGTTATTTAAGAACCGTCAGATGAGGAGACGCCGTCACACAGCGGGAGCCTCCCTCCATGCCAGCATGGGTGCGGAGCGACCCGGAGAAGAAAATGAAGAAGAGAAGAAGGAAGAAGAGAAGAGGATGAAGAAGAAGATGAAGAGAAGAGCGGGAGCCTCCCCTCATGCCATGGGTGCGGAGTGGCCCGAGGAGAAGAAGATAGAAGACGCCGCGGAGGAGATGCTGGACGAGAATGCCGGAGGAAGAACCAGAAGAGCCAGAAGAACCAGAAGAAGATGAAGGAAGAAAGAAGAACCTTTTAAATAAAGGAATTGTCAAAAACTGTCTCTTGTCATTTTTAACATTTTTGACAGTTTTTTCGTGAAATGGTAGGGGTAAGTACCCCCTTACTATTTCACACAGGGGGGGGGGCCGGGATCTGGGGGTCGCCTTGTTAAAGGGGGCTTCCAGATTCCGATAAGCCCCCCGCCCGCAGACCCCCACAACCACTGGCCAGGGTTGTGGGGATGAGGCCCTTGTCCTCATCAACATGGGGACAAGGTGTTTTGGGGGGCTACCCCAAAGCACCCTCCCAATGTTGAGGGCATGTGGCCTGGTACGGTTCAGGAGGGGGGGGGCCGCACTCTCATCCCCCCCTCTTTTCCTGCGGCCTGCCAGGTTGCGTGCTCGGATAAGGGTCTGGTATGGATTTTTGGGGGGACCCCACGCCGTTTTTTTTTTTTTTTTGGCGCGGGGTTCCCCTTAAAATCCATACCAGACCTGAAGGGTCTGGTATGGAATTTAGGGGGAACCCCACGTCATTTTTAAAAAAAATTTTGGCCAGGGTTCCCCTTAATATCCATACCAGACCTGAAGGGCCTGGTATGGAATTTAGGGGGTCTCTCACGTCATTTTTTTTTTTGGTTCGGGGTTGCCCTGTGGGGAATTCCCATGCCATTTTTATCAATGAACTTCTATGTGTATTGTCGGCAATGCAATAGCCGCGGGTAGTTTTAAATGGCTTTTTTTCCTTCAAAATGTCATTTTGCTGTCAGACTGTTCTAAACATAGGAAACATGCGCTCCTTTACAGGCATACTATAGACACCCCCCAGGTACGAAATTTAAAGGGATATTACACTTTTATTGTTTGACTTTAAGCATTATTAAAATCACTGCTCCTGAAAAAACGGCCGTTTTTAAAACTTTTTTTTGCATTGATCCATGTCCCCTGGGGCAGGACCCAGGTCACCAAACACTTTTTATGACAATAACTTGCATATAAGCCTTTAAAATTAGCACTTTTGATTTCTCCCATAGACTTTTAAAGGGTGTTCCGCGGCATTCAAATTTGCCGCGAACACCCCAAATTGTTCGCTATTCGGCGAACTTGCGAACAGCCAATGTTCGAGTCGAACATGGGTTCGACTCGAACTCGAAGCTCATCCCTAGTCACAAGGTATGCCTCGACATCATCGGCATTTGTCATTTTCTGAAGGTGGTAGGAGGCATGTGCCATCTTTGATTCCACTGGCACAGGAGTTGCAGATCCCTGTTTCAGTTCCATTAGAGCCTCTGCAAACTGCTCGTTCATCTCCTGCTGGGCCGCCTGTTTTGCTGCAGTGAATTTCTGTTTCGCTACAGCGGCCTCTGCAACTTGGCGGTGCATCTCCTGCTGGGCCACCTGTTGTGCTGCAGCGGCCTCTGCGACTTGGCGGTTGGTTTACCGCTGAGCTGCATTGGGCTGTAGCAAGGCCTTTATCATTTCCTCCATCTTCAGAAATTGCCCGAATTCTCCACCACGTGTGGGGAGATTAGGTCGTGGGGATCACCTTTTTTCAAAATGATGGTCAGCGTACAGGAAGTTTCTTTAAAATCTGGCAGGTTGCCAGCTTTATTTACAGGTGGTTTGCAAAGTCATAAAAATAAACAAAACAGTAAAACAAAGCCTTGCCATCCGGCACTAAACTAAACAATACACTGCTCTCTATACGGTATGAGGCTGGTCCCCGTCACCCACAAAACATGAGGTAAAGCAAATCTTTATTTTCAGTCCAAACAAACAGGGCTCCTCTCTCTCAGATTCCCTTCTGAGTCTCAGACCAGAGCACTCCTGTGCTCTCTTCCTGGTCATTTAAAGTCCACCTGAGCATGGACTCAAGTGGACCACAAGACCTGGACCAGAACCAAGCCTGCCACAGAGGCTGGAAAAATATATTGATTATCAAGATTATCGATGACCTCACCTCGCATACCGTCACTTTACATATATATATATATATCTATATATATATATATATATATATATATATATAGATATAGATATATATATATATATCTATATATATATATATATATATATATATATATATATATATATATATATATATATATATAGATATATATATATATAGATATATATATATATATCTATATATATGTATATAGATATCTATATAGATATATAGATATATATATATAGTATTCAAAGCTCCAGTGTTGCCATATAGAGAGGGAGAGGAAAGGATACTCTCATGGTGCAGTATTTGAATAATTTATTTAAAAAGAAGCTTGTATTGCACTTACATTAAAGAATACAGGAATCAGCATATATTGTACAGGAATCACTGGTTTGAGATACGTAATTTCCAGTCAGCTGGAACGCAGGTAGAGCACGAACTGGCAATTCCTATACAATATATGCTGATCCCTGTCTTCTTTGATGTAAGTGCAATACAACCTTCTTTTTATATAAAGGATTCAAAGTACTGCACCATGAGAGTATTGTTTCCTCTCCCTCTATATGGCAACACTGGAGATTTGAATACGCTATCTATATATACAGTATCTCACAAAAGTGAGTACACCCCTCACATTTTTGTAAATATTTTATTATATCTTTCCTGTGAAAACACTAAAAAAATTACACCTTGCTACAATTTACAGTAGTGAGTGTACAGCTTGTATAACAGTGTAAATTTGCTGTCCCTTCAAAATAACACACAGCCATTAATGTCTAAACCGCTGGCAACAAAAGTGAGTACACCCCTAAGTGAAAATGTCCAAATTGGGGCCAGTTAGCTATTTTACCTCCCCGACGTCATGTTACTCTACTGAGTCACAAGGTTTCAGGTGTGAATGGGGAGCAGGTGTGTTATCGCTCAACTCTCTCATACTGAACACTGGAAGTTCAACATGGCACCTGATGGCAAAGAACTGTCTGAGGATTACAAAAAAGAATTGTTGCTCTACATAAAGATGGCCTAGGCTCAGGGGCGGACTGACCATTGAGCCACTCGGGCACTGCCCGAGGGCCCTGAGCCACTAGGGGGCCCCATCAGGGTTGCCAGCCTCAGTAAAACCAGGGACAGTATGGAACAGGGACAGCCAATAGACAGTATGGAGCAGGGACACTGTGTATACTGTGTGTACATGTATGTGTATACTGTGTGATTGTATACTGTGTGTGTGTATACTATGTGGCCCCATGATCTCTGATTGCCTGGGGGCCCCATAATATCCTATTGCCCGGGGGCCCTATGAGTTGTCAGTCTGCCCCTGCCTAGGCTATAAGAAGATTGCCAAGACCCTGAAACTGAGCTACAGCACGGTGGCCAAGACCATACAGCAGTTTAACAGGACAGGTTCCACTCAGAACAGGCCTCGAACAAAGAAGTTGAGTGCACATTCTCAGCGTCATATCCAAAGGTTGTCTTTGGGAAATAGACGTATGAGTGCTGCCAACATTGCTGCAGAGTAGGGATGAGCCGAACACCCCCCCGGTTCAGTTTGCGGCAGAACATGCGAACAGACAAAAGATTTGTGTGAACATGCGAACACCGTTAAAGTCTTTGGGACTCGAGCGTGAGAAATCAAAAGTGCTAATTTTAAAGGCTAATATGCAAGTTATTATAATAAAAAGTGTTTGGGGACCCGGGTCCTACCCCAGGGGACATGTATCAATGCAAAAAAAGTTTTAAAAACAGATGGTTTTTCGGGAGCAGTGATTTTAATAATGCTTAAAGTGAAACAATAAAAGTGAATTATTCCTTTAAATATCGTGCCTGGGGGTGACTATTGTATGCCTGTAAAATGGCACATTTTTCCCGTGTTTAGAACAGTCCCTGCACAAAATGAAATTTCTAAAGGAATAAAAGTAATTTAAGAAAAAGTATAACAAGTAATTCTGCGCTGCCCAAAAGAATAAGCAGCTAACATGGCCAGTAGGATATGTGCATAAATCAGAAAACAAAATAAGTGTAGCGCTAATATGAAAAGTAAAATAGCCACACAATATGTAGCATAAAGACCAAAAAAGTGAATGAATTGAAGTCCACAGTGAGTATATGACTCGTACAAAGTGATGGAATGTTAGTCCTCAATAAATGTGTGACTTCATACATAGAATGTATCAATGTGCACGTGACATCTGGAATAAAAGGAACACCACCACCTACAACAGGGAGGCTTACCGGAACGTTTGAACCCAAAGAAACATACGTTCAATTGGGTCAAACAAGCTTGGGTAATAACCAGCTGATGGGGGTTACGTGGAAGTTGAGAGAAGGTCCTGGGATGATCCGTGGACCGGAATGTCCCTCTAGTGCCCAACTGACATCTCTAGTGAACAATATTCCATACAGCCAGAATTTGAGAGTTAGGCGTAATTGTACAAATGATGATGATGAAGAAAGTTGTGGTCCTGTTGATCATCTCATGCTCGTCAGTCAAGTGACGGACGAGCAGGAGATGATCAACAGGACCACAACTTTCTGATTTTTGAAGTTTGCTAGTTTAAAGATTTAATGGTCTTTATGCTACATATTGTGTGGTTATTTAACTTTTCATATTAGCGCTAAACTTATTTTGTTGATCTAAAAGTCATTTAAAACTGCTTGCAGCTGTAATGTAATGTTGCCCCCCCTCCCCGCCCATTACCAGGCCCTTTCGGTCTGGTATGGATATTAAGGGGAACCCCGCACCCAAATTTAAAAAAAAAAGGCGTGGGGCCCCCAGGCAATATATACCCTGAACAGCAGCAGTATACAGCCGGTCCCCGGGTTGCAAACAAGATAGGGACTGTAGTTTTGTTCTTAAGTTGAATCTGTTTGTAATTTGGAACAGGTACATTTTGTAAGTGTAGCTCCAGCCAAAAAATCTAATTTTAAGCTTTTTGGATAACATAGGGAAGGGTTATCATCACCCCTGTAACATTTGTTTTGCTGTCTGTGCCCCTGTTCAGAAAATTAGTAGTGCCATACTAGTGCCATACTCACACAGGTACTCATTGATGGTCCTCTGCTGCATGTGCAGCCACTGCAGCATTGCCAACATTGAGTTCCACCTGGTGGACATGTCACAAATGAGGCAGTTCTTGGGCAGGTTGCATTCTCTTTGAATGTAAGCCAGCCAAGCACTGGCATTATATGACTGGCAGAAATGACCACAGACTTTCCTGGCCTGCCTCAGGAGATCCTGTAAGCCAGGGTACCTGCTCAAGAACCGCTGCACCACCAAATTCAGGACGTGAGCCAAACGGGGAGAATGGGTCAAGTGTCCCTATCAGAGGGCGGAGAGGAGGTTGGTGCCATTGTCACATACAACCATTCCTGGCTGAAGCTGGCGTGGCGTCCACCACTTCTGAGCCTGCCCCTGCAGAACTGACAGAATCTCTGCCCCAGTGTGGCTCCTCTCCCCTAAGCAGACCAACTCAAGCACCGCATGGCATCTTTTAGCCTGAGTGCTTGCATAGCCCCTTAAATGCCTATGGAGCACCACTGGTTCAGAGGAGAAATCTGCAGAGGAAGAGGCCATATGACCTGCGGAAATGCACACAGACTTTCCTGGCCTGCCTCAGGACATCCTGTAAGCCCGGGTACCTGCCCAAGAACCGCTGCACAACCAAGTTAAGGACATGAGCCAAACAGGGCACATGGGTCAGTTGTCCCTGTCAGAGGGCTTAAGCTGGCATGGCGTCAACCACCTCTGAACCTGCCCATGCAGAGCTGACAGAATCTCTGCCCCAGTGTGGCTCCTGTCCCCCAAGCACACCAGCTCAAGCACCGCATGGCATCTTTTTGCCTGCGTGCTTGCATAGCCCCTTTAACGCCTACGGAGCACCTCTGGTTCCGAGGACAAACCAGCACAGGAAAAGGCCATAGAGGAAGAAGAAGAGGAGGGGGTGGAGGAGAGAGCTGTGGCAGAATCACCACTAGCATTTTGGAGGCGTGGTGGTGCAACAAGCTCCAACAATATTGAACCCTGTCCTGCATCCTTCCCAGCTGCCAGCAGAGTTACCCAGTGTGCCGTAAAAGAAAGGTAACATCCCTGTCCATGCCTGCTGGACCATGAGTCAGCAGTAATATGCGCCTTACTGCTGACCGCCCTGTCCGAGGCCAAGACATTGCCTTCCACATGCTGGTAGAGAGACCGAATGGCCTTCCGTGAAAAGAAATGGCGTTTGGGAACCTGCCACTGAGGTACCGCACATTCCACAAATTCACGAAAGGGGGCAGAGTCTACCAGCTGAAAAGGCAGCAGTTGCAGTGCTAGCAATTTGGCCAAGCTAGCATTCAGACGCTGAGCATGTGGATGGCTCGGACCGAATTTCTTTAGACGGTTTAGCAACTGGGGTAGGGAAATTTGTCTGCTAAAATCCAATGTTGGTGTACCGCTAGTATATTTGACGCAAGTACTTGGGACACCTATTTCTATACCTTTATTCCTCTCAGTGCAGGTTTCTGAGAGGACTGGAGGTATGGTGGAGTTGGAGATCCCAGCTGATAAGGAGCAACTAGAGGTCTGCCTTGTTCTTTGATGTGGGTCTTTTAAGTGCTGTTGCCAATGGACTGCATGGGAGGTCGTCATATGTCTGGTCAAGCGTGTGGTGCCCAAGCGGCTGCTGTTTTGGCCACGCTTGATACACTTCAGACATATGTTGCAAACAGCAATGGTGCGATCTGCTGCACACGTGTCAAAAAAGGCCCACACCAAAGAACTTTTCAAAATATGTGAGGAGTCAGCAGCGCCCTGCACCTGCTTAGCTCTGCGGTTGTGATGCAATAGGGTGGCTGCCCTTAAGCTGCCCCCTTGAGGGCATCCTGCCTCATTGGCGATGTGCCTCCTACTCCTCCTCTCCTCTATCAGGCATCCAAGTAGAGTCAGTGACCTTATCATCCCCTCACTCCTCGTTACTGGAGCAAACTTGGCAGTATGCTGCAGCTCGGGGAACATGACTGCCAGTTTCTTCACCTTCTTGGGCTCACATTACTCCCTTCCTCAACCTGGGTACCATTATCAGAGCCTTCAAATCCCTGTGCATCCTCCTGCAGCATGTATCTGACACTGTGGTTGAATAGTTCGGGAGACTCCTCCATGCATAGTGGTGGAGCTAGGGAAGGAGTGACTGTTGACATGAATCCGATAGAATAGGCCACTTTGGCAGCTGCATTGGCAGACAAACTACTCTGGGCCTGGGTGACAGAGGATGAGGAGGATGAGGAGGGCTTTGTTATCCATTCCACCAACTCTTCTGCATGTTGTGGCTCAATAACACGGCCAGCTGCAGAAAAAAAGGACAAGCGTGCCCCACGGCCACATGCTGAGGATGCACCGTGTCCACGTCCAGCACTGTCAACTGTAGACACAGAGCCTGCTTGCCCTCTTTTAGTGGCCTGTGAGCATCTGTCTCTCCTTGGTGGCCTTCCGGACATGCTGTAAAATTTTGTTCAGCAAAACCACACTACACTGCATTGTGTACTGTGTACACCACCAGAAAAGTAGTAGCAACTGCACTAGGGGTGCACAGTACTGTGTACACCAACAGAAGTGTAATAACAACTATGGGTGTACTGTATGTATTGCATGCTGTATACACCACCAGAAAAGTAGTAGCAACTGCACTAGGGGTTCACAGTACTGTGTACAGTGCACCAACAGAAGTGTAATAACAACTATGGGTGTACTGTATGTATTGTTTACTGTGTACACCACCAGAAAAGTAGTAGCAACTGCACTAGGGGATCACAGTACTGTGTACACCAACAGAAGTGTAATAACAACTATGGGTACACTGTATGTATTCTGTACACCACCAGGAAAGTAGTAGCAATTGCACTAGGGGTGCACAGTACCATGTACATCAACAGAAGTGTAATAACAACTCTTGGTGTACTGTATGTATTGTGTACTGTCTACACCACCAGAAAAGTAGTAGCAACTGCACTAGGGGATCACAGTACTGTGTACACCAACAGAAGTGTAATAACAACTATGGGTGTACTGTATGTATTGTGTAATGTGTACACCACCAGAAATGTAGTAGCAACTGCACTAGGGGATCACGGTACTGTGTACACCAACAGAAGTGTAATAACAACTATGGGTGTACTGTATGTATTGTGTACTGTGTACACCACCAGAAAAGTAGTAGCAACTGCACTGGGGTGCACGGTACTGTGTACACCAACAGAAGTGTAATAACAACTATGGGTGTACTGTATTGTGTACAACACCAGAAAAGTAGTAGCAACTGCACTAGGGGTGCACGGTACTGTGTACACCAACAGAAGTGTAATAACAACTATGGGTGCACTGTATGTACCCAGAGGCGCCTTTCCCCTTGTGTTTTTCCTTCAGATCCTCGAGCTTGGTTTCAGTTCTTTGGAAGGCAGCCCTGTTTGTGGATCCCATTTCAACATTCTTTTCTACAGATCCCTTATATGAACTTTTATGGACTAATATACCATTCCCTTTCCTTTAATATAAACACCATATACATTGTCAATATCTGTGATCATTAACTGTTAATTGTGATGCTTTTAGGCACTTTCCAGATTTTGCGCCTCTCCATGTGTATTGTGCTTTCTGAAACTTTTTTGTGCTGCATACTGGTTTTTAGTTTAACCAGTTGCCGACTGCCTAACGCAGATATACTGCGGCAGAATGGCACGGGCAGGCAAAATCACGTACCTGGTACGTGATCTGCCTCCTGCGGGCTGGGGGCGCATCGCACCCCCCCAGTGCCCGAGGCGATTGGCTTCGTTGAGGAAGCGATACAGGCTGAGGGGGAGAACACTCATTCGTGGCCACCCCCTCGCGATCGCTCCCCACGAATGGAAAATCTTCCTCTGCTGCTGTAATGTAAACAGCGGCAGAGGAAGTGATGTCATCGCTCTTTGAGCCGGTCTTTTCATTCCAGCGCTGAGGAGAGAAGACATCAATGTGAGTTGCACCAACACTACACTAACAGTAGAACACGCAGGCACACTTTTCACCCCCCATCACCCCCCGATCACCCCCTGATCACCCCCCTGTACCCCCTGTCACAGTGACACCAATAGCAGTTTTTTTTTGCATTGGTGTCAGTTTGTGACAGTTATAAGTGGTGGGGCAGTTAGGGTTAGCCCCCTTTAGGTCTAGGGTACCCCCCTTTAGGTCTAGGGTACCCCCCTAACCCCCCCAATAAAGTTTTAAACCCTTGATCACCCCCCGTCGCCAGTGTCACTAAGCAATCGTTTTTCTGATTCCTGTATTAGTGACACAGGTGACGCTAGTTAGGGAGGTAAGTATATAGGTTCGCCGTCAGCGTTTTATAGCAACAGGGACCCCCATATACTACCTAATAAAGGTTTTAACCCCCTGATTGCCCCCTAGTTAACCCTTTCACCAGTGATCACTGTATAACTGTTACGGGTGACGCTGGTTAGTTAGTTTGTTTATTATAGTTTCAGGGCACCCGCCGTTTATTACCTTATAAAGGTAATAATCGCCCGGCGGTGATGTAAGTTACGTTTTTAGGGTCAGATAAGGTCTGCGTTGCCCCAGGCAGCGTTAGGTTAGTGCCAGTACCGCTAACACCCACGCCTGCAGCATACACCTCCCTTAGTGGTATAGTATCTGAATGGATCGATATCTGATCCGATCAGATCTATACTAGCGTCCCCAGCAGTTTAGGGTTACCAAAAATGCAGTGTTAGCGGGATCAGCCCAGATACCCGCTAGCACCTGCGTTTTGCCCCTCGGCCCAGCCCAGCCCAGCCCACCCAAGTGCAGTATCGATCGATCGATCACTGTCACTTACAAAACATTAAACACACATAACTGCAGCGTTCGCAGAGTCAGGCCTGATCCCTGCGATCGCTAACAGTTTTTGTTGGTAGCGTTTTGATACAGTCGCTAACAGTCAGAAGCTTTTTTGCCTGTGAGTCTCACTAGTGTACCACTAAATTTAGAGCCCAAAATGGCAAATCGAAGGTACACTAGTGAAGAGGCCTACACGTTTCTGAGCATGACAGATAGTGAAGGGGAGGTCACTCATCTGTCAGATTCAGGCTCAGAATACGATCCTGTAGACGACAGCGGCTCCATGACAGATAGCTCTGACAACGGAGTTGTGGTCCCTGCCAAGGTCAGGCGTACCAAACCCCGAACTTCTTCTTCTGTCCTTGAAGTGCAAGAACCGCAGGTCCCTCATATGAAGCAGAGAAGTACTAGAGCCGCTATTCCTTCTGGTGAACTGGCAAGCACCAGCAGCCTAGTACACCCTGGTCGTATATCCAGTACTGCAGTAACACTTGGTGACGTGGCGAGTCCCATAAGTGCAGTTTAAGCTGGCGAGGTGGCAAGCACAAGTATTGTGCCGCTGCCACCAAGAAGACGAACACAGGCCCGTCGTGCCCATAGTGCCCTTCCTGCTGCATTCGCTAATCCGAATTGGGAACCCACCACTTCTGCAGCACCCGTACTTCCCCCATTCACTGGCCAACCCGGCATTCAGGTGGAAACAGTTGATTTTACGTCACTGGATTTTTATTCGCTGTTTTTCACCGAAGATCTCTATAGATCTATTGTGGACCAAAGCAATTTGTACGCTGGTCAACACATCGCCACTATTCCCCAGTCCTCCCTTGCCAGAGATTGGAAACTAATTACGGTTTCCGAATTTAAGCTCTTTCTGGGTCTTTCCCTCAGCATGGGCATAAATAAAAAGAGTGAGTTGCGGTCATATTGGTCCACTGATCCAATTTACCATATGCCCGTGTTCTCTGCCTCCATGGCCAGGGCACGATACAAGCAGATTTTGCGGTTCATGCACTTCAACAACAATGAACTCTGTCGTCCTCTTGGAGACCCTAAATACGATTGGCTCTACAAAATTTGGCCCCTCGTAAACCACTTCAACCAACGTTTTGCAGACTTGTTTACTTCCCATCAAGTTGTCTGCGTTGATGAGTCCCTGATTAAGTTTTCTGGCCGCTTGTCTTTCAAACAGTACCTTCCCAGCAAACGTGCCAGATACAAGGTCAAGATGTATAAGCTCTGTGACAGGGCCACAGGCTATACATGTCGTTTTATGGTTTACGCGGGGAAAAATAGTCACGTAGAGCCGACAAACTGCCCTGACTACATAGGAAATGCTGGCAAGATTGTGTGGGACTTGGTGTCACCCTTATTAGGAAAGGCGTAGCACTTGTACGTGGACAATTATTACACGAGCATGCCACTTTTTAGTCACCTTTTTGATCATCAGATTGCAGCATGTGGCACCGTGCGACCTAATCGCTGGGGCTTTCCCCAGCGGCTTGTAGATTCCCGTCTTAGGCTGGGGGAGAGAGCCTGCTTGCAGTGTAATAATTTGCTCGCTATGAAGTGGAGGGATAATAAGAATGTTTTCGTTCATACCTCCCTTCATGCAGACATGACGGTCCAAATTACTACGGCGAATGGTGTTGTGGAGAAACCCCTCTGTGTCCACGAACATAACCAAAATATGGGAGGGGTATACCTCAACGACCAGTTGTTGACACCGTACCTAGTTGCCCGTAAGGCCAGATGCTGGTACAAAAAAGTGTCTGTTTATTTATTTCAATTGGCTTTGCTGAACGCTTATGTGCTATACAGAGCTTCAGGATGGACTGGATCCTTCCTTAAATTCCAGGAAGGGATCGTCAGATCCCTTCTGTTTCCAGACGGTGCTCCACCTCACCTTTCCCAACCAAATGCAGTAAGCCGGCTGCATGAGAGGCATTTTCTTTATGTCCTCCTGAGTACCCCTACCCAACGAGCCCCCCAAAAAAGATGTCGTGTCTGCAGCAAGCGCGGATATAGGTGTGACACCCGATATTATTGTCCCTCCTGTCCTGACAATCCTGGTCTTTGCATTGGTGAATGTTTTGAACGCTACCATACACTAGTTGAGTATTAGCGTAGGGTACAGCACTGCACAGACTAGGACACACTTTCACAGGGTCTCCCAAGATGCCATCGCATTTTGAGAGACCAAAACCTGGTACCAGTTACTAAAGTTAAAGTTACAAAAAAAGTTTAAAAAAAAAACAAAAACAAAAAAAAACAAAAAAAAGTAAAAAAAAACACAAAAAAAATATAAAATAAAAAAACAAAAATAGTTGTCGTTTTATTGTTCTCTCTCTATTCTCTCTCTATTCTTCTGCTCTTTTTTACTGTATTCTATTCTGCAATGTTTTATTGTTGTTATATTTTTATCATGTTTGCTTTATAGGTATGCAATATTTTTTATACTTTACTGTTTACTGTGTTATAGTGGTAACCATTTTTTTGTTTTCAGGTACGCCATTTATCTGCAGAGTGGATTTATTTATCTTGAAAGCAACAGTGCTTGCTCGCACAATACATAAAGCCATGACTCCAGCGCTGTCAGAGGTGATTTCACCACCACAGTTACATACTTCAGCATATATGCCGAAGCGTGGGGGCAGCAGTGGGTGGAGGGGCGATTTGCTCCTACCTTTTGCGGGAGGATGCCCCCATGCTTCGGCATATATATATTTTAGGCACAGGTTGCGTTAAATGTTTTATTTTTTACAATTTTTTTTGTATTTGCTTTGCAGGTATGGTAAGTCTTACTGTTATACTGTAATGTTACTTTGCTTTATTGTTAACCATCATTTGCTTAGCAGGTACGCCATTCAGTTGCAGCGCAGATTTATTTATTTTGACAGCAACAGCGTTTTCCTCCCACGATACATAAAGCCGTGACTCCAGTGCTGTTGGAGGTGATTTATCCACCACAGTTACATACTTCAGCATATATGCCGAAGCGTGGGGGCAGCAGTGGGTGGAGGAGCGATTTGCTCCTACCTTTTGCGGGAGGATGCCCCCATGCTTCTGCATATATAAACGGTGCATGTATGCCCATCATTAGAAGTGGGTGAATGAAGGGAGGTATTCTAATGGTGGGCATACCCACCGATCAATATCTTTTTTTCGTTCAGCCCGCAGGCTGCATGAAAAAAAAAAACTTTACAATATATGCCCAACAAGGACCAGCAACGTACTGGTATGTTGCTGGACTTAGAGCTTTTATACCAGAATGATGCCTGCAGGTTTAGGTATCATCTTGATATCATTCTTTTCAGCCAGCGGTCGGCTTTCATGTAAAAACAATCCTAGCAGCTAATTAGCCTCTAGACTGCTTTTACAAGCAGTGGGAGGGAATGCCCCCCACCGTCTTCCATGTTTTTCTTTGGCTCTCCTGTCCCAACAGGGAACCCAAAAATGCAGCCGGTGATTCGGCCAGCTGACCATAGAGCTGATCAGAGACCAGAATGACTCCAATCAGCTCTATGGCCTAAGAAACCGGAAGCTACAAGCATTTCATGACTTCACCGGATGTAAACAGCGCCATTGGGAAATTGGGAAAGCATTTTATCACACCGATCTTGGTGTGGTCAGGTGCTTTGAGGGCAGAGGAGAGATCTAGGTTCTAATAGACCCTAATTTTTTCAAAAAAAGAGTACCTGTCACTAACTATTGCTATCATAGGGGATATTTACATTCCCTGAGATAACAATAAAAATGATTAAAAAAATGAAAGGAACAGTTTAAAAATAAGATAAAAATGCAAAAAAATAATAAAGAGAAAAAAAAAAAAAAGCACCCCTGTCCCCCCCTGCTCTTGCAGGAAGGCGAACGCAAGCGTCGGTCTGGCGTCAAATGTAAACAGCAATTTCACCATGCATGTGAGGTATCACCGCGAAGGTCAGATCGAGGGCAGTAATTTTAGCAGTAGACCTCCTCTGTAAATCTAAAGTGGTAACCTGTAAAGGCTTTTAAATGCTTTTAAAAATGTATTTAGTTTGTCGCCACTGCACGTTTGTGCGCAATTTTAAAGCATGTCATGTTTACTATCCATGTACTCGGCCTAAGATCATCTTTTTTATTTCATCAAACATTTAGGCAATATAGTGTGTTTTAGTGCATTAAAATTTAAAAAAGGTGTGTTTTTTCCCAAAAAAATGCGTTTGAAAAATCGCTGCACAAATACTGTGTGAAAAAAAAAATGAAACACCCACCATTTTAATCTGTAGGGCATTTGCTTTAAAAAAATATATAATGTTTGGAGGTTCAAAGTAATTTTCTTGCAAAAAAAAATAATTTTTTCATGTAAGCAAAAAGTGTCAGAAAGGGCTTTGTCTTCAAGTGGTTAGAAGAGTGGGTGATGTGTGACATAAGCTTCTAAATGTTGTGCATAAAATGCCAGGACAGTTCAAACCCCCCCAAATGACCCCATTTTGTAAAGTAGACACCCCAAGCTATTTGCTGAGAGGCATGTCGAGTCCATGGAATATTTTATATTGTGACACAAGTTGTGGGTAAAAGACACATTTTTATTTATTTTTATTTATTTTTTGCACAAAGTTGTCACTAAATGATATATTGCTCAAACATGCCATGAGAATATGTGAAATTACACCCCAAAATACATTCTGTATTTGGGGTATGGACCCCAAAAACCAAGCACCGCCTTCAGGCTTTCTAAGGGCGTAAATTTTCTATTTCACTCTTCACTGCCTATCACAGTTTCGGAGGCCATGGAATGCCCAGGTGGCACAAAACCCCCCCAAATGACCCTATTTTGGAAAGTAGACACCCCAAGCTATTTGCTGAGAGGTATAGTGAGTATTTTGCAGACCTCACTTTTTTTCACAAAGTTTTGAAAATGAAAAAAAAAAAAAGACAAAAATGTTTTTCTTGTCTTTCTTCATTTTCAAAAACAAATGAGAGCTGCATAATACTCACCATGCCTCTCAGCAAATAGCTTGGGGTGCCCACTTTCCAAAATGGGGTCATTTGGGGGGGGGGGTTGTGCTATCTTGGCATTTTATGGCCTTCGAAAAATTGTGATAGGTAGTGAGGAGTGAATCAAAAATTTACGCCCTTAGAAATCCTGAAGGCGGTGATTGGATTTCGGGGCCCCGTATGAAGCTAGGCTCCCAAAAAGTCCCACACATGTGGTATCCCCATACTCAGGAGAAGCAGCAGAATGTATTTAGGGGTGTAATTCCACATATACCCATGGCATGTTTGAGCAATAGATCATTTAGTGACAACTTTGTGCAGTGCAATAAAAAAAAATTGGTAATTTTCCCGCAAATTTTGTCAAAACATAAAATATTCCATGGACTAAACATGCCTCTCAGCAAATAGCTTGGGGTATCTACTTTCCAAAATGGGGTCATTTGGGGGGTTTGTGCCATCTGGGCATTTTATGGCCTTCAAAACTGTGATAGGTAGTGAGGAGTGAAATCAAAACTTTACGCCCTTAGAAATCCTGAAGGTGGTGCTTGGTTTTCGGGGCCCCGTACGCAGCTAGGCTCCCAAAAAGTCCCACACATTTGGAATCCCCATACTCAGGAGAATCAGCAGAATGTATTTTGGGGTGCAATTCCACATATGCCCATGCCCTGTGTGAGCAATATATCATTGAGTGACAACTTTGTGCAAAAAAAGAAAAAGTTTGTCATTTTCCTGCAACTTGTGGCAAAAGATAAAATATGCCATGGACTCAACATGCCTCTCAGCAAATAGCTTGGGGTGTCTACTTTCCAAAATGGGGTCATTTGGGGGGGGGTTGTTCCATCTTGGCATTTTATGGCCTTCAAAACTGTGATAGGTAGTGAGGAGTGAAATCAAAAATTTACGCCCTTAGGAATCCTGAAGGCGGTGCTTGGTTTTCGGGGCCCCGTACGCAGTTAGGCTCCCAAAAAGTCCCACACATGTGGTATCCCCATACTCAGCAGAAGCAGCTAAATGTAGTTTGTGGTGCAATTCCACATATGCCTATGGCCTGTGTGAGCAATATATCATTTAGTGACAACTTTTTGTAATTTTTTTTTTATTCAATAGCTTAGGGCAAAAAAATGAATATTCAATGGGCTCAACATGCCTCTCAGCAATTTCCTTGGGGTCATTCCAAAATTGGGTCATTTGGGGGGTTTTGTACTGCCCTGGCATTTTAGCACCTCAAGAAATGACATAGGAAGTCATAAACTAAAAGCTGTGTAAATTCCAGAAAATGTACCCTAGTTTGTAGACGCTATAACTTTTGCGCAAACAAATAAATATATGCTTATTGACATTTTATTTACCAAAGACATGTGGCCAAATACATTTTGGCCTAAATATATGACTAAAATTGAGTTTATTGGATTTTTTTTATAACAAAAAGTAGAAAATATCATTTTTTTTCAAAATTTTCGGTCTTTTTCCGTTTATAGCGCAAAAAATAAAAACCCCGGAGGTAATCAAATACCATCAAAAGAAATCTCTATTTGTGGGAAGAAAAGGACACAAATTTAGTTTGGGAACAGCATTGCATGACCGCGCAATTAGCAGTTAAAGCGACGCAGTGCCAAATTGTAAAAAGTGCTCTGGTCAGGAAGGGGGTAAATCCTTCCGGGGCTGAAGTGGTTAAATATCATATGCACATATTGTTCACAGATAACGTGTGATTCTTTCACTTACCTATTATGGACATAATTTCCAGTATAGCGAGTCATAAATATATGACTCTTGATTCATTATTTGCCACATTATCGCCTGGTATTCATTTCTCTGATACAGCCAAACTTCAGGGCAAAATACGCCAGAGCCTTTGTGGCAAATGTAAACAATTAGAGAGACTGATTCATACCACCAATTCCCAATGGTGGGACAAATTTTTCCTACAGCAGTACATTGACTTAAAAGTTTCACCTAAAGGCTTGAGAGTGATGAAAGACTGCCCCCTCTTCTTGGATGAAGAGGGTAAGAAAGAATGGGTTAGTATTGCAGAATTTTGCACTACCAAGTGGATGGGAACACTTATTTCCCACCGAACGCACAGATTTAATAAACTTAGCCAGCAAGTTAACACCATTATCGAAGAAATCTCCAAACTTTCAGTCCATATTCCATCATCATGGTTAGAAATACTGAAAGAAAATATGAAAAAAGATGAGGATAACCTTATTAATAAAAAAATGGGTAAATTTTAGCATGATTTGGACAACTACAATCTAAATAGAGTTTTTCTATGGAACAAGAAGAACACCCCGTATACATTCCCCTCATCTCCCAGTCACCACCCTCCTAGTCATAATAGACACAACCCTGTACCTCCTAGTCACCCCCCTGTTCCCCTCATGAGCATCCGACTAGATTATAACAATATCTCTATTCGTCATAAGCAAGATAATCTCCATCCCAATGCTCATCATCAAAGGCCCTCCCAACATCCCCTGGGAAATCACACCATTTCCAGGCCACATCCTAACCATAATATCCATACCAATAATAACAACAAAAAGGATGAGCTTATCGGTGCTCTCCATCGGTTCTACAATAGGCCTTCCAATTCATCATTAACTATGCGACCCAGTTCTCCAGTCCTAGGCCCTCTAGCTTCAGCTATTTCTATGGACAATCCCAATGTTGTTACTGTCCCTGGTAACAACCCTAATTTAGTTGATCGACCTATCCCTAGTGAGCTCACACTCCCCCCAACAAAGGTACTTCCAATTCTAAAGGAATCATCCTCTTGTGTCTCACTGTCTATCCCTTCGCCAAGTAATATAGTACCTATTGTAGGCTGCTCCACAGCTTCCCCTTTTTTAGTGCTCAGTCCTCCTCTGGTCATGACCTCCCGAAAAAGAAAGCTCACAGAAGAGGTTGCAGAGGAGGACGAAGCAAAAAACAACAAAAACACGCCGAAATACCCCAAACTATAAAAATATTTAATTTATACTCTCGTACCCTATCTCATGCAGATTTGTCCCTCCTCAGCCATGGACTCAATTTTGCACAGACGAACAAACCCAATCCCTTTGTTCTTTTAAAAGATCTGAATAGTTACATACGGAACCTTACCCTAAAGAGGCACTTTCATATCCAATCTGAGAAAGAAAAAAACATTCCCAGTAATTGTGATGCCACTCTCTCTACCAATCCCACTATAGCTTCACCTGCATCTAGTTTTGAGTCTTCTTTAGATATTGATGACCTTGACGTAGCCAACAGTGATGACATGGTGCTGCGTTTACTCACGCAGCATCTCATGTCATCTCCTCCCATTGTTCATACCACACTCAAGCACAAATCAATCTTCTTTTCCACCCAGTCTAAAAGCCCATATATAGAAGCCTTTTACAGAGTTGTTTTTGCAGACCTTAAGAAACTTTGTGAATCTACTTCTGCCCCTAAATCCAATAACTTATCACCTTCAGAAATTATAGCACTCGATCAACTTATTCATACAGAAGACCTGATAATTGAATCAGCAGACAAAGGAGGTGGCATATTACTTCAAAACAAATAGGATTATTTGAGAGAGCCATATAGACTGTTATCCGATAAAACGACATATGTCAAACTCACCAGGGACCCTACAGCTGATTATGCTGCAGAAGCTGACCTACTGATCTCCACTGCCCTCCAAGAAGGTATTATTACAAAAATAGAAAGTTCTTTTTTGCATAAGAATTTCTATCAAATGCCTTATTTTTACCACCTGCCGAAGATCCACAAAAGTCTACAGGATCCTCCGGGCAGACCAATCGTAGCAGCTATGGATAGTGTCACCACTGGCTTCAGTTTGTATATAGACCAGTTCTTACAACCAATAGTATCCCAACTACAATCAAATATCCGTGATGGTACCCACCTTTTGGAATTATTGTCACCGTACAAGTGGGAGCCTACTTATGTTTGGCTCTCACTTGACGTGTGTTCATTGTACACCTCCATTCCACACCACTTCGGACTCATGGCATTAGAACAATTTTTGTCCACTGATCCCTTGATTAATATGCACCAAGTGAATTTTATCATAGAGGCCACAAGATTTTTCTGACGCATAATTACTTCTCCTTTAATGACGAATATTACCAACAAATACAGGGGACAGCAATGGGGGCCAATTTCGCCCCCTCATATGCCAACTTGGCCATGGGCCTATGGGAAACTAACTTCATCTACCAAAATAATCCCTTTGTGGCCAACATAATATTTTTTGGGAGATATATTAATGATTTGATAATCATTTGGGATGGTGACACTGATCTAATTACTACTTTTGTTCAACATTGTAACAACAACCCTTATGGGCTGTCTTTTACGTCAGCTACTGACTCAGCCACCATGGCCTTTTTGGATCTTGAGTTAGGACACGATGGTGATATCATCACCTCAAAGAAACTATACCAAGCCCACAGCGGGTAATTCCTACTTACATTTTGAGAGCTGCCACTTTCCCAAGTGGATTAACAATATCCCTAAAGGACAATTCTGCCGCCTTTGGCAGAATTGTACCAAGGATTCTGATTATGTAGAGCTCGGCAAAACCCTAAAAAGAAAATTCCTCGACAAAAAGTACTCAGAAACCTTAGTTGAGGAAGCTTATAATCATTACCTGCATGGGAAGCCTCCAAAAATAAATCAACCTCCACATGACTGCTCTAGTAGGTTCATAACCACTTTCCATAACAAGTATAAAAATATGCAGAAGATCCTAGAAAAACACTGGGGGATCCTACACCAAGATCCCCACCTAAAAACATCTTTTCCCGCCCGCCCAAAAGTTATCTACCGCAGGGCCCCTAACTTAAAAAATAAGATTGCACCAAGCAAACTCAAATCCACTCCAGCCATACCACCTGTACCTACGCTGATTCCTCTGGTAGGCATGTATCAGTGCCGAAAGGCTCTATGCAAAACTTGCAAATTTATCCAACACAGACAGAAATCATTCACCACCAAGGGCAAGATCTATGTATTTAAGGAATTCTTCAACTGCTCGTCCGACTTCGTCATCTATGGCCTAACTTGTCCCTGCGGCCTAATTTATGTGGGCCGGACAATTAGGACCTTGAGACAAAGGTTTGGCGAGCACAGAAGACTTGTTGAAGGGGGCACGGACCCCCATAGTGTTCCAAAACACTTTGCCATGGCCCAACAGAGCTCTACGGTGGGTCTTAGGGTCTGGGTTATTGAACAGATCCCTAGGTCTCTCCCGGCTGCGGGGAGATTAAAGAAAGTCTGCGCCTGTGAGACCTACTGGATCTACACCTTGGATGTACTTTCGCCAGGGGGTATAAACGAGAGCATTGAGATTGCTACCATCCTATGAATATACCATCTAGTGTTGCCTCTCTGAATCTAGCCCCCCAGCCCTGCTCGCGGGTATTTTAACCATCTAAATCTGTACCCACAGGTTGATCTTCTTTCTAAACCCCTCTTTTTCTTTATGGGTGGCGGGCTGTTGTAAGTATAGACTATAAATTTACTTTGTTGTTGTAATACTATAGTCTTCTTTCTTCCTTCCCTCTAATATATATTTTTCATATTTGAATTTATTATTTTTATCCATTTACTGTACTGCCTATATGAGTCTGCACTGCACCTTATGCATGAATTTATGCACAGATTGGATGCTCAAATGAGTTCTTCCATCTGTATACATATACGCATAAGTCTGCTGAAAAGATTTGGCTCATTATGTTTATGTATATGTATCATCGAGTTGCTGACTATATTGCTGAGCTTATTTGCATTGCCCCTCCTCGGTATTTTTTTTTTTTCATCAATTGTGTTTTTAGTGAAATATATATGAGAAATATATATGTAAGGGTATGTATTGTTCATATGCTTATATATATATATATATATATATATATATATATATATATATATATATATATATATATATATATATATGTGAGTTGTTTGCACATTGGCTTTTAATAAATAGTTTTTATACTACACCCAGAGGCTCCTTTCCCCTTGTGTTTTTCCTTCAGATGCTGGAGCTTGGTTTCAGTTCTTTGGAAGGCAGCCCTGTTTGTGGATCCCATTTCAACATTCTTTTCTACAGATCCCTTATATGGACTTTTATGGACTAATATACCCTTCCCTTTCCTTTAATATAAACACCATATACATTGTCAATATCTGTGATCATTAACTGCTAATTGTGATGCTTTTAGGCACTTTCCAGATTTTGCACCTCTCCTTGTGTATTGTGTAAGAAAGTAGTAGCAACTGCACTAGGGGTGCACGGTACTGTGTACACCAACAGAAGTTTAAAACAACTATGGGTGCACTGTATGTATTGTGTACTATGTACATCACCAGAAAAGTAGTAGCACTAGCAACTGCACTATGGGTGCAATATACTGTGTACACCAACAGAAGTGTAAGAACAACTATGGGTGTACTGTATGTATTGTGTACTGTCTACACCACCAGAAAAGTAGTAGCAACTGCACTAGGGGTGCACGGTACTGTGTACTCCAACAGAAGTGTAATACCAGCTATGGGTGTACTGTAATGTGTACACCACCAGAAAAGTAGTAGCAACTGCACTAGGTGTGAACGGTATTGTGTACACCCCCAGAAGTCTAATAGCAACTATGGGTGCACTGTATGTATTGTGTACTGTGTACACCACTAGAAAAATAGTAGCAACTGCACTAGGGGAGCACGGTACTGTGTACAGTGCACCAACAGAAGTGTAAAAGTGTAATAACAACTATGGGTGTACTGTATTGTGTACGCCACCAGTAAAGTAGTAGCAACTGCACTATGGGTGCACAGTACTGTGTACTGTGTACACCGCCTGAAGTATATTAGAAAAAGTACACCAGGAATGGCCTTCAGTCAGATATAGCTAAACTGGATACAGTGGATATATATATATATATATATATATATATATATATATATATATATATATATATATATATATATACGAGACTGGCTGTTTATATATATTAAATACACTGCAGCTAACTGAATAACCTGCCTGCCAGGAGTGTATTAGAAAAAGTACACCAGGAATGGCTTGCAGTCAGATATGGCTAAACTGTATGCAGTGGAGATGTGTGTATATATATATATATATATATATATAGTGGGGACGTAAAGTATTCAGACCCCCTTACATTTTTCACTCTTTGTTATATTGCAGCTATTTGTTAAAATCAATGTACACACAGCACTCCATATTGACAGAAAAACACAGAATTGTTGACATTTTTGCAGACTTATTAAAAAAGAAAAACTGAAATATCACATGGTCCTAAGTATTCAGACCCTTTGCTGTGACACTTATATATTTAACTCAGGTGCTGTCCATTTCTTCTTATCATCCTTGAGATGGTTCTACACCTTCATTTGAGTCCAGCTGTGTTTGATTATACTGATTGGACTTGATTAGGAAAGACACACACCTGTCTATATAAGACCTTACAGCTCACAGTGCATGTCAGAGCAAATGAGAATCATGAGGTCAAAGGAACTGCCTGAACAGCTCAGAGACAGAATTGTGGCACGGCACAGATCTGGCCAATGTTACAAAAATTTCTGCTGCACTTAAGTTTCTTAAGAGCACATTGGCCTCCATAATCCTTAAATGGAAGACGTTTGGGACGACCAGAACCCTTCCTGGAGCTGGCCGTCTGACCAAACTGAGCTATCGGGGGAGAAGAGCCTTGGTGAGAGAGGTAAAGAAGAACCCAAAGATCACTGTGGCTGAGCTCCATAGATAGCAGTCGGGAGATGGGAGAAAGTTGTAGAAAGTCAACCATCACTGCAGCCCTCCACCAGTCGGGGCTTTATGGCAGAGTGGCCCAACGGAAGCCTCTCCTCAGTGCAAGACACATGAAAGCCTGCATGGAGTTTTATAAAAAAACACCTGAAGGACTCCAAGATGGTGAGAAATAAGATTCTCTGGTCTGATAAGCCCAAGATAGAACTTTGTGGCCTTAATTCTAAGCGGTATGTGTGGAGAAAACCAGGCACTGCTCATCACCTGTCCAATACAGTCCCAACAGTGAAGCATGGTGGTGGCAGCATCATGCTGTGGGGGTGTTTTTCAGCTTGCGGGGACAGGATGACTGGTTGCAATCGAGGGAAAGACGAAAACCTTCTCCAGAGTGCTCAGGACCTCAGACTGGGCTGAAGGTTTACCTTCCAACAAGACAATGACCCTAAGCACACAGCTAAAATAACGAAGGAGTGGCTTCACAACAACTCCATGACTGTTCTTGAATGGCCCAGCCAGAGCCCTGACTTAAACCCAATTGAGCATCTCTGGAGAGACCTAAAAATGGCCGTCCACCAACGTTTACCGTCCAACCTGACAGAACTGGAGAGGATCTGCAAGGAGGAATGGCAGAGGATCCCCAAATCCAGGTGTGAAAAACTTGTTTTTCCCAAAAAGACTCATGGCTGTATAAGATCAAAAAGGGACTTCTACTAAATACTGAGCAAAGGGTCAGAATACTTAGGAGGGTCAGAATACTTAGGACCATGTGATATTTCAGTTTTTCTTTTTTAATAAATCAGCAAAAATGTCAACAATTCTGTGTTTTTCTGTCAATATGGGGTGCTGTGTGTACATTAATGAGGAAAAAAATGAACCTAAATGATTTTAGCAAATGGCTGCAATATAACAAAGAGTGAAAAATTTAAGGGGGTCTGAATACTTTCCGTCCCCACTGTGTGTATATATATATATATATATATATATATATATATATATATATATATATATATATATATATATATACACAAGACTGTCTGTATATACAGTCAGGTCCATAAATATTGGGACATTGACACAATTCTAATCTTTTTGGCTCTATACACCACCACAATAGATTTGAAATGAAACGAACAAGATGTGCTTGACTGCAGACTTTCAGCTTTAATTTGAGGGTATTTACATCCAAATCAGGTGAACGGTGTAGGAATTACAACAGTTTGTATATGTGCCTCCCACTTTTTAAGGGACCAAAAGTAATGGGACAATTGGCTGCTCAGCTGTTCCATGGCCAGGTGTGTGTTATTCCCTTATTATCCAATTTACAAGTAGCAGATAAAAGGTCCAGAGTTAATTTCAAGTGTTCAATTTGCATTTGGAATCTGTTGCTGTCAACTCTCAATATGAGATCCAAAGAGCTGTCACTATCAGTGAAGCAAGCCATCATTAAAAAAAAAAAAAAAAAAAACGATCAGAGAGATAGCAAAAGCATTAGGTGTGGCCAAATCAACTGTTTGGAACATCCTTAAAAAGAAAGAACGCACCGGTGAGCTCAGCAACACCAAAAGACCCGGAAGACCACGGAAAACAACTGTGGTGGATGACCGAAGAATTCTTTCCCTGGTGAAGAAAACACCCTTCACAACAGTTGGCCAGATCAAGAACACTCTCCAGGAGGTAGGTGTATGTGTGTCAAAGTCAACAATCAAGAAAAGACTTTACCAGAGTGAATACAGAGGGTTCACCACAAGATGTAAACCATTGGTGAGCCTCAAAAACAGGAAGGCCAGATTAGAGTTTGCCAAACAACATCTAAAAAAGCCTTCACAGTTCTGGAACAACATCCTCTGGACAGATGAGACCAAGATCAACTTGTACCAGAGTGATTGGAAGAGAAGAGTATGGAGAAGGAAAGGAACTGCTCATGATCCAAAGCATACCACCTCATCAGTGAAGCATAATGGTGGTAGTGTCATGGCGTGGGCATGTATGGCTGCCAATGGAATTGGTTCTCTTGTATTTATTGATAATATGACTGCTGACAAAAGCAGCAGGATGAATTCTGAAGTGTTTGGGGCAATATTATCCGCTCATATTCAGCAAAATGCTCCAGAACTCATTGGACGGCGCTTCACAGTGCAGATGGACAATGACCCGAAGCATACTGCAAAAGCAACCAAAGAGTTTTTGAAGGGAAAGAAGTTGAATGTTATGCAATGGCCAAGTCAATCACCTGACCTGAATCCGATTGAGCATGCATTTCACTTGCTGAAGACAAAACTGAAGGGAAAATGCCCCAAGAACAAGCAGGAACTGAAGACAGTTGCAGTAGAGGCCTGGCAGAGCATCACCAGGGATGAAACCCAGCGTCTGGTGATGTCTATGCGTTCCAGACTTCAGGCTGTAATTGACTGCAAAGGATTTGCAACCAAGTATTAAAAAGTGAAAGTTTGATGGATGATTGTTAATCTGTCCCATTACTTTTGGTCCCTTAAAAAGTGGGAGGCACATATACAAACTGTTGTAATTCCTACACCATTCACCCTCAAATTAAAGCTGAAAGTCTGCAGTTAAAGCACATCTTGTTTGTTTCATTTCAAATCCATTGTGGTGGTGTATAGAGCCAAAAAGATTAGAATTGTGTCTATGTCCCAATATTTATGGACCTGACTGTATATATTAAATACACTGCAGCTAACTGAATAACCTGTCTGCCTGAAGTATATTAGAAAAAGTACACCAGGAATGGCCTGCAGTCAGATATAGCTAAACTGGATACAGTGGATATATATATATATATATATATATATATATATATATATATATATATATATATATATATATATATATACCGTATATACTCGAGTATAAGTCGAATTTTTCAGCACATTTTTTTGTGCTGAAAGTGCCCCCCTCGACTTATACTCCAGTCAAGCACTTTTCTGCAGCAAAAAATTTCATTTTCTGAACCAACTTTGGGGCCCCGTATCTCAGGGTCACTTGGTGCTAGGAACCCCAAATTTGGTATGCAAACCCAGTGGAACTGGTACCACAACATATCCAAAGCTGAAGTTCCTAGCCCTAAGTGGCCCCGAGATACGGGGCCCCAAAATCGGTTCGGAAAATGTCATTCTCTGCTGCAGAAAAGTGCTTGACATTTTCTGAACCGACTTTGGGGCCCCATATCTCAGAGCCACTTGGTGCTAGGAACCTCAAATTTGTATCATAATACATCCAAAGTTGTGGTTCCTAGCACCAAGTGGCCCCGAGATACGGGGCCCCAAAATCGGTTCAGAAAATGTCATTTTCTGCTGCAGAAAAGTGCTTGACATTTTCTGAACTGATTTTTGGGGCCCTGTATCTCAGTGCCACTTGGTGCTAGTAACCCCAGCTTTGGAAATCTTATGGTGCTAGTTCCACTGGGTTTGCACACCAAATTTGGGGTTCTTAGCACTAAGTGGCCCCAAGATACAGGGCCCCAAATTCAGTCAACTGTGTCCATCTGCAGCAATGTCATTTCAGGACCCTTTGGGTTCAGAGACCCCAAATTTTGGCTGCAGCTAGGGGGCATCTAGGAACCCTTAACTACCAAGCTTAAAGTTCAGGGGACCTATGGCTGCAAATGGGCACAGTGAGGCATGTAAATGGGCACAGTGATGCTGCAAATGGGCATTGTTGACCCTCTTTTCCGCTTACAGTAGCTGTGCATTTCTCACCCTCGTCTTATACTCGGGTCAATAAGTTTTTCCCATTTTTTTTGTGGTAAATTAGGGCCTCGACTTATACTCGGAACGACTTATACTCGAGTATATACGGTATATATACGAGACTGTCTGTATATATATATATTAAATACACTGCAGCTAACTGAATAACCTGCCTGCCTACTCAATCTAAATGACACTCTCTCTCTGTCCACGCCAACAGCACACTACACAGGGCCGATGTGCTGCTGGCACTGGGAAAATACAGTTCATTGAGGGAATCATGAATTCCAACATGTACTGTGACATACTGAAGCATAGCATGATCCCCTCCCTTCAGAGACTGGGCCGCAGGGCAATATTCCAACATAATGACTCCAAACACACCTCCAAGATGACCACTTTCTTTCTAAAGAAGCTGAGGGTAAAGGTGATGGACTGACCAAGCATGTCTCCAGACCTAAACCCTATTGAGCATCTGTGAGGCATCCTCAAACGTAAGGTGGATAAGCGAAAGGTCTCTAACATCCACCAGCTCCGTGATGTCGTCATGGATGAGTGACTCCAGTGGCAACCTGTGAAGCTCTGGTAAACTCCATGCCCAAGAGGGTTGAGGCAGTGCTGAAAAATAATGGTGGCCACACAAAATTTTGACACTTTGGGCCCAATTTGGACATTTTCACAGAGGGGTGTAATCACTTTTGTTGTCAGCGGTTTAGACATTAATGTCTGTGAGTTGAGTTATTTTGAAGGGACAGCAAATGTACACTGTTATACAACCTGTACACTCACTCACTACTTTATATTGTAGCAAAGTGTCATTTCTCCAGTGTTGTCACATGAAAAGATATAATAAAATATTTACAAAAATGTGAGGGGTATACTCACTTTTGTGAGGTACTGTGTAGTGTGTGTGTGTATGACATCTTGTGAAATAAATACTGAAATTGAAAAAACTTTTAAACTAAATTATCTGAAGGTGATTACAGATAACCTCTATTTATTCCATATATGTATTAATTTGTCTATTCCTATAGTTAGCTAGTCTATTAAAACTCTGATAGTTACTGTTGATAACACAATAATATACGGTTAATATAAGGTTAGCTATGAAAACAAACACACTGCTTAATAAAACAACATCTTATTTATTTCCCAAGAAAAAAGGAAAATGCTAACATGAAAACACTAAAGGAAGATATTACAAAGCATATAACACAAGAACATCAAATATACCTAACGCAAAGCTGTCCTATAGATATGGTATCATCAGCTAGGCTCGAGATGGTAACAGAGGGAGCCATGAGGCTCAAAAATGGTAGAGATAGAGCTCTCTGTCTCGTTCAGCCCTTTTTATACTTCAATCATACACCGCTCAGACCCAACCCCATTGCCAGCCCATCTAGACCTTTGACGAATCAACGTATTTACGGGGCAGTCCTCCTCAATATATTATATTACTGTCTTCCCTGCTGTATTGGACTCTAGAGGCAGCATTGTCCATGTCTTGTGTCAATCTTCAATGCCTTTTGATCCTTTGATCCTAGTAGCAGGACATTCGTCAACCATCTTGTCTTATCACACCAGTTGGTCAGGAGCCAAGCTTTTGTTTTACAAAGCTTTGATGTGCAACTTGTTACATTCCAAAGATCACCTGTCTGCATTAACCAGGAAGTAAAACTCCAGAAATATGATATTAAACCATGTTGCTTTCCAGCATCTTGGATTTTCCCATATGCGCAATTTGACTCCCTGTAATAGGGGTCAATTAAGTCTGGTGAGCGCATTGGGGTTGATTTACTAAAGGCAAACCCACTTTGCACTACAAGTGAACTTGGAAGTTCAGTCGCTGTAGATCTGAGGTGTAGATCTGAAATGGGGGGAAGCTCTGCTGTTTTTATCATCCAATCATGTACAAGCAAAAATGCTGTTTTTCATTTTCCTTGCATGTCCCCCTCAGATCTACAGCGACTGAACTCCCAAGTGCACTTGAAATGCAAAGTGGATTTGCTTTTAGTAAATAAACACTATTGTTTCTTTTTCATGTTATAGGTGTTTTTTTACACTTTACAATACAAAGCTCTTTATTGTGGTTTGTTTGTTTTTTTGGTTACTGGTTCGCGCAGGTTTGGAACCTATTGGTTGCCTTATTTTCTTTCACAACACACACATTGCCAGCAATAGAACAATGTTAAAAAAATGGCTTTTTAAAAAAAAAAGGGCGTGAGGTCCCCCCCAAAATCCAGATCCTTTTCCGAGCATGCAGAAAAGGGGAAGGGGACGAGTGAGCGCTGGGTGGTCTATGTACATTGCAAGGATTATAACAAGCTTTTGTTGCAGATTCTTACCTTTTGTTATATTAAGAAATCCATGTGTGTTTGTCTGTGGGTCTAATGGGAGTGGTTTCATAATTATCAGTCAGCTGTGGCAGCTACAGGGCACTAATGAAGAAAGCTGCTGGGCCTGCATCCATTTAGACGTGTTCCTATTGGAAATATCTCACCAAAAAATGACATTTTTGTTGCAGGGGATGCCTGAAATCTGATTTGTATCTTAGGCAGAATTCTGCGAAAATTGGTAGGAAACTGGCAGGAAATTATGTTTCTGGGGAGTGGTCAGTACAAATTCTGTGTACTGTGTAGCTGTGTACTGTGTACTGTGTAGCCATATTGCTTTGTATTTATAGAAAATTACAGTGGCTGCAGATTGAAAAGGAAAGGTAATTTTTAATAACATTCAATTACAATATGACTTGTATCGCAATTGTACAGGCTATATTATTTTTTCTTTATTTGTTATTTTTCCCCACGAAAGTGGAGTTACCCTTTAACTGTTCCAGCAGTGCCATTACTCCAGTCAATATCAGGGTAGTTGAAATCCCTCATTATTATCACCATCCCAGCCTTTGCAGCCCTTTCCATCTGTGCAAGCTGTCTCCACCTTCTCATAAACACTGGGTGGCCTATAACTTTGAACTATGCACATCTATATGCAGTTCCACCAGGGCCGTCTTTAAGGCGGGGTAAACGGGGAAGCTGCCCCGGGCCCAATCATTGTTGTGGGGCCCAAAGAAGCTGCCCCTTGAGCCCACTGGCCAGGGTTGCCATTGCCAACAGTATATTTAGCTCTGGTAGGTAGGCACTTCCACCAAAGGATGCTGGCAGAGCTGGGCAGGTGTCACGGAAGGAGAAATCGGCCACATTTGTCAATACTGTTCCTCTAGTCCCAACTACAGCCCTGTCACAGTGGAGTGATCAGCCCTCTGCCCAACTCTGCACAGCTTCACCTCCACTGGGTGGCGCTGCCGCTGTTGAGCTGGTGCGTGCTGCGAGAATGCTTCCTAAACCCCCCAGGCCCACTGTGACAGTTCTGTTGCTTTCACCTCAGATAAAGCGCCCATGCCACCCTGCGCCCACACTTCTGTCTGCAGTAAAGGAGGAGGGGAGAGCCACATGGGCTCAACTTATCTCAGGTGAGACCCACATACAGAGCACACACCGGGCAGGCACCTTAATCCCTACACTGTCGAGAGGGGAGCACAGTGTTCCTCACTACTGTCACTCCTGGGGCTTTCCATTCTATGTCTCTCTACAATAGGAGGGGCCCCTGGACTGGAGGCATTAATGTCCCTCTGTGGAGGGGCCCCTGGACTGGAGGTAGTAGTGTCCCTCTATAGAGGGGCCCCTGGACTGGAGGTAGTAGTCCCTCTATGGAGGAGCCCCTGGACTGGAGGTAGTAGTCCCTCTAAGGGGGGGCTGGACTGGAGGTAGTAGTCCCTCTATGGAGGGGCCCCTGGACTGGAGATAGCAGTCCATCTATGGAGGGGCCCCTAGACTGGAGGTTGCAGTCCCTCTATGGAGGGGCCCCTGGACTGGAGGTAGCAGTCGCTCTATGGAGGGGCCCCTGGACTTGAGTTAGTAGTCCCTTAATGGAGGGGCCACTGAACTGGAAGTAACAGTCTCCAAGGAGTGGCTCCTGGACTGGAAAAAATAGTCTCTCTTTGTTGGGTCTTCATAGGGAGACTGCCACCTCCAGTCCAGGGGCCCCCATTATAGGGAGATTGCTACCTCCAGTTCTGGTGCCCCTTTATAAGGAGACTGGTAACTCCAGTCCTGGTGCCCCTTTATAAGGTGACTGGTAACTCCAGTCCAGGGGCCCCTCCATAAGGAGACTGCTACCTCCAGTCCAGGGGCCCCTCCATAAGGAGACTGCTACCTCCAGTCCAGGGGCCTCTTCATAGGGAGACTGCTACCTCCAGTCCTGGGGCCCCTTTATAGGGAGATTGAAACCTCCAGTCCAGGGGACCCTCCATAGGGAGACTGCTATGTTCAGTCCAGGGGCCCCTCCATAGAGAGATTGCCACGTTTACTTCTAGCAAAGTGGTAATGATTAACAGTAACCAATAGCAATCAATCAGTGAGCAGTAATGATGTGCGGTAACCTCTATCAACCAATCAATGAGTGGTATTGATGTGCAGTAACATCTAGCAACCAATCAGCAAGCAGAAATGTGCAGTAACCTCTAGCATATAATCAGTAAGTGGTAATAATAATAGCCCAGTCATGTGAAGAATGAAGTCAAGATTCAGCAATACCAATTAAATCATACTTCTCCTCATGTCTGCATGCAAGAAAAGCACCGCTCTAACTGTGAAGCCTCTGGAAATATAATAGCAGACCGACACACCTACTCCAGGTGCTCAGGCTTAGGATGTCCTCCTTCTATCCAACTAAGCTAGTTGAGCATGAAAAAAACAAAATGCCAGCAACTCTGGAAATTCTTCAGTAATCTTTATTATAATATGACCATTAAAATGTGATGTTTGACGCGTTTCGGCACTAGCCTTGTTCACAGCACAGTCACCATAGAAAAATACAACATATAAATAGTGAAAAGATAAAAGGATAATGCATGTCACTCCCACTAATTAGATGATGTCAGTGATTGAAGCTAAACGAGAACACCGCTGCATGTGCATGCTTCTCAGGAAGTGATAACAAGCAAAACATATCATAACATGAATCGCTGGGAAAGAAAAGAAAACACGGATCAATGTAAGAAGCCACATAATTTAAAAAAATCAACAAATACAAGATAAGATAGAAAAATATGTGTGTCGCAAGAAAATCGCTAAACCTATTGGAGAAAAAGGTAAAAATCATAGTGGAGATTCATACCTAAGGGCACTCTGTTATGTATATTGAAGATCCACCAGACTTCTCTCTCAAGAAGCCTACGATGTAGATGTGACTGTGCTGTGAACAAGGCTAGTGCCGAAACTCATCAGCCATCACATTTTAATGGTCATGTTATAATCAAGATTACAGGGGAATTTCCATAGTTGCCGGAATTTTGTTTTTTCATACTTCTCTTCATTTTCCAACTCTCCTATTTTGCTTGGCAGACTTCTGGTATTGGTGAACAAACACTTGAAAGCATTACCACATTTTGCTCCTGTTTTGTATATCTTTTTTAGTAGTACAAATAGTACTATAATTTCCAATGGTTATTGTAACATGGGAACCTTCTTGTCACATGCCATAACTCTCCCCATCTATCCCCATACCACAATTCATTAATGTCTGACTCCTAACTGACCTGTCTGCCCAATTGAATTCTTTCTCACTGTCAGGGATACCCTGTGGCAGGACAGACACTCAGGCATGCGCGCGTGTGCACACATGTTCCTATGGGAGCGCGCTGTACCAGGCAGCAGTGCGTGAGTCACGAGGCGGGCGCTCATGTGCGAGAGCACGCGGCAGGCGCACGTGCACGCGCGCTGACTCGGCTTGGCGCCAGTCCCCCTTTAAAAAGCCAGCAGCTGCTCTGGTACAGTGCTGTCTGATCTGCAGTTTAAACCTGAGTCTGATCCTGAACCTGCTGTATTACCTGACCTTGCTTCTTTGACTACTGCTGCCTTCTCCTCTCCTGACCCGGCCTGCTTGACCTTGCTACTTCTGAAACTATTGATCTCCTGTTGCCGAACCTCTGCCTGCCTGCTGACTACCCTTTGCCTGCTGATTGTACTACCTGTTGCCTGTTCTGACCCGGCTTGTCTCACTCTGCTTAGTCCGTTGCTGATCCAGCTCCGCCCAGATCAAGGGGTCGCTGACCCGCACCTATACCACCGCTTCCTACTGCTTCTGCTACCAGTCTGTCCGGTGGATCACCTTTACCACCTGCATCAGCTACCACGGATCATACAGGCACTCCTACCTCACTGCGCTCCTGTACAACTGTTGCAACCCCAGTGGTCCCCGAGCCAGAGCTGTAAGAGAGGTCTCCTTCTACAGTTGGGCTCTGATACCAGGTACGTGACAGTACCAGACAGCCATGACTAAGCCTACAGGAGTCTCGCAGATGAAGGAGGTGGGCCGCCACCTTGCAACCCTCACACAAGCTGTACAGTCCCTACATGAAGGGTACCTTAAGTTGGAAGGACAAATCCAGACACTCCCTGTCAGCTCAGTTCCAGTATCCTTCACTGCACCTCCACCTGAGCCCAGAGTTCTTGTTCCTGAGAAATTCTCTGGGGAGCGCATCAAGTTTCGGGCCTTCCGCAACGCATGTCAGCTGTATTTTGCTTTACAACCCTGGACTTTCGTGCTGGAATCCACCAAAGTTGAGTTTATTATCTCGCTACTACAAGGGGATCCTCAAGCTTGGGCCCACAGGTTGCTGGAAGGAGACGACATACAGACGCATACTATGTCGTCTTTTCTTGATGCTATGTCACAACTATATGACGATCCATTACGTACTTCTACGGAAGAAGCTGCTCTCCATGCGCTCCAGCAAGGCCACAGAGCGGTTGAGGACTATGTGTCGGACTTCAGATGCTGGAGCGCAGACACCCAGTGGAATAATGCAGCTCTGCAGCACCAGTTCCGCATGGGTCTATCTGAGGACTTGAAAGATGAACTTGCCCGAGTAGAAATACCTGATACCTTGTAAGGACTTATCAGTCTGGTAATTCAGATTGACCGGCGGCTCCGTGAGCGCCAATCAGAGAAATGCACCCAGCAGACCCACTTTGTATAGATGACACCAAAGGCTCCTGTTCAGCCCCTTGCGGCTCAAGTTCCATCAACCCCCGCACCTGCTGCTCCAAGGCCCATGCGACTCAGAGTGATGCGCCACACGCTATCTCCAGAGGAGCGATCACGCCGCCGGCAGAAGAATCTTTGCCTGTATTGTGGAGAGGCTAGCCATTATGTTCATGGGTGTCCTGCAAAGATGAGGAAGCTTCCTCCTACTAACCTCACGATGCTACCTGCCCAGTCAGCCCATCTTACTCTTCCTCTGTTAGTCCAGCTTTCAGAAAAGACAATTTCCGTTAACGCTATTGTGGACCCTGGAGCATGCAGTTGCTTTATTGACTTAAACTTTACCGCCCAGCAACATATTTCCTTGTGGCCAAAGACGCATGGACTGTCTGTCTTTTTAGCTGACGGGTCACGCATCAGTTCTGGACCCGTAACTCAGGAGACACCTCCTTTACCCGTTACTTCCTCCCATCAACATAAGGAACTTTTGAGCCTTGACGCTATCACTTCCCCATGGTTTCCTGTCATCCTGGGTTTACCTTGGCTCCAGGCCCATAACCCTCAGATTAACTGGTTGTCCGGGGAGATCAAGTTTTCATCACCGTATTGTCTGAAGCATTGTCTACCAGGATCTATGAGTATGTCAGCAAACTTATTCTGTATGGACTTTGATCAAGATGTTCTTCGATCTATACCCAAACCCTACCACCAGTACCTTGACGTCTTCAGCAAACAAGGAGCTGATACCTTGCCGTGCCACCGCCCATATGACTGTCCAATTGATCTCTTGCCCGGAGCTGCGATTCCATTTGGATGTGTGTTCCCATTGTCAGAGCGAGAACAGGAGGCACTGAAAGAGTATGTTGATGAGAACCTCAAGAAGGGGTTTATCCGCCCATCCACCTCCCCAGCAGGAGCAGGGATATTCTTTGTAACCAAGAAGGACCACTCTCTCCGCCCTTGTGTGGATTATTGGGAGCTAAATAAAGTTACGGTTAAGAACCGCTATCCCCTGCCTCTAATGACTGAGTTGTTCCAGAAACTGAGATCTGCAACCATTTTTACTAAACTGGACTTGAGAGGTGCCTATACCCTGATATGTATCCGAAAAGGGGATGAGTGGAAGACGGCTTTCCGCACCAGAATCGGGCACTTCAAGTATCTGGTCATGCCCTTTGGGCTCTGCAATGCCCCGGCCACCTCCCAACACTTTATTAACGATGTGTTCCAAGACCTGTTGGATATCTTCATAATTGTCTACTTGGACGATATTTTAATCTTCTCTGGTTCCCTTGATCAACACTGAGAGCACGTCAGTATTGTGTTAGGCCGACTCCGTCAACACAAGCTGTATGCAAAACCGGAGAAATGCGAATTTGACCGGCAGAGCATTCAATTTTTGGGACTAGTAATTTCTACAGCAGGAGTTGAAATGGATCCCCAAAAAGTATCCCCCATACTGGAATGGCCTGTACCCACAGACAAGAAGGGGGTACAACGCTTCGTAGGTTTTGCGAACTTTTATAGGAAGTTCATTAAAGGGTTCTCTGCCATCATCACCTCAATAACACAACTAACCAAACAAAACCTACGATTCTGCTGGAACTCCGAGGCACAAAGCGCTTTTGAAACGCTGAAGAAACTCTTCACTTCGGCTCCTATCCTCAGGCACCCTGACCCGTCCTTACCCTACATCCTAGAAGTAGATTCTCCCTGAAACAGCAGTGGGGGCAGTTGTTTCCCAACTTCAAGAGGTTTAAGCTTTGATGCACCCTGTGGCCTTCTTCTCACGGAAACTTTCTCGAGCAGAAAGAAATTACGATGTAGGAGATCGTGAGCTGTTAGCCATCAAAGCAGCACTGGAGGAGTGGAGATACTTGCTGGAGGGCGCTAACCATCCCATACTGATATATACTGACCATAAAAATCTAGAGTATTTAAGATCTGCCAAAAGACTGAAGCCACGACAAGCTCGATGGGCTTTGTTTTTTACTCGTTTTTCCTTTCACATAACCTACCGACCTGGATCAAAAAATGAAAAACCGGACTCATCTCGTATGTACGATGACCCCAAGGACTTGACAACACCAGATACCATCCTGCCTAAAGGGAACTTCCTACTTCTGCAGACGGATCTTTTGTCACAAATCAAACAAGCTTCCATGAACATCCTCAGCCCCCCTGGAGTGACTCTAATGCCGCGTACACACGACCGGACTTTACGGCAGACTTTGTCCGGCGGACTTTTCGACTGACTTTACGACGGACTTTCCAAATAAAAGGACTTGCCTACACACGATCAACCAAAGTCCGACGGATTCGTACGTGATGACGTACAAGCGGACTAAAACAAGGAAGTTCATAGCCAGTAGCCAATAGCTGCCCTAGCTCGGTTTTTGTCCGTCGGACTAGCATGCAGAAGAGCGGACTTTTCGACCGGACTCGAGTCCGTCGGACAGATTTGAAACATGTTTCAAATGTAAGTCCGTCAAACTTTTGAGAAAACAAAGTCCGCTTGAGCCCACACACGATCGAATTGTCCGATGGATTCCGGTACGCCGGACCAAGTATGCCGGAAAGTCCGATCGTGGGTACGCGGCATAACCCCTAAAGACGGTCTGCTTTGCAAAGGAGGCAAGATTTTTGTTCCTGAGAGTGTGCGTGTAGGGGTCTTAAAGATGTTCCATGACCATCCGCTGGCAGGCCATTTTGGCATACATAAGACTCTTGAACTTGTACGACGTACCTTTTGGTAGCCTGATCTAGAAGAATTCTGTAAGAAATATGTGAATTCATGCTCTGTTTGTATTCAGAACAAGACAGCGAGAAGTAAGTCCTGGGGCCTGTTGAAGCCTCTATCCATTCCTGATAAACCATGGCAGATGATCTCTATGGACTTTATAGTGGAACTTCCACCTGCCGAAGAATGCACGGCAATCTTTGTTGTAGTGGACCAATTAACCAAGATGGCCCATTTTTTGCTATTAAAGAATACCCCATCTGCTATGGAAACAGCCCGAGTATTAAGGAGATTGTTAGATTACATGGGGTCCCTGCAAACATCACGTCTGATCGTGGTGTACAATTCACCTCACGCTTCTGAAGAGCCTTATGTAAAGTGTTGAAAATCGAGTTGGCATTATCCTCAGCATACCATTCCCAAACTAATGGGCAAACTGAGAGGACTAACCAAACGTTGGAACAGTACATCCGGTGTTTCACATCCTTTGCTCAGGACGATTGGGTATCCTTACTGCCAGTAGCAGAATTTGCCTACAACAATGCCAATCACTCAGCTACAGGTCAATCCCCTTTCTTTTCTAATTATTTTTCTAATAATTATTTAATAACTATCATTTTTGCCTGATTTCATTCCAGAGTCTACAGTTCCAGCAGTACAGAATACCATGGATTTCCTCAACCGCAATAATAAGATCTTGCAGGAAGCAATGGCCAAAGCGCAAGCTGACAACAAGAAGGCTTTTGATAGGAAAAGGTGAGAACTGAACCTACAGCCGGGTGATCAGGTATGGCTTTCCACAACCAATCTTAAGTTGAAATGTCCATCGAAAAAGTTGGCACCCAAATTTACTGGTCCCTTCCTAGTGAAGAGGAGGTTGAATGAAGTATCATATGAACTGTCTCTACCTGACTCATTTAAGATACACCCTATATTTCATGTTTTGCTACTGAAGCCTGCAGTAACTGATCCTTTCCCCGACAGAGGACCTAAACCACTGGAACCTGTTTTGATTGATGGAAATGAGGAATATGAAGTGGAGGCTATCTTGGATTGCAGGAGAAGGCGGAATCAGGTACAATTTCTGGTTAAATTGAAGGGATACGACCTGGAGGACAATTCCTGGTAGCCCGCATGCAATATTCATGCAAGAAGGTTAGGTCGTGCCTTTTTTCTTGCTCACCCTGATAAAAAGAACCTGTTGGGCACCTGGAGGTTGCCCCTTGGGGGGGCAATGTCAGGGATACCCTGTGGCAGGACAGACACTCAGGCGTGCGTGCGCACACATGTTCCTATGGGAGCGCGCTGTACCAGGCAGCGGTGCTTCAGCGTGCAGAGTCATGAGGCGGGCGCGCGTGTACGCGTGCTGATTTGGCTTGGCGCCAGTTCCCCTTTAAAAAGCCAGCAGCTGCTCTGGTACAGTGCTGTCTGATCTGCAGTTCAAACCTGAGTCTGATCCTGAACCTGCTGTATTACCTGACCTTGCTTTGTTGACTACTGCTGCCTTCTCCTCTCCTGACCCAGCCTGCTTGACCTTGCTACTTCTGAAACTATTGATCTCCTGTTGCCGAACCTCTGCCTGCCTGCTGACTACCCTTTGCTTGCTGATTGTACTACCTGTTGCCCGTTCTGACCCAGCTTGTCTCACTCTGCTTAGTCTGTTCCTGGTCCAGCTCCGCCCAGATCCAGGGGTCGCTGACCCGCACCTATACCACCATTTCCTACTGCTTCTGCTACCAGTCCGTCCGGTGGATCACCTCTACCACTTGCATCAGCTACCATGGATCATACAGGCACTCCTACCTCACTTCGCTCTTGTACCACTGTTGCAACTCCAGTGGTCCTCGAGCCAGGGCTGTAAGAAAGGTCTCCTTCGACAGTTGGGCTCTGATAACAGGTACGTGACACTCACCCTCCCCTCAATCCTAATTTAAATGCTCTTCCTGCCTTCCCAAACCTCTCGCCCAGCACAGCAGACCCCCTTCCATTTCGGTGCAAATCATCTTTAGCATATAGGTTGCACCCCAATGAAAAGTCAGCCCAGTGCTCTAGAAACCCAAATCCTTCCTTCTTACAGCAGGTCTTTAGCCATGCATTCAGTTCTCGAATCTCTCCGTCTTTCCTGTGTTGCGCATGGCACAGACAATATTTCAGAGAATATCACCATAGAGGTCCTTCCCTTCAACTTGCAGCCTAGTTCTTTAAGTTGATTCTTAAGGAACCTCCACTCTCCATGTATTCTGCAACTGGTTCCAACACGGACCAAGACACCTAAGTCATGCCCAGCCCCTCCCAGTAATAAATCCACCCGGTCCACCACATGCCAAACTCTAGCACCAGGGAAGACAGCAAACTATTCAGTGAGGTGATCCAGGTGACAGATGAATATCCAGATGGTGCCTCTCTTCCCCTTCCTTTTCCTTATCCCTGACCACATCTCACTATGATCCTGAAGAAAAAAAGTGGAGCTGGCTGGAGAAAGGACACAGGCTACAGGAGCTGAACTTCATGTAGCAGTATTACTGCCTCTATTACACATGATATCATTGACCATATTTGGTCATATTCATATATGGTCAAGGACATCACCTGGGAGACCCTTATATAACAGTTGTCATTCCCCAGACTTTGCATTCGGCACCAGACACGTCTTCATGGTGAAGTTTTTTCCTTTTGGCAGGTCGGTGTGCATCAGGCATTGTGATTAATGTGCATATGCAACACTGGATGATGTAATTGAAAATGGATTTACAACAAGGTACTCTTTTTGGGATGTTTTTTTTAATTAAAGGACTTGTAAAATCTTTGGGTGTCTTTATTACTAGGTTAGAATTTTTTTTGCGGATGAATAGGAGTACTATGTAGCCCATACTCATTCACATGTAGAGGTGATATCTGGGTGCTTCTTTATTGTTAAATGGGGGCTTCCAGATTCTGATAACCCTCCTGCCCACAGACCCCTACAACCACTGGCTAGGGTCGTGGGGAAGAGGCCCTTTTCCTCTTCAACATGGTGACAAGGTTCTTTGCCAGGGGGCCCCCCTAGCAAGGTATGCCACCCATTGTCACATACCAGTTGGAAGCCGAGGTGCTGAGAGGGCTCCCCTTGTGGCTAAGTGCATCACACCCCTGGAGATGGTATAGGGAGTGCAGTGCCCAAAAAAGCACGGCTTGCCAGGTGCTGCTGTAGTCAGAAGAGCTGATCACCAGGAGATTGCTATAGCAGACTGGGCATACTTGAAGAGTAGGTATGCTGAGGTGCTTGGTGGAGAGGAAGCCGAGAGCCAGGCCAAAGGTCATACATGGTGGATCAGTCAGGCAGTGAAACTGGAACAAGTTGGGGTCATACACAGGAGACAGGAGAAAAAGTTGGGTCAAATACTGGGAAGCAAGCAGGAGCAGAGTCAGAAGTACAAGCCAGGATATCAGAAAGCAGGGTCAAGGCAAGCTGGGTTGGTAATGGGAAGTCCAAGAATCAGGACTACAGAAGCACAGGGAACACAGGGGAGCTGACAATAATCCAGCAACATCATGCTCACAGCAGCAGGTTTAAATAGGCCAGTGGGCACCATTTTCCTGACACCCATGTTAAGGGCATATGGCCTGGTATGGTTCAGGAGTGGGGTTTATGCTGCCTCCCCCCTTTCCTGGCCAGCCAGGCCGCATTCTCAGATTAAGGGTCTGGTATGGATTTTCAGGTGGGCACCCATGCATTTGTTTTGTTTTTTTGCATGAGGTACCCCTTAAAAGTCATAACAGACTTCTGGTATGGGGCCTAGTATGAGTAAGGGGGAATGCCACTACATGTTGTTTTTAATAAATAAAATATTTCTGGTGGGGATAGGGGATGGGGCCAGTGACATCACTGCTTCTGCTGATACCCTTAATAATCATCAACAGCGGGAAGCTATCATGTGTAATAGTGGAAGTAATGCCACTCTTATACATACTGTTTGGCTGTTCAAACTGGAGCCAAAGTTCGGTCTGAACTTATGTTAAGATCAAACCTTGAGCTCATCTGTATTAGTCAGACTTTGGGGGTTATTTACGAAAGGCAAATTCACTTTGCACTACAATGCACTACAAGTGCACTTGGAAGTGCAGTCGCTGTATATCTGAGGGGTAGATCCTAAATGAGGGGAAGGTGTGCTTATTTTATCATCAAATCATGTGCAAGCTAAAATGCTGTTTTTTATTTTCCTTGAATGTTCCCCTTGGACTTACAGCGACTGCACTTCCATGTGCACTTGCAGTGCACTTGCAGTGCAAAGTGGATTTGCCTTTCGTAAATAACCCCCTTTGTCTCTCTCTCTTGTTTATACTGCCTACCATGAGAAATGTAGGGAGTAAAGAGAAACAAGAGATTTGCCAATCACAGGGCACTATTGCAACGTTATAACATTACCTGACATTGAAAAAAAAAAAGCACAGAGCCATGCTATAATTCATATGTAATACTGATTACTGGTAAAAAACGCTGTGAGTTTAGTGTCACTAAGTAAAAAGTCTGGCAAGATGATATGTGCAAGATATATATAGATATATACACATATATACACACACACACAAGGGTTCTTCAAAAAGTTTGCACACTTTATTTAAATATAAAAAAGTGTGGAAACTTTAAGACCCTTTGTATATATATTAATTACTACACCAGACCCTTAAATTCCGCAAAATAGCAGCCTGTTTAACCACTTGCCGACCGCCTAACGCAGATATACTGCGGCAGAATGGCACGGGCAGGCAGAATCATGTACCCATACGTGATCTGCCTCCCGCGGGCGGGGGGTCCGATCGGACCCCCCCCCCGGTGCCAGCGGCGGTCGGCTTGTGACTCTGAGCGTTGGGAGGCGAGGGGGAGACCATCCGAACGTGGCCCCCCCCTCGCGATCGCTCCCAGCCAATGGGAATCCTCCCCTGCCTGTGTGTAGTACACAGAGGCAGAGGATGTGATGTCATCTCTCCTCGGCTCGGGAGTTTCCGTTCCAGCGCCGAGGAGAGAAGACATGTAAGTGCACAAAACACACACACACACAGTAGAACATGCCAGGCACACAAAACACCCCCAATCCCCCCCCCCCCCCGATCGCCCCCCGATCACCCCCCAATCACCCCTCCCCCCTGTCACAAACTGACACCAAGCAGTTTTTTTTTTTTTCCTGATTACTGCATGGTGTCAGTTTGTGACAGTTAGAAGTGGTAGGGCAGTGAGTATTAGCCCCCTGTAGGTCTAGGGTACCCCCCTAACCCCCCCTAATAAAGTTTTAACCCCTTGATCACTCCCTGTCACCAGTGTCACTAAGCGATCATTTTTCTGATCGCTGTATTAGTGTCGCTGGTGACGCTAGTTAGGGAGGTAAATATTTAGGTTCGCCGTCAGCGTTTTATAGCGACAGGGACCCCCATATACTATCTAATAAATGTTTTAACCCCTTGATTGCCCCCTAGTTAACCCTTTCACCACTGATCACCGTATAACCGTTACGGTTGACGCTGGTTAGTTCGTTTATTTTTTTATAGTGTCAGGGCACCCGCCGTTTATTACCGAATAAAGGTTTAGCCCCCTGATCGCCCGGCGGTGATATGCGTCGCCCCAGGCAGCTTCAGATTAGCGCCAGTAGCGCTAACACCCACGCACGCAGCATACGCCTCCCTTACTGGTATAGTATCTGAACGCATCAATATCTAATCCGATCAGATCTATACTAGCATCCCCAGCAGTTTAGGGTTCCCAAAAACGCAGTGTTAGCGGGATCAGCCCAAATACCTGCTAGCACCTGTGTTTTTCCCCTCCGCCCGGTCCAGCCCAGCCCACCCAAGTGCAGTATCGATCGATCACTGTCACTTACAAAACACTAAACGCATAACTGCAGCGTTCGCAGAGTCAGGCCTGATCCCTGCGATCGCTAACAGTTTTCTTGGTAGCGTTTTGGTGAACTGGCAAGCACCAGCCCCAGGCAGCATCAGGTTTAGCGCCAGTACCGCTAACACCCACGCACGCACCGTACACCTCCCTTAGTGGTATAGTATCTGAACGGATCAATATCTGATCCGATCAGATCTATACTGGCGTCCCCAGCAGTTTAGGATTCCCAAAAACGCAGTGTTAGCGGGATCAGCCCAGATACCTGCTAGCACCTGCGTTTTGCCCCTCCGCCCGGCCCAGCCCACCCAAGTGCAGTATCGATCGATCACTGTCACTTACAAAACACTAAACGCATAACTGCAGCATTCGCAGAGTCAGGCCAGATCCCTGCGATCGCTAACAGTTTTTTTGGTAGCGTTTTGGTGAACTGGCAAGCACCAGCCCCAGGCAGCGTCAGGTTAGTGCCAGTACCGCTAACACCCACGCACGCACCGTACACCTCCCTTAGTGGTATAGTATCTGATCGGATCAATACCTGATCCGATCAGATCTATACTGGCGTCCCCAGCAGTTTAGGGTTCCCAAAAACGCAGTGTTAGCGGGATCAGCCCAGATACCTGCTAGCACCTGCGTTTTGCCCCTCCACCCGGCCCAGCCCAGCCCACCCAAGTGCAGTATCGATCGATCACTGTCACTTACAAAACACTAAACACATAACTGCAGCGTTCGCAGAGTCAGGCCTGATCCCTGCGATCGCTAACAGTTTTTTTGGTAGCGTTTTGGTGAACTGGCAAGCAGCAGCGGCCTAGTACACCCTGGTCATAGTCAAACCCGCACTGCAGTAACACTTGGTGACGTGGCGAGTCCCATAAGTGCAGTTCAAGCTGGTGAGGTGGCAAGTACAACTAGTGTCCCGCTGCCACCAAAAAGACAAACACAGGCCGGTCGTGCCCATAGTGCCCTTCCTGCTGCATTCGCCAATCCTAATTGGGAACCCACCGCTTCTGCAGCGCCCGTAATTCCCCCAAATGCAGTCGGCTGCATGAGAGGCATTTTCTTTATGTCCTCCCGAGTACCCCTATCCTAAGAACCCCCCCAAAAAAGATGTTGTGTCTGCAGCAAGCGCGGATATAGGCGTGACACCCGCTATTATTGTCCCTCCTGTCCTGACAATCCTGGTCTTTGCATTGGTGAATGTTTTGAACGCTACCATACACTAGTTGAGTATTAGCGTAGGGTACAGCATTGCACAGACTGGGCACACTTTCACAGGGTCTCCCAAGATGCCATCGCATTTTGAGAGACCCGAACCTGGAACCGGTTACCGTTATAAAAGTTAGTTACAAGAAAAGTGTAAAAAAAAAAACCACAAACAAAAATATAAAATAAAAAAAAATAGTTGTCGTTTTATTGTTCTCTCTCTCTCTATTCTCTCTATATTGTTCTGCTCTTTTTTTACTGTATTCTATTCTGCAATGTTTTATTGTTATTATGTTTTATCATGTTTGCTTTTCAGGTATGCAATTTTTTATACTTTACCGTTTACTGTGCTTTATTGTTAACCATTTTTTTGTCTTCAGGTACGCCATTCACGACTTTGAATGGTTATACCAGAATGGTGCCTGCAGGTTTAGGTATCATCTTGGTATCATTCTGTTCAGCCAGCGGTCGGCTTTCATGTAAAAGCAATCCTAGCGGCTAATTAGCCTCTAGACTGCTTTTACAAACAGTGGGAGGGAATGCCCCCCCCCACCGTCTTCCGTGTTTTTCTCTGGCTCTCCTGTCTCAACAGGGAACCTGAGAATGCAGCCGGTGATTCAGCCAGCTGACCATAGAGCTGATCAGAGACCAGAGTGGCTCCAAATATCTCTATGGCCTAAGAAACCGGAAGCTACGAGCATTTTATGACTTAGATTTCGCCGGATGTATACAGCGCCATTGGGAAATTGGGAAAGCATTTTATCACACCGATCTTGGTGTGGTCAGATGCTTTGAGGGCAGAGGAGAAATCTAGGGTCTAAAAGACCCCAATTTTTTCAAAAAAGAGTACCTGTCACTACCTATTGCTATGATAGGGGATATTTACAGATAACAATACAAATGATTTTAAAAAAAAATGAAAGGAACAGTTTAAAAATAAGATAGAAAATCAAAAAAATAATAAAGAAAAAAAAAAAAGCACCCCTGTCCCCCCTGCTCTCGCGCTAAGGCGAACGCAAGCGTCGGTCTGGCGTCAAATGTAAACAGCAATTGCACCATGCATGTGAGGTGTCACCGCGACGGTCAGATCGAGGGCAGTAATTTTAGCAGTAGACCTCCTCTGTAAATCAAAAGTGGTAACCTGTAAAGGCTTTTAAATGCTTTTAAAAATGTATTTAGTTTGTCGCCACTGCACGTTTGTGCGCAATTTTAAAGCATGTCATGTTTGGTATCCATGTACTCGGCCTAAGATCATCTTTTTTATTGCATCAAACATTTGGGCAATATAGTGTGTTTTAGTGCATTAAAATTTAAGAAAGTGTGTTTTTTCCCCAAAAAATACGTTTGAAAAATCGCTGCGCAAATACTGTGTGAAAAAAAAAATGAAACACCCACCATTTTAATCTGTAGGGCATTTGCTTTAAAAAAAATATATAATGTGTGGGGGTTCAAAGTAATTTTCTTGCAAAAAAAAATAATTTTTTTATGTAATCAAAAAGTGTCAGAAAGGGCTTTGTCTTCAAGTGGTTAGAAGAGTGGGTGATGTGTGACATAAGCTTCTAAATGTTGTGCATAAAATGCCAGGACAGTTCAAAACCCCCCCAAATGACCCCATTTTGGAAAGTAGACACCCCAAGCTATTTGCTGAGAGGTATAGTGAGTATTTTGCAGACCTCACTTTTTGTCACAAAGTTTTGAAAATTGAAAAAAGAAAAAAAACATTTTTTTCTTGTCTTTCTTTATTTTCAAAAACAAATGAGAGCTGCAAAATACTCACCATGCCTCTCAGCAAATAGCTTGGGGTGTCTACTTTGCAAAATGGGGTCATTTGGGGGGGGGTTTGTGCCACCTGGGCATTCCATGGCCTCGGAAACTGTGATAGGCAGTGAAGAGTGAAATCAAAAATTTACACCCTTAGAAATCCTGAAGGCGGTGATTGGTTTTCGGGGCCCCGTACGCGGCTAGGCTCCTAAAAAGTCCCACACATGTGGTATCCCCATACTCAGGAGAAGCAGCAGAATGTATTTTGGGGTGCAATTCCACATATGCCCATTGCCTGTGTGAGCAATATATCATTTAGTGACAACTTTGTGCAAAAAAAAATAAATAAAAATTTGTCACATTCCCGCAACTTGTGTCAAAATATAAAACATTCCATGGACTCAACATGCCTCAAAGCAAATAGCTTGGGGTGTCTACTTTCCAAAATTGGGTCATTTGGGGGGGTTTATGCCATCTGGGCATTCTATGGCCTTCAAAACTGTGATAGGTAGTGAGGAGTAAAATCAAAAATGTACGCCCTTAGAAATCCTGAAGGCAGTGATTGGGTTTCGGGGCCCCGTACGCGGCTAGGCTCCCAAAAAGTCCCACACATGTGGTATCCCCATACTCAGGAGAAGCAGCTAAATGTATTTTGGGGTGCAATTTCACATATGCCCATGGCCTGTGTGAGCAATATATCATTTAGTTTCAACTTTTTGTAAATTTTTTTTTTTGTCATTATTCAATCACTTGGGACAAAAAAAATAATATTCAATGGGCTCTACATGCCTCTCAGCAATTTCCTTGGGGTGTCTACTTTCCAAAATGGGGTCATTTGTGGGGGTTTTGTACTGCCCTGCCATTTTAGCACCTCAAGAAACGACATAGGCAGTCATAAATTAAAGGCTGTGTAAATTCCAGAAAATGTACCCTAGTTTGTAGGCGCTTTAACTTTTGCGCAAAACAATAAATATACACTTATTGACATTTTTTTTACCAAAGACATGTGGCTGAATACATTTTGGGCTAAATGTATGACTAAAATTGAGTTTATTGGATTTTTTTTAGAACAAAAAGTAGAAAATATCATTTTTTTTCAAAATTTTCGGGCTTTTTCCGTGTATAGCGCAAAAAATAAAAAAGGCAGAGGTGATCAAATACCATCAAAAGAAAGCTCTATTTGTGGGAAGAAAAGGACGCAAATTTCGTTTGGGTACAGCATTGCATGACCGGGCAATTAGCAGTTAAAGCGACACAGTGCCAAATTGTAAAAAGTGCTCTGGTCAGGAAGGGGTAAATCCTTCCGGGGCTGAAGTGGTTAAAGCAGTAGAATTTACAAGTGCCCAATTAGCTCTGTAATTACACATTCAGAAATTATTTTTCTACTTCAGCTAGTTCTATCCATCAATTTTGAAGGAAAGTGTGTTGGATGCCTACATACTGTACATATACCGAACTGTTACTTTAAGAGTAAACTTCATATAATAGCTGTATATTTAACTGGAATTTACTATTCCTAGCTTTTGTACTTTTGAAATATAAGTTCACATGATTATGAATAAAACTAATCAAAACACAGTAATACATATTACATATAACGTATTTTGCATTCATTACCTTAAAAGGCAGATATAGAAACTAGAAAATTTCATCAGCTTTTATTAACATCAAGTGACATCTCTTTCAGTGTAGCAGGCAAAGACACATCCCTTTTTTTAATTATTTCATATGTGTGTGTTTTAATTAATACTACTTTTTTCTTGAAATTTAAAACTGAGCAGCTTAGACTTTTCTCTGTCTGGCAGACTGCATCTGAGTACATTAGCTTAACAAACAACTACCAATACACATATCTGAAGTGGCTCTATAATAAAAAACATAAAACCTAACTCAACTCAATAACTTAATCGAACAGCTGTACAGTCATATGTTTAACCTGTCCTTTTCTTGCTGGCTAAACTGTAACAGAAATAAAAGAACATTGTACTTGCCTTGTATTATTACATTCCTTCAGTCTTTTTCAACAACAGAGGGAGTTTCCTTCGTCTGCAGTCTTAACTACTTCAAATTGCTGGCAGGATGCCTTGTGTACTTATACTCCGATATGAAAATGGGTGTCTGTGCTAGCATTTGTGCTTGCTAAAGAATGATGAAACATATTTTTTCCTTCAAAATATTGTAGTTCCAACTAGATAACTCATCCCAGGAAAGAAGCGCATTTTTGAACTCAACATGGGGAAATAATTACAGTCTGGAGGACAGTGCAACATAAATTGCGAAATAAGGAGAATATTTTCTTTTTTAAAGCTTTGAAGCAGAAGTGACTATTAACTTCCAGAAATGAAGTGTATCCACAGATGGTGCATGTCTGTTATCTAGTGTCTATTAAAATGCATACTACGGTGCCTTAAAAAAGTATTCATACCCATTGAAATTTTCCACATTTTGTCATGTTACAACCAAAAATGTAAATGTATTTTATTGAGATTTTATGTGATAGATCAACACAAAGTGGCACATAATTGTGAAGTCGAAGAAAAATCCTAAATGTTTTTCCAAATTTTTTTTGAAAATAAATATGTGAAAAGTGTGGCGTGCATTTGTATTCAGCCCCACCGAGTCAATACTTTGTAGAACCATCTTTTACTGCAATTACAGCTGCAAGTCTTTTTGGGTATGTCTTTACCAGCTTTGCACATCTAGATAGTGACATTTTTGCCCATTCTTCATTGCAAAATAGCTCAAGCTCTGTCAGATTGGATGGAGAGCATCTGTGAACATCAATTTTCAAGTCTTGCCACAGATTCTCAATTTGATTTAGGTCTGGACTTTGACTGGGCCATTCTAACACATGAAAATGCTTTGATCTAAACCATTCTATTGAAGCTCTGGCTGTATGTTTAAAGTCATTGTCCTGCTGGAAGGTGAACCTCTGCCCCAGTCTCAAATCTTTTGCAGACTACCAGGTTTTTATTCTAAGATCATCCTGTATTTGGCTCCATCCATCTTCCCATCAACTCTGACCAGCTCCCTGCTGAAGAAAAGCATCCCCACAACATGATGTTGCCACCACCATGTTTCACGGTGGGGATGATGTGTTCAGGGTGATGTGTAGGGATGAGCTTCGTGTTCAAGTCGAACCCATGTTCGACTCGAACATCGTCTGTTCGCCCGTTCGCCGAATTGCAAACGATATGGGCCGTTCGCGCCAAATTCGTGTGGCGCGTCACAGCCCATAATTCACTGCGGCATTGCAGTGCATTGCTGGCTGATGATTGGCCAAGCATGCAATATGACCCGCTTGGTTGGCCAATCACAGCGCCGTCTGAACAGAGAGCCGTAATTGGCCAAAGCCAAGGAGGCTTTGGCCAATTATGGCTCAGGGGATTTAGTACACGCCCCACACTATATAAGGCCGCCTGCACGGCGGCCCTGTGTAGTGTGTGTTCTGGCGTTCATAGAAAGAGAGAGAGAGACAGACAGTGTCATTTGATTTGAGTTAGATAGATTAGGCAGAACAGTCAGTCAGTTAGCTGCACTTACAGTGTATTGTGTATATATATGCATCCCAGGTGTTGCATATATATATATATATACTGTATTCAGTTTAGCTAGATCCGTTCCTGTTATCTTCTTACAGGCAGGCTGGCTTGTCTTGTTACAGTATTTACAGCTACCTGAAGAAAATTGCTGGTGTTCTTTTGATCCTATTAGTACCACAGTCAGGCAGCTAGACTATTTACAGTTAGTGCAGTGCATCCTGCTCACAGTGTTCAGCTATATCTACAAGTTAGTGGGGTGCGTCCTGCTCACAGTGTTCAGCTAAACCTACAAGTTAGTGCAGTGCGTCCTGCTCACAGTGTTCAGCTAAACCTACAAGTTAGTGTGGTGCGTCCACCTCACAGTGTTCAGCAAAACCTACAAGTTAGTGCGGTGCGTCCTGCTCACAGTGTTCAGCTAAAACTACAAGTTAGTGCGGTGCGTCCACCTCACAGTGTTCAGCTAAACCTAGAAGTTAGTGCGGTGCGTCCTGCTCACAGTGTTCAGCTAAAACTACAAGTTAGTGCTGTGCGTCCTGCTCACAGTGTTCAGCTAAACCTACAAGTTAGTGTAGTGAGACCTCTGCACAGTGTTCATCTAAAGCTACAAGTTAGTGCAGTGCGTCCACCTCACAGTGTTCAGCTAAACCTACAAGTTAGTGTGGTGCGTCCACCTCACAGTGTTCAGCTAAACCTACAAGTTAGTGCGGTGCGTCCTGCTTACAGTGTTCAGCTAAAACTACAAGTTAGTGCTGTGCATCCTGCTCACAGTGTTCAGCTAAAACTACAATTTAGTGTGGTGCGCCCACCTCACAGTGCTCAGCTAAACCTACAAGTTAGTGCGGTGCGTCCTGCTCACAGTGTTCAGCTAAAACTACAAGTTAGTGCAGTGCGTCCACCTCACAGTGTTCAGCTAAACCTACAAGTTAGTGTAGTGAGACCTCTGCACAGTGTTCATCTAAAGTTACAAGTTAGTGCAGTGTGTCCTGCTCACAGTGCTCAGCTAAAACTACAAGTTAGTGTGGTGCGTGCACCTCACAGTGTTCAGCTATAACTACAAGTTAGTGCGGTGCGTCAACCTCACAGTGTTCAGCTAAACCTACAAGTTAGTGCGGTGTGTCCTGTTCACAGTGTTCAGCTAAAACTACAAGTTAGTGCTGTGCGTCCTGCTCACAGTGTTCAGCTAAAACTACAAGTTAGTGTGGTGCGTCCACCTCACAGTGTTCAGCTAAACCTACAAGTTAGTGCGGTGGGTCCTGCTCACAGTGTTCAGCTAAAACTACAAGTTAGTGCTGTGCATCCTGCTCACAGTGTTCAGCTAAAACTACAAGTTAGTGCGGTGCGTCCTGCTCACAGTGTTAAGCTAGATCTGTTCCTGTTATCTTCTTACTGACAGGCAGGCTTGTCTTGTTACAGTATTTACAGCTACCTGAAGAAAATTGCTGGTGTTCTTTTGATCCTATTAGTACCACAGTCAGGCAGCTAGACTATTTACAGTTAGTGTAGTGCGTCCTGCTCACAGTGTTCAGCTAAAACTACAAGTTAGTGGGGTGAGTCCTGCTCACAGTGTTCAGCTAAACCTACAAGTTAGTGGGGTGCGTCCTGCTCACAGTGTTCAGCTAAACCTACGAGTTAGTGTGGTGCGTCCACCTCACAGTGTTCAGCTAAACCTACAAGTTAGTGCGGTGCGTCCTGCTCACAGTGTTCAGCTAAAACTACAAGTTAGTGTGGTGTGTCCACCTCACAGTGTTCAGCTAAACCTAGAAGTTGGTGCGGTGCATTCTGCTCACAGTGTTCAGCTAAACCTACAAGTTAGTGTAGTGAGACCTCTGCACAGTGTTCATCTAAAGCTACAAGTTAGTGCAGTGCGTCCTGCTCACAGTGTTCAGCTAAACCTACAAGTTAGTGTGGTGCGTCCACCTCACAGTGTTCAGCTAAACCTACAAGTTAGTGCGGTGCGTCCTGCTCACAGTGTTCAGCTAAAACTACAAGTTAGTGTTGTTCGTCCTGCTCACAGTGTTCAGCTAAAACTACAAGTTAGTGTGGTGCGTCCACCTCACAGTGTTCAGCTAAACCTACAAGTTAGTGCAGTGCGTCCTGCTCACAATGTTCAGCTAAAACTACAAGTTAGTGCTGTGCGTCCTGCTCACAGTGTTCAGCTAAAACTACAAGTTAGTGCGGTGCGTCCACCTCACAGTGTTCAGCTAAACCTACAAGTTAGTGTAGTGAGACCTCTGCACAGTGTTCATCTAAAGCTACAAGTTAGTGCAGTGCATCCTGCTCACAGTGTTCAGCTAAAACTACAAGTTAGTGTGGTGTGTCCACCTCACAGTGTTCAGCTAAAACTACAAGTTAGTGCAGTGCATCCTGCTCACAGTGTTCAGCTAAAACTACAAATTAGTGTGGTGCGTCCACCTCACAGTGCTCAGCTAAACCTACAAGTTAGTGCAGTGTGTCCTGCTCACAGTGTTCAGCTAAAACTACAAGTTAGTGCTGTGCGTCCTTATTACAGTGTTCAGCTAAAACTACAAGTTAGTGCGGTGCGTCCTGCTCACAGTGTTCAGCTAAACCTACAAGTTAGTGTAATGAGACCTCTGCACAGTGTTCATCTAAAGCTACAAGTTAGTGCAGTGCGTCCTGCTCACAGTGTTCAGCTAAACCTACAAGTTAGTGTGGTGCGTCCACCTCACAGTTTTCAGCTAAACCTACAAGTTAGTGCGGTGCGTCCTGCTTACAGTGTTCAGCTAAAACTACAAGTTAGTGCTGTGCATACTGCTCACAGTGTTCATCTAAAACTACAATTTAGTGTGGTGCGTCCACCTCACAGTGTTCAGCTAAACCTACAAGTTAGTGCGGTGCGTCCTGCTCACAGTGTTCAGCTAAAACTACAAGTTAATGCTGTGCGTCCTGCTCACAGTGTTCAGCTAAAACTATAAGTTAGTGCGGTGCGTCCACCTCACAGTGTTCAGCTAAACCTACAAGTTAGTGTAGTGAGACCTTTGCACAGTGTTCATCAAAAGCTACAAGTTAGTGCAATGCGTCCTGCTCACAGTGTTCAGCTAAAACTACAAGTTAGTGTGGTGCGTCCACCTCACAGTGTTTAGCTAAACCTACAAGTTAGTGCAGTGCGTCCTGTTCACAGTGTTCAGCTAAAACTACAAGTTAGTGCTGTGCGTCCTGCTCGCAGTGTTCAGATAAAACTACAAGTTAGTGCGGTGCACCCACCTCACAGTGTTCAGCTAAACCTACAAGTTAGTGTAGTGAGACCTCTGCACAGTGTTCATCTAAAGCTACAAGTTAGTGCAGTGCGTCCTGCTCACAGTGTTCAGCTAAAACTACAAGTTATTGTGGTGCGTCCACCTCACAGTGTTCAGCTAAAACTACAAGTTAGTGCAGTGCGTCCTGCTCACAGTGTTCAGCTAAAACTACAAGTTAGTGTGGTGTGTCCACCTCACAGTGTTCAGCTAAACCTACAAGTTAGTGCAGTGTGTCCTGCTCACAGTGTTCAGCTAAAACTACAAGTTAGCACTGTGCGACTTGTTTACAGTGTTCAGCTAAAACTAGAAGTTAGTGCGGTGCGTCCTGCTCACAGTGTTCAGCTAAACCTACAAGTTAGTGTAGTGAGACCTCTGCACAGTGTTCATCTAAAGATACAAGTTAGTGCAGTGCGTCCTGCTCACAGTGTTCAGCTAAACCTACAAGTTAGTGTGGTGCGTCCACCTCACAGTGTTCAGCTAAACCTACAAGTTAGTGCGGTGCGTCCTGCTTACAGTGTTCAGCTAAAACTACAAGTTAGTGCTGTGCATCCTGCTCACAGTGTTCAGCTAAAACTACAATTTAGTGTGGTGCGTCCTGCTCACAGTGTTCAGCTAAACCTACAAGTTAGTGCGGTGCGTCCTGCTCACAGTGTTCAGCTAAAACTACAAGTTAGTGCTGTGCATCCTGCTCACAGTGTTCAGCTAAAACTACAAGTTAGTGCGGTGCGTCCTGCTCACAGTGTTAAGCTAGATCTGTTCCTGTTATCTTCTTACTGACAGGCAGGCTTGTCTTGTTACAGTATTTACAGCTACCTGAAGAAAATTGCTGGTGTTCTTTTGATCCTATTAGAACCACAGTCAGGCAGCTAGACTATTTACAGTTAGTGTAGTGCGTCCTGCTCACAGTGTTCAGCTAAAACTACAAGTTAGTGGGTTGAGTCCTGCTCACAGTGTTCAGCTAAACCTACAAGTTAGTGGGGTGCGTCCTGCTCACAGTGTTCAGCTAAACCTACAAGTTAGTGGGGTGCGTCCTGCTCACAGTGTTCAGCTAAACCTACGAGTTAGTGTGGTGCGTCCACCTCACAGTGTTCAGCTAAACCTACAAGTTAGTGCGGTGCGTCCTGCTCACAGTGTTCAGCTAAAACTACAAGTTAGTGTGGTGCGTCCACCTCACAGTGTTCAGCTAAACCTAGAAGTTGGTGCGGTGCATTCTGCTCACAGTGTTCAGCTAAACCTACAAGTTAGTGTAGTGAGACCTCTGCACAGTGTTAATCTAAAGCTACAAGTTAGTGCAGTGCGTCCTGCTCACAGTGTTCAGCTAAACCTACAAGTTAGTGTGGTGCGTCCACCTCACAGTGTTCAGCTAAACCTACAAGTTAGTGCGGTGCGTCCTGCTCACAGTGTTCAGCTAAAACTACAAGTTAGTGTTGTTCGTCCTGCTCACAGTGTTCATCTAAAACTACAAGTTAGTGTGGTGCGTCCACCTCACAGTGTTCAGCTAAACCTACAAGTTAGTGCGGTGCGTCCTGTTCACAGTGTTCAGCTAAAACTACAAGTTAGTGCTGTGCGCCCTGCTCACAGTGTTCAGCTAAAACTACAAGTTAGTGCGGTGCGTCCACCTCACAGTGTTCAGCTAAACCTACAAGTTAGTGCGGTGCGTCCTGCTCACAGTGTTCAGCTAAAACTACAAGTTAGTGCTGTGCGTCCTGCTCACAGTGTTCAGCTAAAACTACAAGTTAGTGCGGTGCGTCCTGCTCACAGTGTTCAGCTAAAACTACAAGTTAGTGCTGTGCGTCCTGCTCACAGTTTTCAGCTAAAACTACAAGTTAGTGCGGTGCGTCCTGTTCACAGTGTTCAGCTAAAACTACAAGTTAGTGCTGTGCATCCTGCTCACAGTGTTCAGCTAAAACTACAAGTTAGTTTGGTGCGTCCACCTCACAGTGTTCAGCTAAACCTACAAGTTAGTGTAGTGAGACCTCTGCACAGTGTTCATCTAAAGCTACAAGTTAGTGCAGTGCGTCCTGCTCACAGTGCTCAGCTAAAACTACAAGTTAGTGTGGTGCGTCCACCTCACAGTGTTCAGCTAAAACTACAAGTTGGTGCGGTGCGTCCACCTCACAGTGTTCAGCTAAACCTACAAGTTAGTGCGGTGCGTCCTGTTCACAGTGTTCAGCTAAAACTACAAGTTAGTGCTGTGCGTCCTGCTCACAGTGTTCAGCTAAAACTACAAGTTAGTGCGGTGCGTCCACCTCACAGTGTTCAGCTAAACCTACAAGTTAGTGCGGTGCGTCCTGCTCACAGTGTTCAGCTAAAACTACAAGTTAGTGCTGTGCGTCCTGCTCACAGTGTTCAGCTAAAACTACAAGTTAGTGCGGTGCGTCCTGCTCACAGTGTTCAGCTAAAACTACAAGTTAGTGCTGTGCGTCCTGCTCACAGTTTTCAGCTAAAACTACAAGTTAGTGCTGTGCGTCCTGCTCACAGTGTTCAGCTAAACCTACAAGTTAGTGTGGTGAGACCTCTGCACAGTGTTCATCTAAAGCTACAAGTTAGTGCGGTGCATCCTGCTCACAGTGTTCAGCTAGATCTGTTCCTGTTATCTTCTTGCTGACAGGTAGGCTTGTCTTGTTACAGTATTTACAGCTACCTGAAGAAAATTGCTGGTGTTCTTTTGATCCTATTAGTACCACAGTCAGGCAGCTAGACTATTTACAGTTAGTGCAGTGCATCCTGCTCACAGTGTTCAGCTAAAAATACAAGTTAGTGGGGTGCGTCCTGCTCACAGTGTTCAGCTAAACCCACAAGTTAGTGGGGTGCATCCTGCTCACAGTGTTCAGCTAAACCTACAAGTTAGTGTGGTGCGTCCACCTCACAGTGTTCAGCTAAACCTACAAGTTAGTGCGGTGTGTCCTGCTCACAGTGTTCAGCTAAAACTACAAGTTAGTGTAGTGAGACCTCTGCACAGTGTTCATCTAAAGCTACAAGTTAGTGCAGTGCGTCCTGCTCACAATGTTCAGCTAAACCTACAAGTTAGTGTGGTGCGTCCACCTCACAGTGTTCAGCTAAACCTACAAGTTAGTGCGGTGCGTCCTGCTCACAGTGTTCAGCTAAAACTACAAGTTAGTGTTGTGCATCCTGCTCACAGTGTTCAGCTAAAACTACAAGTTAGTGTGGTGCGTCCACCTCACAGTGTTCAGCTAAACCTACAAGTTAGTGCGGTGCGTCCTACTCACAGTGTTCAGCTAAAACTACAAGTTAATGCTGTGCGTCCTGCTCACAGTGTTCAGCTAAAACTACAAGTTAGTTCGGTGCGTCCACCTCACAGTGTTCAGCTAAACCTACAAGTTAGTGTAGTGAGACCTCTGCACAGTGTTCATCTAAAGCTACAAGTTAGTGCAGTGCGTCCTGCTCACAGTGTTCAGCTAAACCTACAAGTTAGTGTGGTGCGTCCACCTCACAGTGTTCAGCTAAAACTACAAGTTGGTGCGGTGCGTCCACCTCACAGTGTTCAGCTAAACCTACAAGTTAGTGCGGTGCGTCCTGTTCACAGTGTTCAGCTAAAACTACAAGTTAGTGTGGTGCTTCCACCTCACAGTGTTCAGCTAAACCTACAAGTTAGTGCTGTGCGTCCTGCTCACAGTGTTCAGCTAAAACTACAAGTTAGTGCGGTGCGTCCACCTCACAGTGTTCAGCTAAACCTACAAGTTAGTGCGGTGCGTCCTGCTCACAGTGTTCAGCAAAAACTACAAGTTAGTGTAGTGAGACCTCTGCACAGTGTTCATCTAAAGCTACAAGTTAGTGCAGTGCATCCTGCTCACAGTATTCAGCTAGATCTGTTCCTGTTATCTTCTTACTGACAGGTAGGCTTGTCTTGTTACAGTATTTACAGCTACCTGAAGAAAATTGCTGGTGTTCTTTTGATCCTATTAGTACCACAGTCAGGCAGCTAGACTATTTACAGTTAGTGCAGTGCGTCCTGCTCACAGTGTTCAGCTAAAAATACAAGTTAGTGGGGTGCGTCCTGCTCACAGTGTTCAGCTAAACCCACAAGTTAGTGGGGTGCATCCTGCTCACAGTGTTCAGCTAAACCTACAAGTTAGTGTGGTGCTTCCACCTCACAGTGTTCAGCTAAACCTACAAGTTAGTGCGGTGCGTCCTGCTCACAGTGTTCAGCTAAAACTACAAGTTAGTGTAGTGAGACCTCTGCACAGTGTTCATCTAAAGCTACAAGTTAGTGCAGTGCGTCCTGCTCACAGTGTTCAGCTAAAACTACAAGTTAGTGTGGTGCGTCCACCTCACAGTGTTCAGCTAAAACTACAAGTTAGTGCAGTGCGTCCTGCTCACAGTGTTCAGCTAAAGCTACAAGTTAGTGTGGTGCGTCCACCTCACAGTGTTCAGCTAAACCTACAAGTTAGTGCAGTGTGTCCTGCTCACAGTGTTCAGCTAAAACTACAAGTTAGTGCTGTGCGTCCTGTTTACAGTGTTCAGCTAAAACTACAAGTTAGTGTGGTGCGTCCTGCTCACAGTGTTCAGCTAAACCTACAAGTTAGTGTAGTGAGACCTCTGCACAGTGTTCATCTAAAGCTACAAGTTAGTGCAGTGCGTCCTGCTCACAGTGTTCAGCTAAACCTACAAGTTAGTGTGGTGCGTCCACCTCACAGTGTTCAGCTAAACCTACAAGTTAGTGCGGTGCGTCCTGCTTACAGTGTTCAGCTAAAACTACAAGTTAGTGCTGTGCATCCTGCTCACAGTGTTCAGCTAAAACTACAATTTAGTGTTGTGCGTCCACCTCACAGTGTTCAGCTAAACCTACAAGTTAGTGCGGTGAGTCCTGCTCACAGTGTTCAGCTAAAACTACAAGTTAATGCTGTGCGTCCTGCTCACAGTGTTCAGCTAAAACTACAAGTTAGTGTGGTGCGTCCACCTCACAGTGTTCAGCTAAACCTACAAGTTAGTGCGGTGAGTCCTGCTCACAGTGTTCAGCTAAAACTACAAGTTAATGCTGTGCGTCCTGCTCACAGTGCTCTGCTAAAACTACAAGTTAGTGTGGTGCGTCCACCTCACAGTGTTCAGCTAAAACAACAAGTTAGTGCAGTGCGTCCTGCTCACAGTGTTCAGCTAAAACTACAAGTTAGTGTGGTGCGTCCACCTCACAGTGTTCAGCTAAAACTACAAGTTAGTGCGGTGCGTCCACATCACAGTGTTCAGCTAAACCTACAAGTTAGTGCGGTGTGTCCTGCTCACAGTGTTCAGCTAAAACTACAAGTTAGTGCTGTGCGTCCTGCTCACAGTGTTCAGCTAAAACTACAAGTTGGTGCGGTCCGTCCTGCTTACAGTGTTCAGCTAAACCTACAAGTTAGTGTAGTGAGACCTCTGCACAGTGTTCATCTAAAGCTACAAGTTAGTGCAGTGCGCCCTGCTCACAGTGTTCAGCTAAACCTACAAGTTAGTGTGGTGTGTCCACCTCACAGTGTTCAGCTAAACCTACAAGTTAGTGCGGTGTGTCCTGCTCACAGTGTTCAGCTAAAACTACAAGTTAGTGCGGTGCGTCCTGCTCACAGTGTTCAGCTAAAACGACAAGTTAGTGCGGTGCGTCCACCTCACAGTGTTCGGCTAAACCTACAAGTTAGTGTAGTGAGACCTCTGCACAGTGTTCATCTAAAGCTACAAGTTAGTTCAGTGCGTCCTGCTCACAGTGTTCAGCTAAAACTACAAGTTAGTGTGGTGCGTCCACCTCACAGTGTTCAGCTAAAACTACAAGTTAGTATGGTGCGTCCACCTCACAGTGTTCAGCTAAACCTACAAGTTAGTGCGGTGCGTCCTGTTCACAGTGTTCAGCTAAAACTACAAGTTAGTGCTGTGCATCCTGCTCACAGTGTTCAGCTAAAACTACAAGTTAGTGCGGTGCATCCACCTCACAGTGTTCAGCTAAACCTTCAAGTTAGTGCTGTGCGTCCTGCTCACAGTGTTCAGCTAAAACTACAAGTTTGTGCGGTGCGTCCTGCTCACAGTGTTCAACTAAAACTACAAGTTAGTGCTGTGCGTCCTGCTCACAGTGTTCAGCTAAAACTACAAGTTAGTGCAGTGCATCCACCTCACAGTGTTCAGCTAAACCTGCAAGTTAGTGTAGTGAGACCTCTGCACAGTGTTCATCTAAAGCTACAAGTTAGTGCAGTGCATCCTGCTCACAGTGTTCAGCTAAAACTACAAGTTAGTGTGGTGCATCCACCTCACAGTGTTCAGCTAAAACTACAAGTTAGTGCGGTACGTCCACCTCACAGTGTTCCGCTAAACCTACAAGTTAGTGCGGTGCGTCCTGCTCACAGTGTTCAGCTAAAACTACAAGTTAGTGTGGTGCGTCCTCCTCACAGTGTCCAGCTAAACCTACAAGTAATTTTTTTGCGAGCTCTGCACAGTGTTCAGCTAAAGCTACCTGTAGAAGGTTGGTGGTCATTTCCTGATCCTATCACTACCGCAGGCAGCTAAAAAAGCTACAAGTTAGTTTTTTGCGTGCTCTGCACAGTGTTCAGCTAAAGCTACCTGTAGAAGGTTGGTGGTGTTCTCGTACTACAGGCAGGCAGTTGATTTTGCTAGCTGCAGTATCAGTACATATATATATATATATCCCAGCTTAGTGCAGCTACAGGCCATTAGTATGTCTGGAAGGCCAAGAAGGAGAGGCAGACAGTCACAAGCCAATAAGAGAGGGCAAGCAGGCTCTGTGTCTAGTGCTGGCCGTAGAGACGGTGCATCCTCATCAGCACGTGGCCGTGGGACACGCTTGGCCTTTTTTTCGGCAGCTGACCGTGTTGAGCCGCAACATGCTGAAGACTTGGTCGAGTGGATGACCAAGCCGTCCTCATCCTCCTCATCCTCTCTCACCCATGCCCAGGGTACTTTGTCTGGCAAAGCAGCGGCCTCTTCCCTTGGCTCAATGTCATCAGTGACTCCTTCCGTAGCCCCACCATGTCCTCCTGAGGAGTCCCTCGAACTGTTTGACCACAGTGTTGGGTACATGCTCCAGGAGGATGCCCAGCGTTTGGAAGGCTCTGATGATGATACTGAGCTCGATGAAGGCAGTAACATGAGTACGGACAGAGGGGGTGCCCAAGAAGGACAGCAATCTGGCAGTCATGCTCCCCTTGCTGCAGCATACTGCCAGGTTTGCTCCAGTGATGAGGAGGGAGGGGATGATGAGGTCACTGACTCAACGTGGGTGCCTGATAGGAGAGAGGAGGAGGAGGAGGCGGCACATCACCAACGAGGCAGGATGCCCTCCAGAGGCCAGCCTAAGGGCAGCACATTGACTGCATCACACCCCAAAGCTCCACATGTGCAGGGCGCTGCAGTCTCTGCGCGTTATTCAAAAAGTTCTTTGGTGTGGGCCTTTTTTGAGACGAGTGCATCAGATCGCACCGCTGCTATTTGCAACATATGTCTCAAGCGTATCTCGCGTGGCCAAAACATCTCTCGCTTGGGTACCACATGCTTGACCAGACATATGTTGACCTGCCATGCAGTTCGTTGGCAAGCGTATCTAAAAGACCCACACCAAAGAACAAAGAGGACCTCTCCTTGCTCCTCATCAGCTGAGATCTCCAACCCCACTATACCTTCAGTCCTCTCTGAGACCTGCACTGAGAGGAATGAAGGTGTAGAATTAGGTGTGTCACAGCCAAGTACTTGTGGGCAATCTGCTTTTGGTACACCGACGTCAGATTGTACCAGGCAAATTTCCCTGCCCCAGCTGCTGCACCGCCAAAAGAAGTTTGCTCCCAGCCATCCACATGCCCAGCGTTTGAATGCTAGCTTGGCAAAATTGCTAGCACTTCAACTGCTCTGCTGCCTTTTCAGTTGGTAGACTCTGCCCCCTTCCGTGAGATTGTGGAATGTGCAGTTCCTCAGTGGCAGGTACCCAAACGCCACTTTTTCCCACTGAAGGTGATTCCGGTTCTCTACCGGCATGTGGAAGGCAATGTCCATGCCTCGCTGGACAGGGCGGTCAGCGGTAAGGTGCATATTACCGCTGACTCATGGTCCAGCAAGCATGGACAGGGACGTTACCTAAGTTTCACGGCGCATTGGGTGACTCTGCTGGCAGCTGGGAAGGATGCAGGACAAGGTGCAGTAGTGTTGGAGGTTGTTCCGCCATCACGCCTCCAAAATGCTAATGATTGTGACACACCTCTCTCCTCCACCCCCTCCTCTTCTTCTTCCTCCATGGCCTCTTCCTGTGCTTTGTCCTCGGAACCAGCGGTGCTCCGTAGCCGTTCAAGGGGCTACGCAAGTACGCAGGCCAAAAGATGCCATGCGGTGCTTGAGCTGGTGTGCTTGGGGGACAGGAGCCACACTGGGGCAGAGGTTCTGTCAGCTCTGCAGGGGCAGGTTCAGAGGTGGTTGACGCCACGCCCACTTAAGGCAGGAATGGTGGTTTGCGACAATGGCACCAACCTCCTCTCTGCTCTCCGACAGGGACAAATGACCCATGTGTCCTGTTTGGCTCACGTCCTTAACTTGGTGGTGCAGCGGTTCTTGGGCAGGTACCCGGGCTTACAGGATGTCCTGAGGCAGGCCAGGAAAGTCTGTGTGCATTTCTGCCGGTCATATAATGCCAGTGCTCGGCTGACGGACCTCCAAAAGGAGTTTAACCTGCCCAAGAAACGCCTAATCTGTGACATGCCCACCAGATGGAACTCAATGTTGGCCATGCTGCAGCGGCTGCACATGCAGCAGAGGGCCATCAATGAGTACCTGTGTGACTATGGCACCAGGACAGGGTCAGGGGAGCTTTTTTTTTTCCCACGCCAGTGGGCCATGATCAGGGATGCATGCACTGTCCTGTCACCATTTGAGGAGGCCACGAGGATGGTGAGCAGTGAGAGTGCATGCATCAGTGACACTGTCCCCCTTGTCCACCTGTTGAAGCACACACTGCGTGGAATAATGGACAGGGCACTTGAGGCAGAACAGAGGCAGGAAGAGGAGGACTTCCTTAGCTCTCAAGGCCCCCTTTATCCAGACAGTGTTCCTGCGTGCCCGCCGATCACACAGGAAGAGGAGGAGGAGGAGGAGGAGGAAGATTGTGTCAGTATGGAGGTGGAGCCTAGCACTCAGCATCAACAGCAGTCTTTAAGGGATCAGTCCCAAGAAACACATGGACTTGTACGTGGCTGGGAGGAGGTGGCTGCGGACCATGTCGTCCTTAGTGACCCAGAGGACTTCGGACCGAATGCCTCAGCAAACCTACGCTGCATGGCCTCCCTGATCCTGCAAAGCCTGCGTAAGGATACTTGTATTCGTGGTATCAAGGAAAAGGACCAATACTGGCTGGCAACCCTCCTTGCTTCACGTTACAAGGGTAAGGTTGCGTACCTTATCTTGCCATCGCAGAGGGAGCAGAGGATGAAAAATCTTCGGGAGGCCTTGCAAAAAGGTCTGTGCAACGCGTTCCCAGAGACTGGGAGGTTACAAACTCCTGTTTCTGGACATTGGATCCAAAGGAAGAAGAGGGACAAGGATGATGATCTCACCCAATTAGGGCTCAGAGGGCCCCACACTATATAAGGCTGCCTGCACGTCAGCCCTGTGTAGTGTGTGGCTGGCGTTATAGAGAGAGAGAGAGAGAGTGACATTTCATTTACTTTGAGCAGGCAGTTTATTCAGTTAGCTAGATATCACTGCAGACTGTTCCTGCTGTACTATTTCTAATCTACTTCAGGCAGGCAGTTGATCTAGTTTAGCTAGATCTCACTGCAGACCGTTCATGCTGTACTGTTTCTAATCTACTTCAGGTAGGCAGTTGCATTTCTAATCTACTTCAGGTAGCTGCAGTGTATTATATATATATATATATATATATATATATATATATATATATATATATATATATATCCACTGTATCCAGTTTAGCTAGATCTCACTGCAGACTGTTCCTGCTGTACTGTTTCTAATATACTTCAGGCAGTCAGTTGACTCAGTTAGCTGCAGTGTATTTTATATTTATATATATATATATATATATATATACTACATACTCCAGGAATGGCCTACTGTGAATGAATGAATGAATGATTTGTAAAGCGCTGCAAATGCCAACTGAATCGCCTCAAGGCGCTGGATGCATTCTCTGTTGTCAGCTTCTCAGAAAAGGAAGGTCTTTAGTTTTTTTCTGAAGGCCTGGTGGTTTGCTTCCATGCGGATGTTAGTTGGAAGAGCATTCCATAGTCGAGGTCCTTTGACTGCGAATCTCCGTTCTCCCTTTGCTTTGTAGCGGTATTTGGGAATGGTAAGGAGGTTTTGGTTAGCTGATCGAAGACTGCGATTCGGTGTGTAGTTTTTATTTTCTCGTGGAGATATGGTGGGGCGTTTCCTTGTATGCATTTGTGGGTGAGGTAGAGGGTCTTGAATGTGATCCGATTCTTCACGGTTAGCCAGTGTAGGCTCTTTAGGGAGGGGGAGATGGATTCCCAGGGTTTTTTTCCTGTTAACAGTCTTGCCGCCGTGTTTTGGATGAGTTGTAAGCGCGCAAGCTGATATTGGGGTAGTCCTACGTAGAGCGAATTTGCATAGTCGAGTCGGGAATTAATGATTGTTCCCACAACTGCCGCTTTGTCCTCTTCTGGGATGAAGGGGATGAGTCTATGTAGTTGATGGAGGAGATGGTGGGATCCGCTCACCACTGATCCTATTTGCGCATCCATTGTCATTCCTGAGTCAAAAATGACTCCGAGACTCTTGGCTTTGGTGCTTGGAGAGATGGTCTGTCCAAGGATGGTGGGAGGTGTCCATGGAGTCTTTATTTTGGAATTTTTGTTAGCTTGTAGGAGAAGAAGTTCTGTTTTTGATCCATTGAGTTTGAGGGAGCTAGTGGTCATCCAGTCATCTATGAAGGTGAGGCATTTCTGTACTTGCTGATGAAGGTCTTTTTGTCCATTGATGCAAAGGTAGAGTTGGGTGTCGTCAGCTTATGAATGGAAGCAAAGATCGGTTTTCCTGATGATATTGAGAAATGGGCGGATGTATATGTTGAATAGTACTGGTGACAAGGGTGACCCTTGAGGGACTCCGCAGGAGACTGCCCGGGTTTCCGAGGTGAATGTTCCTAGTTTCACTGTCTGGGAGCGATTCTCTAAGAAGGATGTAAACCATTTTAGAGCAGAACCTGTAGCTCCTGCTACTTCAGCGAGGCGGACAAGTAAAGTATTGTGGTCCACTGTATCGAATGCTGCACTAAGGTCTAACAGTACCAGGAGACTCTGATCTCCGTCAGGTATAGGCTTGGCTGGACTACAATGCAGTGGATATATATTTTATGAACTGCACCTCACTGAGTCACCTGCCTGAAAGTGTCTTTGAACACGTACTCCAGGAATGGCCTACTGACAGGTATAGGCTTGGCTGGACAAAGTGTCTTTTGAACAATACATATCCACTGCATTGTAGTCCAACCAAGCCTATACCTGACAGTAAGCCATTCCTGGAGTACGTGTTCAAAGACACTTTCAGGCAGGTGACTCAGTGAGGTGCAGTTCATAAAATATATATCCACTGCATTGTAGTCCAGCCAAGCTTATACCTGACAATAGGCCATTCCTGGAGTACGTGTTCAAAGACACTTTCAGGCAGGTGACTCAGTGAGGTGCAGTTCATTTATTATACAGTTGTGCTCATAAGTTTACATACCCTGGCAGAATTGATGATTTCTTGACCATTTTTCTGAGAATATGAATGATAACACAAAAACTTCTCTTTCACTCATGTTTAGTGTTTGGCTGAAGCCATTTATTATCAATCAACTGTGTTTACTCTTTTTAAATCATAATGACAACAGAAACTAGCCAAATGACCCCGATCAAAAGTTTACATGCCCCTGTTCTTAATACTGTGTATTGCCCACTTTAATCAATGACAGCTTGAAGTCTTTTGTGATATTTGTGGATGAGGCTCTTTATCTTCTCAGATGGTTCCTCTTGGCACAAATCCTCCAGTTCCTGTAAATTCTTGGGCTGTCTTGCATGAACTGCACGTTTGAGATCTCCCCAGAGTGGCTCAATGATATTGAGGTCAGGAGACTGAGATGGCCACTCCAGAACCTTCACTTTATTCTGCTGTAGCCAATGATAGGTCATCTTGGCCTTGTGTTTTGGATCATTGTCATGTTGGAATGTCCAAGTACGTCCCGTGCGCAGCTTCCTAGCTGATGAATGCAATTGTTCCTCCAGTATTTTTTGATAAAATACTGCATTCATCTTGCCATCAATTTTAACCGAATTTCCTGTGCCTTTGTAGCTCACATATCCCCAAAACATCAGCAATCCACTTCCGTGTTTCACAGTAGGAATGGTGGACCTTTCATCATAGGCCTCGTTGACTCCTCTTCAAATGTAGCGCTTATGGTTGTGGCCAAATTTTGGTCTCATTACTCCAAATGACTTTGTGCCAGAAGGTTTGAGGCTTGTCTCTGTGCTGTTTGGCGTATTGTAAGCAGGATACTTTGCAGCATTTGCGTAGTAATGGCTTTCTTCTGGCGACTCGACCATGCAGCCCATCTTTCTTCAAGTGCCTCCATATTGTGCATCTTGAAACACACCACACCATGTTTTTAGAGAGTCCTGTATTTCACCTAAAGTTATTTGTGGGTTTTTCTTTGCATCCCAAACAATTGTGGCAGTTGTGGCTCAAATTTTAGTTGGTATCCCTGACCGTGGTTTGGTTTCAACAGAACCCCTCATTTTCCACTTCTTGATTAGAGTTTGAACACTGCCGATTGGCATTCCCAATTCCTTGGATATCTTTTTATATCCCTTTCCTGTCTTATACAGTTCAACTACCTTTTCCCGCAGATCCTTTGACAATTCCTTTGCTTTCCCCATGACTCAGAATCCAGAAACGTCATTGCAGCACTGGATAAAAGATGCAAGGGTCATCACTCCAAATGACTTTGTGCCAGAAGGTTTGAGGCTTGTCTCTGTGCTGTTTGGCGTATTGTAGGTGGGATACTTTGTGGCATTTGCGCAGTAATGGCTTTATTCTGGCGACTCGACCATGCAGCCCATCTTTCTTCAAGTGCCTCCTTATTGTGCATCTTGAAACAGCCACACCACATGTTTTCAGAGAGTCCTGTATTTTACCTGAAGTTATTTGTGGGTTTTTCGTTGCATCCTGAACAATTTTCCTGGCAGTTGTGGCTGAAATGTTAGTTGGTCTACCTGACCGTGGTTTGGTTTCAACAAAACCCCTCATTTTCCACTTCTTGATTACAGTTTGAACACTGCTGATTGGCGTTCTCAATTCCTTGGACTTTTTTAAATCTCTTTCCTGTTTTACACAGTTCAACTACCTTTTCCCACAGATCATTTGACAATTCTCTGAATCCAGAAACGTCAGTGCAGCACTGGATGAAAGATGCAAGGGTCTGTCAGGAGTCCAGACACTCATTGACCTTTTATACACACACACTAATTACAAGCAAACAGATCACAGGTGGGGATGGTTACCTTTTAATAGCCATTCAAACCCATTGTGTCAACTTGTGTGCATGTTATTAGGTTAAAATCACCAGGGTATGTAAACTTTTGATCAGGGTCATTTGGGTAGTTTCTGTTGCCATTATGATTTAAAAAGAGTAAACACAGTTGATTGATAAAAAATGGCTTCAGCCAAACACTAACCATGAGTGAAAGAAAAGTTTTTGTGTTATCATTCATATTCTCTGAAAAATGGCCAAGAAATCATAAATTACGTAAACTTATAGAACTAGAGAAACCCCCTGGGGGTGGGATTTTAATGGCACTACCGAAACAGTAATATAAAAAGTATATAAAGTTTATTGATCACAAAAGTAATATAGTACAAAAAAGAGAATTATATGAAACAAAGGATGCATATAAATTGTACAGACATACAACATAGGATACACAATCCAGAAACCCTACTTTTCGGAGATGGACTGTAGTCTCCTTCATCAGGGTTTTTTTCTAGAGGGCACAGTGTCTATAGGATGTTAAATGTACAAAAATCAATAAAATTGTCCAAAAGCATACAATTACATAATAATCAAAAAGTTAATCTATGGATACTTGCATCACAGTAAATGGACAGGTACAAAAATGCATCCACAATTTTTAAAAGAATGTGAGGAAGAACCGGAGCAGGGGGTCCCCAACAAGCTCAATCCACCGAGAGACAATTATTGTAGTCAAAGAAATAGTGTAAAAAAGGGGAAAAGGAGTGGGGAGAGAGAAAACCCTCTCCCTCCAAACACCCAACAGCCCCGCCAGATCTGTGAAACCAGAACAGCGACAGGCTGACACATGTACTGAGGCCCAAAAATGGATTGGAGGATCTGGAGGGGAGGGAAAAAAAAGAGAGCAATCACACCATAAGTATAAAAATATACTCATAAGCAAAAATGGATGTCAAAAAGAAGAGGAGGGGGGAGGAGGAAACCCCACTTGGATAGTATTAAAAGTTGAAAAAACCTACCTAGGTTGACTGAAACAATCAGACAGTCAGTGGAAACAAGGGAACAGTGCTGCTACGCAGTCTGGAGAGCCAAAATTGCAAATGGTCACTGTGAAGTGGGACTGGTATTAGTAACTTGTAAAACCCAGAAACTAAAAATATTAACGTAAATTGGTAGATAAGGGTACCTATGGAAATAGGCATATCCTTATGAGAAATATATATATATATATATATATATATATATATATATATATATATATATATATATATATGTGTGTGTATATATATATATATATATATATATATATATATATATATATATATATATATATGTATATATATATATATATGTATATATATATATATATATATATATATATATATATATACAAAGGCAGCATCTTACCAGTGCAACAAGTCTCAGTAAAGTGTGCAAGGGGTCTCCAGGAGTCAGCAGGTCCCTGGTCCTAACTAGTCTCTGTTTAAAAGAGGTATACAGTGGCTTGCGAAAGTATTCGGCCCCCTTGAACTTTTCAACCTTTTGCCACATTTCAGGCTTCAAACATAAAGATATAAAATTTTTATTTTTTGTGAAGAATCATCAACAAGTGGGACACAATTGTGAAGTGGAACAAAATCTTTTGGATTTTTGAAACTTTTTTAACTAATAAAAAAATGAAAAGTGGGGCGTGCAAAATTATTCGGCCCCCTTGCGTTAATACTTTGTAGAGCCACCTTTTGCTGCAATTACAGCTGCAAGTCGCTTGGGGTATGTCTCTATCAGTTTTGCACATCGAGAGACTGAAATTCTTGCCCATTCTTCCTTGCAAAACAGCTCGAGCTCAGTGAGGTTGGATGGAGAGCGTTTGTGAACAGCAGTTTTCAGCTCTTTCCACAGATTCTCGATTGGATTCAGGTCTGGACTTTGACTTGGCCATTCTAACACCTGGATACGTTTATTTGTGAACCATTCCTTTGTAGATTTTGCTGTATGTTTGGGATCATTGTCTTGTTGGAAGATAAATCTCCGTCCCAGTTTCAGGTCTTTTGCAGACTCCAACAGGTTTTCATCCAGAATGGTCCTGTATTTGGCTGCATCCATCTTCCCCTCAGTTTTAACCATCTTCCCTGTCCCTGCTGAAGAAAAGCAAGCCCAAACCATGATGCTGCCACCACCATGTTTCACGGTGGGGATGGTGTGTTGAGTGTGATGAGCTGTGTTGCTTTTACGCCAAACATATCGTTTTGCATTGTGGCCAAAAAGTTTGATTTTGGTTTCATCGGACCAGAGCACCTTCTTCCACATGTTTGGTGTGTCTCCCAGTTGGCTTGTGGCAAACTTTAGACGAGACTTTTTATGGATATCTTTGAGAAATGGCTTTCTTCTTGCCACTCTTCCATAAAGGCCAGATTTGTGCAGTGTACGACTGATTGTTGTCCTATGGACAGACTCTCCCACCTCCGCTGTAGTTCTCTGCAGTTCATCCAGAGTGATCATGGGCCTCTTGGCTGCATCTCTGATCAGTCTTCTCCTTGTCTGAGCTGAAAGTTTAGAGGGACAGCCAGGTCTTGGTAGATTTGCAGTGGTCTGATACTCCTTCCATTTCAAAATGACCGCTTGCACAGTGCTCCTTGGGATGTTTAAAGCTTGGGAAATCTTTTTGTATCCAAATCGTGCTTTAAACTTCTCCACAACAGTATTACGGACCTGCCTGGCATGTTCCTTGGTCTTCATGATGCTCTCTGCGCTTTCAACGGAACCCTGAGACTATCACAGAGCAGGTGCATTTATACAGAGACTTGATTACACACAGGTGGATTCTATTTATCACCATCAGTCATTTAGGACAACATTGGATCATTCAGAGATCCTTGCTGAACTTCTGGAGTGAGTTTTCTGCACTGAAAGTAAAGGGGCCGAATAATTTTGCACGCACCACTTTTCAGTTTTTTAATTGCTAAAAAAGTTTAAAATATCCAATAGATTTTGTTCCACTTCACAATTGTGTCCCACTTGTTGGTGATTCTTCACAAAAAATTAAAATTTTATATCTTTATGTTTGAAGCCTGAAATGTGGCAAAAGGTTGAAAAGTTCAAGGGGGCCGAATACTTTCGCAAGCCACTGTAAATACTGTAGCCCCAGTAGATCTTCCCCCACCCAGCTGATTAGCATGTCGATCAGCTGGGTGAGAGTTACCTCAGCCCAGCCTCCAAAGGCGGGTCCCCTGGGACGTCGCTGCGCCACGTCCCCACACGGCGCAGGTGCCGAGAACACCAGGCGCATGCGCCGTACAGGCCACAAACAAAGGAGAGGCTATCCGGCCGCGCCGGGTGCATGTAAAGGGAAAAAAAGAAAAAAGATTGTGAAAAAAATTGAATGAAACATAAAATGAAGATATGAATGTATAAATTTGCTAACAATAAATGTGAAAGCAAAAATAACTTGTATATGTAGTAATCAAATGTTTGGCAAATAGACAACAAATAGAACATCTCCAGTGGAAGAAAGAGCCGGTGGAGGGGAACCCTGCCCCAGGAAACGTCCCCACTCCTTAAGAGCAAATAAAACATGGCTATCAAAAGGGGCAATGGGGGAATACAGAAAAATCATCCAAATGCGGAGTATATGAGCAGTTATCACAATGTACATATATATCAATAGAGAATTTATGAGCACAACTGTATATGTGTATATATATATATATATATATATGTATATATATATATATTATATATACAGGCTTGTACAGGGGCGGACTGACAACCTATGGGGCCCCCGGGCAATAGGAGATCATGGGGCCCCCTGTGTCCCAGTCCACACGCAAGCCACACAAAACACCACCTACTTATTGCACTGCGCCCACATTACATACGTTCGGCCCTTCCCCCTTTAGCTACAGTGGCTGCAGCTAAGGATGTACACATGCTGCAGCAGGAATTATACCTCCTGTTGCTTTTGGTGGGTGATTGTGACCCATTCAAGTAAATAGGGCCACTCTGCAAACACCCTGCAACTTTGTGCAATGCACGAAGTTGCAGCATGCTAGTTTGGGTCCAAGGGGTTAAAGCAGGTGATGAGGAGGCAATACAAAGCTTAACCCTTTTTTTGGCTGTACTGCACAAGGTTGCACAACCTTCTGCAGAGCAGCCCCATTCACTTGAATGGGTTACGCTTGGCAGGCACTACACCTGCCAAGCGTAACAGGGTGTATAATTCCTGCTGCAGCTGCAACATGTGTAAACACCTGGCCACTACAGTTTAAGGGGGTGTGGTTGGGGGTGAGTAAAATCAGGACTCAACTATTAGGTTTTACCACCCCCAAACTGTGAATGTAGACAAGCCCTAACTGTCCTGCGCCCCCTATCAGAGTTGGTGTTTAGGGGACACCTGGGATGAGGACAGAGAGGGACACCTGAGATAAGGGCAGAGAGGGACCCCTGAGATGAGCACAGAGATAGGCCCTTGGGATGAGGACAGAGATGGGCCCCTGGAATGAGAGCAGAGAGGGGGTTCTGGGATGAGAGCAGAGAGGGGGTCCTGGGATGAGAGCAGAGAAGGGGTCCTGGGATGAGAGCACAGAGGGGGTCCTGGATGAGAGCAAAGAGGGGGTCCTGGGGCGAGAGCAGAGAGGGGGTCCTGGGACGAGAGCAGAGAGGGGGTCCTGGGATGAGAGCAGAGAGGGGGTCCTGGGACGAGAGCAGAGTGGGGGTCCTGGGACGAGAGCAGAGTGGGGGTCCTGGGACGAGAGCAGAGTGGGGGTCCTGGGGTGAGAGCAGAGTGGGGGTCCTGGGACGAGAGCAGAGTGGGGGTCCTGGGACGAGAGCAGAGAGGGGGTCCTGGGACGAGAGCAGAGAGGATTTGAAATCTCCCCACACCACCCCACCTTGCAGCACAAGTCCACTGCTCTCCAAAAGCAACCCCCACCATCACTTCTCAATGTGTGCATCCTGACCCCCCCCCCCTTCCTGGTTACTGTGTCGGTCACGGTGTGTCCAGGGGCGGACTGATAACTCATGGGGCCCCCGGGCAATAGGAGATTATGGGGCCCCCAGGCAATCAGAGATTTTGGGGCCGCACAGTATACACACACACAGTATACAATCACACAGTATACACATACATGTACACACAGTATACACAGACAGATGTAAAAAAAACACAGATTTATACATACTGTCCCTGGTTTTACTGAGGCTGGCAACCCTGATGGGGCTCCCTAGTAGCCCAGGGCCCTCGGGTAGTGCCCGAGTGGCTCAATGGTCAGTCCGCCCCTTGGTGTGTCCCACTCCCCCTCCCTTATCTGAGAAATTCCCAGATAGATGTGTACCTAACAACAGGGTGACACTGTAGGTACATCTATAGTAGTGTGCCAACGTCCCAATATTAGATTATTACAACTATAACAACTAGAAAAATGGACTTTAGAGGCACACAAGTTTTTTCTCTATAAAAAGTAAAAATTATTTTATTTAATGATGATCTACAAAAATAAGAACAATACTATAAGTAATACATTTCACAAATAGAAGTTGTATGTATTCAATATTTCCTGCCCTGCGTGCAAATAATGCCGCATACACACGAGCGGACTTTACGGCAGACTTTGCCCGACGGACGGGATTTCGTCGGACAATTCGATCGTGTGTGGGCTCCAGCGGACTTTGTTTGCTCAAAAGTTGGACGGACTTAGATTTGAAACATGTTTTAAATCTATCCGACGGACTCTTCTTTCTAGCGGACAAACCGGTCGTCTGTGTGCTAGTCCGACGGACTCAAACTGACGCATGCTCTGAAGCAATTACAAGACGGAAGCGCTCGGTCTGGTAAAACTAGCCTTCGTATTGAAGCTAGCACATTCCTCTTCTGTGATCTTTTAATACAGCGCTTTTTTTTTCTTTATAATGCGAGAGGAATGAAGTTTTTTGGTGCTTTATATTCACACAGAGTTCTCACAAACTACTTTCTTCATGATTTATCCTCATGCCATGACTAATACCCTGTTTCCCCTAAAATAAGACCTAGTGTGATTGTCGGTGATGGCTGCAATATAAGCCCTACCCCCCAAATAAGCCCTACCCTGTTTCCCCGAAAATAAGCCCTACCCTAAAAATAAGACCTACAAGGACTTTAACTAGGGCTTATTTGGGGGGTAGGGCTTATATTGAAGCCATCGCCAACAATCACGCTAGGTCTTATTTTAGGGGAAACAGGGTATGATATTTTTTAAAAAGCCAGATCTCTATAAATAAAGTATTCAATTAGATTTTGGACTCATCTTTTTTTTTTTTAGATATAAACACTATCTATTTTACAATGTGTGCTAAATTATACAAAATGTTTTTTTGTTTTTTTTGTAGTTTCAAGTTACCACAATAACCTTAATATTTTGTGTTGTTTTAATGAACCTTAATGAGGTTGGTGTCCCTTGTTAATTAGACATAGGGGGTTTTATTTTCCAAAGGCAAATTAATTTTTCACTACAAGTGCAAATTGTACTTGGAATTGCACAGAAAGAGCATTTGGAAGTGCATTCGCTGTGGATCTGAGGGGTATATGCAAGTAACTACAAAAAAAAACAAAAAACTTTTTCTTGCACATGATTGTATGATAAAATCAGCAGAGCTTCCCCTCATTTCAGCTCTTCCCCTCAGATTTACAGCGACTGCACTTCCAACAAGTGCACTTGCAGTGCAATTTTTAAAGTGCACTTTTCACTAGTACTATGCACTTGATTTTCTAAATGATTTAGCCTTTTGGAACAAATACACATAGGGGTTGATTTACTAAAGGGAAAAAGACTGTGCACTTTGCAAAGTGCAGTTGCCCAGAGCTTAGTAAATCAGCAGAAGCTCTGCCGACTTCCATCATGTGCAAGCAAAAATGCTGTTTTTTGAAGTTTTCTTGCACAGGATTGGGTACTCTTTGCAAAGTCAAGCCTTACCTCATTTACTAAGCTCTGGAGCAATTGCACTTGCAGAGGGCAACTGCACTCTGCAAAGAGCACAGTCTATTTGCTTTTAGTAAATCAACCCCATAGTCTTTTTGACCTGTACCTGCCTACTCCCAAACAAAATGTCGTTTTGGAATCAAAACACATAGTCAATAATGTAAGGTAACTAAAAAATCCATTTATTTTGGTAAAAAAAAAATTAGGAAGGCAACACTGGAGACACTTTTGGAATCTGTGAAGCCCTTCGTCCCCCAGGACACACATCAAGTTTTAGGACAAGAAAATTGGTCTCTTGTGACTAGGGAGCACAGGGAGCACATTTAGACCAGACAGAAGCCAGGCAATCACTTTTGACTCTTCCGTGGAGCCTTCCCTGCACGCTTCTCTGCAGCCTTCCCTCCATGCTTCTCTGCAGCCTTCCTTGGAGGCTGTGCCTCTGGTGGTGTACTTGGGGCAGGAGGAGGAGTGGCTTCATCTGCTAGATAGATTGTAGCAGTAAGCTCCCCTCTCAAGCCCTTCTGATAGGCCTGCAAAATCAGACCCTCACAGAGGAGGCGTTGCCCCTTTTCAAGTTCCAGCAATCTGCTGGACATATATGTCTCATACGCCTCCTCTGCATTGGGTGGTGTGCTTATTATTTGGCTCGCTTCACGAATGAGGGCTAGGGATTCCTCCTCAGTTTGTGTCATTCTTCTGGGCCTTTTGGTGATAATGCGGAGGCACCTGACACTCTGTGCGGCTTCTACTGGGCCCAGCCACAGCCTCCTCCTCTCTCCTACTGGGCAAGGCCTCCTCCTCTCTCCCACTGGGCAAGGCCTCCTCCTCTCTCCCACTGGGCAAGGTCTCCTCCTGGCTGAGGTCATCCTGTGTCACAAAAAAAGACATAGTTGTAATTTTGTGTTACGCAATCACACACAATTTTCAGCTCATGACTTGCAAATGTAATTCTAAACAAATAGTAAAGGCTATCTATTTGACCCCACCATTATTCCAGCTGATCAACAATATCTGAAGTACATAGGCGTGCACACAGGGTGTGCCAGGTGTGCCTGGGCACACCCTAATCGCCTTGTGTGGTGCATATTCCCCCTTGTTTAGACCACTGATATTTTGTCCCAAAAAAAAATGTTACCAAATAAAATATTTTTTAAAAAAAAATCAAATAAAACTACTGACACTGTCCACTGCCCTACTGACACCATCAGTACATATACACATGCATATGTATTAGAGCTTTGGGGTGCACACCCTAATGCAAGAGGCTGCGCACACCTATGCAGAAGTATATTTTTGGCCACTACTGTCTAGTGATATGTCTACATATTAATATTTGTGATGAAGTCAGTTTTTATGAAGCACTTAAAAATTTGAGACGTTAACATCATTAAGATTTACACAATCACAAATTCCACAAAAAAGGATACCTGGCTGAAGCTGGGCGCATCCACTTCATCAAGGATGAAAAGGCCCAGTTCTTTCTGGGACTCCTCAGCTGGGGTGGAGGTGGATGGAAGGCTGGAGGGAAGAGTGGGGGGAAGGCTGGAGGGAAGGGTGCGGGGAAGGGTGGGGGGAAGGGTCGAAAGTGATTGCCTGGCTTCTGTCTGGTCATCCAGGAATCGCATTTTGTGGTAGTACCACAGCTTGGGTACATAAACTTGGTCGGCTGCTGCTCCGGATCTGAGCGACTCCTGGATTTTATTGTGTTCCCGCTTATACATGTTTCGCAAGATACCAATTTTCTTGTCAACAAACTTGAGGTCTGCCTGGGGGACTCGAGTCTTCACAAATTCTAAAAGTGTGCCCAGTGTTGCCTTCCTTACATCTCTATTGTAATATTGTGGGTGTTTGACCTCCCACAGGTTTTTGTTTTCCTGATATAAATCTATAAATCTGGACAAAAAAATCAGCCTCCTGAAAGAGATTCATTTTTGCTGAAAGACAAGACACAAGATCAAAACTGTAATGTCAGTCAGAACTCCCAGGATTATTTTTGGAAGAATCTAGGGGACACATATACATAGACACACACACCCTCGTTTAATCTTACCTTCGTTTCTGACGCTCGCTACTTCCGCACGGACATACGTAGGCCATCGTAATAGCTTTATATACACTGCGCATGTGTCATGCTCCGCATTCGTCGCCAGCCCCTGACGTTCTTTAGTACGATTTGTCCCCGCCCCTTCACTCTTCGTTGCGCAGTGGGAGTATATAGAGAAATTGTGTAAGTGATCCAGTGCAATACCTCTAATATAAATAGACCAATAAAAATGATATGATATAAAATCTCCAATATTACTATTGTGTATAATAAATGGATATTCCTCAAAATAATATTTACACAACGAATCAGTGAATCATTAATAGTCCATAAGTGCTGATTAAACGTGGATAAAGTGCTGTTATGGTAAATACAATGTGAACGAACACAGTGAACATGAGTTGATAGATGATCTTGTGACTTTCGTGATAACCACACCACCGCTATGTGCTCACAGAACTTCACCTTAGCGGCACAGTAAATATGCCTATGAGTATCCTTTTAAGATGTAATCCTCGTAGCCGGGATAGTGGTGTTGATCCATGCTGTTTATGGGGCAAGACCCCTCCCTGTGGTTGGTGGACTCCACATATAAAATAATAATAAGGCCTCCAATAGGATAATAACGTAATGCCAAAGAGATTTATTAAAAAAATAGCCGCTTACATTACAGTAACCACTGTTGCGCCAAATATCAGCAAAGAAACAGTGTGATAACGATACCCGATACATCACTTCCGGTCCGCGCTGTGTATTTCCGGTTACGTCCTATGCGTTACGTCCTATCACATGACTTCCTCAGGGAACCGGATTGGTTGATTCGTTTGTTTATTTATATGATTGGTACAGGAAGTGATAACGCCATTTTGTTGTAGACCAAGTATTGTTAAGACGGCGGCCATCATACAGGAGATGGTCACACCATATTATTATAAATAAAGTTTGGTTAAAAAAGAATTAAAAAGAGGGAATGTTAACCCGTAGGTGAAAGTCCACTCTGCTGAATTTAATTAAGGGATACAATCGCATTGCACATACAATGGTTGAACGCTATGTGTATAATTACAACCCGTGACTGATATAAATAATATAATACAGTCCATGGATACATTCTTTCCTATGGATGTATATTAATAATGTGCAAACAAATAGATGCGATTGTAAACGAGCTCTTTACAACTGAGTTTTAACATATATAAAAAATAAAATAACTAAAAATGGATAAAAATGTTTAAAAAATCTATTAAAAAGCTAAAATTATAAACCACTGTTTATAAAATGTCAACAATGAGGACATATAGGTGAATGGGATATTCTGCACACCGGAAATGAGATTTTGGGTTCACATTGATATACATACGGAATAAGTTAATAATCACTTATAAAACAGTTTAAGTCAAATTCTATGTTTAACCCCTCAGGTGCTAGTGTCCTAATTTTATGTATCCACTTAGATTCTTTCTGGCTGAGGGTCCTAATTTTGTGATCCCCTCTCCATGATCTGTTATATTTTTCAATACCCCAAAATAATAGTCCTGTGGGGTCTTTGTTATGTACTAAAGAGAAATGTTTGGATACATTGTGTTTCGGACAGCCTTTTATAATATTTTCAATATGTTCTTTAATTCTTGTTTTAAGTGCTCTCTTGGTCCTCCCTACATATTGCAATTTACAGGAACATTGCAGGATGTAAACTACCCCTTCTGTATAGCAGTTGATAAAATCTTTTAATTGGGTAAATGTTTAATGTGCTTGTTGCCCGAAACTCATGTTTTTTGCCTTGGAATTTTTTTGCATGTGTGCATTCATAACAATATTTGCAGGGGTAAAATCCTTTACCATTGAAAAAAGAATGTATTTGGGGCCCCGTATCTCGGGGCCACTTAGTGCTAAGAACCCCAAATTTGGTGTGCAAACCCATAAAATTTCCAAAGCTGGGGTTCCTAGCTTTAAGTGGCCCTGAGATACGGGGCCCCAAAATCGGTTCAGAAAATGTCATTCTCTGCTGCAGAAAAGGGCTTGACATTTTCTGAACTGATATTTGGGGCCCTGTATCTCGGGGCCACTTGGTGCTAGAAACCCCAGCTTTGGAAATTTTATGGTGCCAGTTTCACTGGGTTTGCACACCAAATTTGGGGTTGTTAGCACTAAGTGGCCCCGAGATACGGGGCCCCAAATTCGGTCAACTGTGTCCATCTGCAGCAATGTCATTTCGGGACCCTTTGGGTTCAGAGACCCCAAATTTTGGCTGCAGCTAGGGGACATCTAGGAACCCTTAACTACCGAGTTTAAAGTTCAGGGGACCTATGGCTGCAAATGGGCACAGTGAGGCATGCAAATGGGCACAGTGATGCTGCAAATGGGCATTGTTGACCCTCTTTTCCACTTACAGTAGCTGTGCATTTCTCACCCTCATCTTATACTCGGGTCAATAAGTTTTTCCCATTTTTTTGTGGTAAATTAGGGCCTCGACTTATACTCGGAACGACTTATACTCGAGTATATACGGTATTCCGTATGTATATCAATGTGAACCCAATATCTCATTTCCGGTGTGCAGAATATCCCATTCACCTAAATGTCCTCATTGTTGACATTTTATAAACAGTGGTTTATAATTTTAGCTTTTTAATAGATTTTTTAAACATTTTTATCCATTTTTAGTTATTTTATTTTTTATATATATTAAAACTCAGTTGTAAAGAGCTAGTTTACAATCGCATCTATTTGTTTGCACATTATTAATATACATCCATAGGAAAGAATGTATCCATGGACTGAATTATATTATTTATATCGGTCACGGGTTGTAATTATACACATAGCGTTCAACCATTGTATGTGCAATGCGATTGTATCCCTTAATTAAATTCAGCAGAGAGGACTTTCACCTACGGGTTAACATTCCCTCTTTTTAATTCTTTTTTAACCATCAATAAATTTTATTTATAATAATATGGTGTGACCATCACCTGTATGATGGCCGCCGTCTACAACAAAATGGCGTTTTTATCACTTCCTGTCCCAACCATATAAACAAAGGAATTAACCAATCCGGTTCCCTGAGGAAGTCATGTGATATGACGTAACGCGTAGGACGTAACTGGAAATGCACATCGCGGACTGGAAGTTACGTATCGGGTATCGTTATCACGCTGTTTCTTTGCTGATGTTTGGCGCAACAGTGGTTACTGTAATGTAAGCGGCTATTTTTTTAAATAAATCTCTTTGGCATTACGTTATTACCCTATTGGAGGCCTTATTATTATTTTATTTGTGGAGTCCACCAACCACAGGGAGGGGTCTTGCCCCATAAACAGCACGGATCAACACCACTATCCCGGCTACGAGGATTACATCTTAAAAGGATACTGATAGGCATATTTACTGTGCCGCTTAGGTGAGCGTTCTGTGAGCACATAGCGGTGGTGTGGTTATCACGAAAGTCACAAGATCATCTATCAACTCATGTTCACTGTGTTCGTTCACATTGTATTTACCATAACAGCACTTTATCCACGTTTAATCAGCACTTATGGACTATTAATGATTCACTGATTCGTTGTGTAAATATTATTTTGAGGAATATCCATTTATTATACACCATAGTAATATTGGAGATTTTATATCATATCATTTTTATTGGTCTATTTATATATTAGAGGTATTGCGCTGAATCACTTACACTATTTATTTATTGTGCACTACTTGAATCTTTTGTAGTGAGTGGTGTTCACTATTTTGATCTTGCAGCAACACCAATATTATTCATTCACATACAATATAGTAGCGCAGAAGTCTTTCCAAGGAACTTTTTAGTATATAGAAAAAGATGGCGGAGAGATTAACTGGAAGTAGCACGGAGGAAAGCCCAGAGCCACAACCATCCACAGCCAGGAGGAGATATAAGGCCACCAACATGGCTTTTGAAGAGATGGTGGAGATGGTGTCCATATTGAGAAGGGAGGACTACGATGGGAAAAAAGGACCGTACACAGGACCGAATATGCGTAAGGAGAAATTAATGTCCTCAGTTGTCACCGCTCTAGAAGCTAAATTTGGCACTAAACGGTCTAAAGAACAATTGAGGAAGCGTGGTCTGACATCAAAAGTAGGGAGCCAGAACAATATTGGCGAATAAAGAAGCTGCTTAAAAAAGTAAGTACTTGTTGTGTGTTCCTAGTGAGATACTTAACTTGCATGCTGATTAGGGATGAGCCGTACACCCCCCGGTTCGGCTCGCACCAGAACCTGCGAACGGACCGAAAATTTGCACGAACGTTAGAACCCCATTGACGTCTATGGGACTCGAACGTTCGAAATCAAAAGTGCTCATTTTAAAGGCTAATTTGCATGGTATTGTCCTAAAAAGGGTTTGGGGACCCGGGGACATGTATCAATGCAAAAAAAACTTTTAAAAACGGCTGTTTTTTCGGGAGCAGTGATTTTAATGATGCTTAAAGTTAAAAAAAAGTGAAATATTTCTTTAAATATCGTACCTGGGGGGTGTCTATAGTATGCCTGTAAAGTGGCGCGTGTTTCCCGTGCTTAGAACAGTCCCTGCACAAAATGTCATTTTTAAAGGAAAAAATGTCATTTAAAACTGCTTGCGGGTTTAATGTAATGTCGGGTCCTGGCAATATGGATAAAAATCAGTGAGACAAACGACATGGGTACCCCCCAGTCCATCACCAGGCCCTTTGGGTCTTGTATGGATATTAAGGGGAACCCCGCACCAAAATTAAAAAAAGGAAAGGTGTGGGGCCACCAGGCCCTATATACTCTGAACAGCAGTATACAGGCAGTGCAAACAAGACAGGGACTGTAGGTTTGTTGTTAAAGAGAATCTGTTTGTAATTTTGAACAGGTACATTTTTAACGTGTTTAGCTCCAGTCATAAAATCTTTTTTAACCACTTCAGCCCCGGAAGGATTTACCCCCTTCCTGACCAGAGCACTTTTTACAATTTGGCACTGCGTCGCTTTAACTGCTAATTGCGCGGTCATGCAATGCTGTACCCAAACGAAATTTGCGTCCTTTTCTTCCCACAAATAGAGCTTTCTTTTGATGGTATTTGATCACCTCTGCCGTTTTTATTTTTTGCGCTATACACGGAAAAAAATGATATTTTCTACTTTTTGTTCTAAAAAAAATCCAATAAACTCAATTTTAGTCATACATTTAGTAAATAGAAAACAAAAAATTGCGCTTGGAAAAATGACAGTGAAGAAAATAAACTTGTGAATAAAGATAAAATGACACCTTAAATAAGATAAATGTAAATTTAAATAAAGTTCAATAAGCTGCGGTTAGAAGTGGGGCCCACCAACAGAAAATAAAAAACAAATAAACCGCGCTAAATATGAGTCCAATTAACATTTAGTGAAAAAGTTCAAAATAAGTCCAAATGGTGTAGTAAATCCTTCTAAGTGATGACAAAGGACAACTGTATGATGATCTGCTTACCAGAACGTAAGCGAAGTCAAACAGGTGGCTTTAAACCCAGCCTGGGCCTTTCGATGTACTCCAAGAGGGGTAGAATCCGACAAGCTCATGCAGCAGACCGGATCCACATAAGTGTAGCAGAAGATCGACTGGAAGAGGCCAAAAACGAAATTGTGGCGGAGTCACCGCGATCCCGTCCCAGCAGGCTCTTCACAAGCTCCGATCAAGGGTATTCTGTTAAAAACGGCATTTAACCAGCCCCAAAACTGTCTGCGCCCAGAGAGTGGTGGAAGACGTTGCTTAGCCAGGAAAGACCGATGCAAAACATGAAAGATTATCATAGCTTGTGATCTGTGGCTGCTAGAGTGGCTGCTAGAGATCACAAGCTATGATAATCTTTCATGTTTTGCATCGGTCTTTCCTGGCTAAGCAACGTCTTCCACCACTCTCTGGGCGCAGACAGTTTTGGGGCTGGTTAAATGCCGTTTTTAACAGAATACCCACGATCGGAGCTTGTGAAGAGCCTGCTGGGACGGGATCGCGGTGACTCCGCCACAATTTCGTTTTTGGCCTCTTCCAGTCGATCTTCTGCTACACTTATGTGGATCCGGACTGCTGCATGAGCTTGTCGGATTCTACCCCTCTTGGAGTACATCGAAAGGCCCAGGCTGGGTTTAAAGCCACCTGTTTGACTTCGCTTACGTTCTGGTAAGCAGATCATCATACAGTTGTCCTTTGTCATCACTTAGAAGGATTTACTACACCATTTGGACTTATTTTGAACTTTTTCACTAAATGTTAATTGGACTCATATTTAGCGCGGTTTATTTGTTTTTTTTTTTGTTTTTTTTTGTTGTTTTTTTTGTTTTTCATACATTTAGGCCAAAATGTATTCGGCCACATGTCTTTGGTAAAAAAATGTCAATAAGTGTATATTTATTGGTTTGCGCAAAAGTTATAGCGCCTACAAACTAGGGTACATTTTCTGGAATTTACACAGCCTTTAATTTATGACTGCCTATGTAGTTTCTTGAGGTGCTAAAATGGCAGGGTAGTACAAAACCCCCACAAATGACCCCATTTTAGAAAGTAGACACCCCAAGGAAATTGCTGAGAGGCATGTTGAGCCCATTGAATATTCATTTTTTTTGTCCCAAGTGATTGAATAATGACAAAAAAAAAAAAATTACAAAAAGTTGTCACTAAATGATATATTGCTCACACAGGCCATGGGCATATGTGGAATTGCACCCCAAAATACATTTAGCTGCTTCTCCTGAGTATGGGGATACCACATGTGTGGGACTTTTTGGGAGCCTAGCCGCGTACGGGGCCCCGAAAACCAATCACTGCCTTCAGGATTTCTAAGGGCGTACATTTTTTATTTCACTCTTCACTACCTATCACAGTTTTGAAGGCCATAAAATGCCCAGATGGCACAAACCCCCCCAAATGACCCCATTTTGGAAAGTAGACACCCCAAGCTATTTGCTGAGAGGCATGTTGAGTCCATGGAATATTTTATATTTTGACACAAGTTGCGGGAAAGTGACAATTTTTTTTTTTTTTGCACAAAGTTGTCACTAAATGATATATTGCTCACACAGGCCATGGGCATATGTGGAATTGCACCCCAAAATACATTCTGCTGCTTCTCCTGAGTACGGGGATACCACATGTGTGGGACTTTTTAGGAGCCTAGCCGCGTACGGGGCCCCGAAAACCAATCACCGCCTTCAGGATTTCTAAGGGTGTACATTTTTGATTTCACTCTTCACTGCCTATCACAGTTTCGGAGGTCATGGAATGCCCAGGTGGCACAAACCCCCCTCAAATGACCCCATTTTGGAAAGTAGACACCCCAAGCTATTTGCTGAGAGCCATGGTGAGTATTTTGCAGCTCTCATTTGTTTTTGAAAATGAAGAAAGACAAGAAAAAACATTTTTTTTTTCTTTTTTTAAATTTCAAAACTTTGTGACAAAAAGTGAGGTCTGCAAAATACTCACTATACCACTCAGCAAATAGCTTTGGGTGTCTACTTTCCAAAATGGGGTCATTTGGGGGGGTTTTGTGCCACCTGGGCATTCCATGGCCTCCGAGACTGTGATAGGCAGTGAAGAGTGAAATCAAAAATTTACGCCCTTAGAAAGCCTGAAGGCGGTGCTTGGTTTTCGGGGTCCCGTACGCGGCTAGGCTCCCAAAAAGTCTCACACATGTGGTATCCCCGTACTCAGGAGAAGCAACAGAATGTGTTTTGGGGTGTAATTTCACATATTCCCATGGCATGTTTGAGCAATATATCATTTAGTGACAACTTTGTGCAAAAAAAAAAAAAAAAATTTTGTCTCTTTCCCGCAACTTGTGTCACAATTTAAAATATTCCATGGACTCGACATGCCTCTCAGCAAATAGCTTGGGGTGTCTACTTTCCAAAATGGGGTTATTTGGGGGGTTTGAACTGTCCTGGCATTTTATGCACAACATTTAGAAGCTTATGTCACACATCACCCACTCTTCTAACCACTTGAAGACAAAGCCCTTTCTGACACTTTTTGATTACATGAAAAAATTATTTTTTTTTGCAAGAAAATTACTTTGAACCCCCAAACATTATATATTTTTTTAAAGCAAATGCCCTACAGATTAAAATGGTGGGTGTTTCATTTTTTTTCACACAGTATTTGCGCAGCGATTTTTCAAACGCATTTTTTGGGGAAAAAACACATTTTTTTACATTTTAATGCACTAAAACACACTATATTGCCCAAATGTTTGATGAAATAAAAAAGATGATCTTAGGCCGAGTACATGGATACCAAACATGACATGCTTTAAAATTGCGCACAAACGTGCAGTGGCAACAAAATAAATACATTTTTAAAAGCCTTTAAAAGCCTTTACAGGTTACTACTTTAGATTTACAGAGGAGGTCTACTGCTAAAATTACTGCCCTCGATCTGACCGTCGCGGTGATACCTCACATGCATGGTGCAATTGCTGTTTACATTTGACGCCAGACCGACGCTTGCGTTCGCCTTACCGCGAGAGCAGGGGGGACAGGGGTGCTTTTTTTCTTTTTTTTTCTTTATTATTTTTTTGCTTTTTTATCTTATTTTTAAACTGTTCCTTTCATTTTTTTTTTTAATCATTTTATTGTTATCTCAGGGAATGTAAATATCCCCTATGATAGCAATAGGTAGTGACAGGTACTCTTTTTTGAAAAAATTGGGGTCTATTAGACCCTAGATTTCTCCTCTGCCCTCAAAGCATCTTACCACACCAAGATCGGTGTGATAAAATGCTTTCCCAATTTCCCAATGGCGCTATTTACATCCGGCGAAATCTAAGTCATAAAATGCTCGTAGCTTCCGGTTTCTTAGGCCATAGAGATGTTTGGAGCCACTCTGGTCTCTGATCAGCTCTATGGTCAGCTGGCTGAATCACCGGCTGCATTCTCAGGTTCCCGGTTGAGACAGGAGAGCCAGAGAAAAACACGGAAGACGGTGGGGGCCTTCTCTCCCACTGCTTGTAAAAGCAGTCTAGAGGCTAATTAGCCGCTAGGATTGCTTTTACATGAAAGCCGACCGCTGGCTGAAAAGAATGATACCAAGATGATACCTAAACCTGCAAGCATCATTCTGGTATAACCACTCAAAGTCGTGAATGGCGTACCTGAAGACAAAAAAATGGTTAACAATAGGGATGAGCCGAACACCCCCCTGTTCGGTTCGCACCAGAACATGCGAACAGGAAAAAAGTTCGCTCGAACACGCGAACACCGTTAAAGTCTATGGGACACGAACATGAATAATCAAAAGTGCTAATTTTAAAGGCTTATATGCAAGTTATTGTCATAAAAAGTGTTTGGGGACCCGGGTCCTGCCCCAGGGGACATGGATCAATGCAAAAAAAAGTTTTAAAAACGGCCGTTTTTTCAGGAGCAGTGATTTTAATAATGCTTAAAGTCAAACAATAAAAGTGTAATATCCCTTTAAATTTCGTACCTGGGGGGTGTCTATAGTATGCCTGTAAAGGGGCGCATGTTTCCCGTGTTTAGAACAGCCTGACAGCAAAATGACATTTGGAAGGAAAAAACTCATTTAAAACTACCCGCGGCTATTGCATTGCCGTCAATACACATAGAAGTTCATTGATAAAAACGGCATGGGAATTCCCCACAGGGAAACCCCGAACCAAAATTAAAAAAAAAAAAATGAAGTGGGAGTCCCCCTAAATTCCATACCAGGCCCTTCAGGTCTGGTATGGATATTAAGGGGAACCCCGGCCAAAATTTAAAAAAAAAAAATGACGTGGGGTTCCCCCTAAATTCCATACCAGACCCTTCAGGTCTGGTATGGATTTTAAGGGGAACCCCGCGCCAAAAAAAAAAAAAAACGGCGTGGGGTTCCCCCAAAAATCCATACCAGACCCTTATCCGAGCACGCAACCTGGCAGGCCGCAGGAAAAGAGGGGGGGACGAGAGTGCGCCCCCCCCCTCCTGAACCGTACCAGGCCACATGCCCTCAACATTGGAAGGGTGCTTTGGGGTAGCCCCCCAAAACACCTTGTCCCCATGTTGATGAGGACAAGGGCCTCATCCCCACAACCGTGGCCGGTGGTTGTGGGGGTCTGCGGGCGGGGGGCTTATCGGAATCTGGAAGCCCCCTTTAACAAGGGGACCCCCAGATCCCGGCCCCCCCCCTGTGTGAAATGGTAAGGGGGTACTTACCCCTACCATTTCACTAAAATAGTGTCAAAATAGTTAAAAATGACAAGAGACAGTTTTTGACAATTCCTTTATTTAAATGCTTCTTCTTTTTTCCTTCATCTTCTTCTTCTTCTGGTTCTTCTGGCTCTTCTGGTTCTTCCTCCGGCGTTCTCGTCCAGCATCTCCTCCACGGCGTCTTCTATCTTCTTCTCCTCGGGCCACTCCGCACCCATGGCATTGGGGGGGAGGCTCCCGCTCTTCTCTTCATCTTCTTCTTCATCCTCTTCTCTTCTTCCTTCTTCTCTTCTTCTCTGTTTCTCTTCTTAATTTTCTTCTCCGGGCCGCTCCGCATCCATGCATGGAGGGAGGCTCCCGCTGTGTGACGGCGTCTCCTCATCTGACGGTTCTTAAATAACGGGGGGCGGGGCCACCCGGTGACCCCGCCCCCTCTGACGCACGGGACATGACGGGACTTCCCTGTGGCATTCCCCGTGACGTCACAGGGAAGTCCCGTCAAGTCACCGTGCGTCAGAGGGGGGCAGAGTCACCGGGTGGCCCCGCCCCCCGTTATTTAAGAACCGTCAGATGAGGAGACGCCGTCACACAGCGGGAGCCTCCCTCCATGCATGGATGCGGAGCGGCCCGGAGAAGAAAATTAAGAAGAGAAACAGAGAAGAAGAGAAGAAGGAAGAAGAGAAGAGGATGAAGAAGAAGATGAAGAGAAGAGCGGGAGCCTCCCCCCCAATGCCATGGGTGCGGAGCGGCCCGAGGAGAAGAAGATAGAAGACGCCGCGGAGGAGATGCTGGACGAGAACGCCGGAGGAAGAACCAGAAGAGCCAGAAGAACCAGAAGAAGAAGAAGATGAAGGAAGAAAGAAGAAGCATTTAAATAAAGGAATTGTCAAAAACTGTCTCTTGTCATTTTTAACTATTTTGACACTTTTTTAGTGAAATGGTAGGGGTAAGTACCCCCTTACCATTTCACACAGGGGGGGGCCGGGATCTGGGGGTCCCCTTGTTAAAGGGGGCTTCCAGATTCCGATAAGCCCCCCGCCCGCAGACCCCCACAACCACCGGCCACGGTTGTGGGGATGAGGCCCTTGTCCTCATCAACATGGGGACAAGGTGTTTTGGGGGGCTACCCCAAAGCACCCTCCCAATGTTGAGGGCATGTGGCCTGGTATGGTTCAGGAGGGGGGGCCGCACTCTCGTCCCCCCCTCTTTTCCTGCGGCCTGCCAGGTTGCGTGCTCGGATAAGGGTCTGGTATGGATTTTTGGGGGAACCCCACGCCGTTTTTGTTTTTTTTTTTGGCGCGGGGTTCCCCTTAAAATCCATACCAGACCTGAAGGGTCTGGTATGGAATTTAGGGGGAACCCCACGTAATTTTTTTTTTTTAATTTTGGCCGGGGTTCCCCTTAATATCCATACCAGACCTGAAGGGCCTGGTATGGAATTTAGGGGGACTCCCACTTCATTTTTTTTTTTTTTTTAATTTTGGTTCGGGGTTTCCCTGTGGGGAATTCCCATGCCGTTTTTATCAATGAACTTCTATGTGTATTGACGGCAATGCAATAGCCGCGGGTAGTTTTAAATGAGTTTTTTCCTTCCAAATGTCATTTTGCTGTCAGGCTGTTCTAAACACGGGAAACATGCGCCCCTTTACAGGCATACTATAGACACCCCCCAGGTACGAAATTTAAAGGGATATTACACTTTTATTGTTTGATTTTAAGCATTATTAAAATCACTGCTCCTGAAAAAACGGCAGTTTTTAAAACTTTTTTTTGCATTGATCCATGTCCCCTGGGGCAGAACCCAGGTCCCCAAACACTTTTTATGACAATAACTTGCATATTAGCCTTTAAAATTAGCACTTTTGATTTCTCCCATAGACTTTTAAAGGGTGTTCCGCGGCATTCGAATTTGCCGCGAACACCCCAAATTGTTCGGTGTTCGGCGAACTTGCGAACAGCCAATGTTCGAGTCGAACATGAGTTCGACTCGAACTCGAAGCTCATCCCTAGTTAACAATAAAGCACAGTAAACGGTAAAGTATAAAAAATTGCATACCTGAAAAGCAAACATGATAAAACATAATAACAATAAAACATTGCAGAATAGAATACAGTAAAAAAGAGCAGAACAATAGAGAGAATAGAGAGAGAGAGAGAGAACAATAAAACGACAACTATTATTTTTTATTTTATATTTTTGTTTGTGTTTTTTTTTTTTTTACACTTTTTTTGTAACTGTAACTTTTATAACTGTAACCGGTTCCAGGTTCGGGTCTCTCAAAATGCGATGGCATCTTGGGTGACCCTGTGAAATGGCGCCTAGTCTGTGGAATGCTGTACCCTACGCTAATACTCAACTAGTGAATGGTAGCGTTCAAAACATTCACCAATGCAAAGACCAGGATTGTCAGGACAGGAGGGACAATAATAGCGGGTGTCACGCCTATATCAGCGCTTGCTGCAGACACGACATCTTTTTTGGGGGGGTTCGCTGGGTAGGGGTACTCGGGAGGACATAAAAATGCCTCTCATGCAGCCGACTGCATTTGGTTGGGGATGTGAATGGGGGAAGTACGGGCGCTGCAGAAGTGGTGGGTTCCCAATTAGGATTGGCGAATGCAGCAGGAAGGGCACTATGGGCACGACGGGCCTGTGTTTGTCTTTTTGGTGGCAGCGGGACACTACTTGTGCTTGCCACCTCACCAGCTTGAGCTGCACTTATGGGACTCGCAACGTCACCAAGTGTTACTGCAGTGCTGGTTTGACTACGAACGGGGTGTACTAGGCCGCTGGCGCTTGCCAGTTCACCAAATCGCTACCAAAAAAACTGTTAGCGATCGCAGGGATCAGGCCTGACTCTGCGAACGCTGCAGTTATGCATTTAGTGTTTTGTAAGTGACAGTGATCGATCGATACTGCACTTGGGTGGGCTGGGCTGGGCCGAGTGGAGGGGCAAAATGCCGGTGCTAGCAGGTATCTGGGCTGATCCCGCTAACACTGCGTTTTTGGGAACCCTAAACTGCTGGGGACGCCAGTATAGATCTGATCGGATCAGATATTGATCAGTTCAGATACTATACCACTAAGGGAGGTGTACAGTGCGTGCGTGGGTGTTAGCGCTACTGGCACTAACCTGACGCTGCCTGGGGCTGGTGCTTGCCAGTTCACCAAAATGCTGCCAAAAAACTGTTAGCGATCGCAGGGATCAAGCCTGACTCTGCGAACGCTGCAGTTATGCGTTTAGTGTTTTGTAAGTGACAGTGATCGATCGATACTGCACTTGGGTGGGCTGGGCTGGGCCGGGCGGAGGGGCAAAACGCAGGTGCTAGCAGGTATCTGGGCTGATCCCGCTAACACTGCGTTTTTGGGAACCCTAAACTGCTGGGGACGCTAGTATAGATCTGATCGGATCAGATATTGATCCGTTCAGATACTATACCACTAAGGGAGGCGTATGCTGCGTGCGTGGGTGTTAGCGGTACTGGCGCTAATCTGACGCTGCCTGGGGCGACGCATATCACCGCCGGGCAATCAGGGGGCTAAACCTTTATTCGGTAATAAACGGCGGGTGCCCTGTCACTATAAAAAATAAACGAACTAACCAGCGTCACCCGTAACGGTTATACGGTGATCAGTGGTGAAAGGGTTAACTAGGGGGCAATCAAGGGGTTAAAACATTTATTAGATAGTATATGGGGGTCCCTGTCCCTATAAAACGCTGACGGCAAACCTAAATATTTACCTCCCTAACTGGCATCACCAGCGACACTAATACAGCGATCAGAAAAATGATTGCTTAGTGACACTGGGGTTAAAACTTTATTAGGGGGGGTTAGGGGGGTATCCTAGACCTAAAGGGGGCTAACAGTAACTGTCCTAACACTGTAACTGTCACAAACTTACACCAATACAGTAATCAGAAAAAAACAAAAACCTGCTTGGTGTCAGTTTGTGACGGGGGGGGGGGATCGGGGGGCGATCGGGGGGGGGGGGAGGTGGGGGTTTTGTGTGCCTGGCATGTTCTACTGTGTGTGTTTATGTTGTGCACTCACATTACAGTCTTCTCTCCTCGGCCCGGAACGGAAAATACAGAGCCGAGGAGAGATGACATCATTTCCTCTGCCTCTGTGTACAATACAGAGGCAGGGAAATGATCCCATTGGCTGGGAGCGATCACGAGGGGGGGGCCACGAATGGATGGCCTCCCCCTCACCACCGATCGCCGGGGAAGATTTGCCGACCGCCGCAGGCACCGGGGGGGGTCCGATCGGACCCCCCACCCGCGGGCAGGCAAGGACGTACAGGTAAGCCCTTTTGCCTGCCCGTGCCGCTCTGTCGACGTACATCGTCGTGCGGCGGTCGGCAACTGGTTAAGCTTTTTTGGAAAACATAGGGAAGGGTTATCACCCCTGTGACATTTGTTTTGCTGTCTGTGCTCCTCTTCAGAAGATTTCACCTCACTTTTTGTCCCAATGACAAATGTTTTTTGAAAATTTTGGGTTTTTTGTGAAACAAGGATTGGTGATAAAGCATCAGTGGAAAGGAGAAATGTTTTTCCCATATTAACTCTTACAGGAGAGAATTTCCCTTCCTAGGGGTAGATTTCATCTCACTTCCAGTTGTCTCCTTCCATTTGCAAGTAGGAGTCGTTTGTAAGTTGGATGTTTGAAAGTAGGGGCCTGCCCTATATACTTAGCAGAAATTTGGGCCTTAGGTGTTGTTGTGGCCACAACACTGTAAGCCCTCACAGGGCCCTGCTGTGAAATATTAGATCAAGAATTGTAATTACATGCCCCTGTTGAACAGGGGCAGAAAAATTGGGCCTTTGGTGGTGGTAGTGCTGGTGCCACAACACTGTAAGTCCTCACTCGCTCTTGGTGGGAGCAGAAATGGGCCCTGCTGTGAAATATTAGATCAAGAATTGTAATTACATGCCCCTGTTGAACAGGGGCTGAAAAATTGGGCCTTAGGCACTGGTGCTGGTGCCACAACACTGCAACCCCTCACAGATACTCTAGTTGGAACGCAGGAATGAGCCCTGCTGCAAAGTATTGCATCAAAAATTGTAATTACACGCCCCTGTTAAACAGGGGCTGAAAAATTGGGCCTTAGGCACTGGTGACGGCGCCCAGAACCAAAAATGTTCTTACAAGCTATCAGCGTGATCATTGAGGAGGAAGAGGATAATTACTCAGGATAGTCACTCAGCATCAGCATAGGCAGTCTTTGAAGGCATCTGAGATTTTAAAAAAAATGATTCGTTTACAGCAGCATCAGGTGCTTGGTAGCTGGTGGTGATCCAAGACTGATTCATTTTTATGAAGGTCAGTCGATCGACCGAGTCGGTGGACAGACGCACCCTGTGATCGGTTACAAAGCCTCCAGCAGCAATGAATGTGCATTTCGAAAGAACGCTGGATGCAGGACAGGCCAGTAGGTTAATTGCATACTGTGCAAGCTCTGGCCAGTGATTCATCCTCATGACCCAGTAACCCAGAGGATTTTCGGTGGAAAAGGTGTCCAAGTCAGATCTTGCCCCTAAGTATTCCTGCACCATGTAAAACAGACGCTGGCGATGGTTGCTGGAACCGATCATACCTTGGGGCTGCGGACTAAAAAATTGTCTGAACGCATCGGTCTGACACCCACCTTCTCCACAGCTCCTTCTTTGACTGACCGAAGCCTCAGCAACACGTCCAGAAACAGGAGTTTGTAACCTCCCAGTCTCTGGGAACGCGTTGCACAAACCTTTCTGCAAGGCCTCCCGAAGATGTTTTATCCTCTGCTCCCTCTGCGACGGCAAGATAAGGTCCGCAACCTTACCCTTGTAACGTGGATCAAGGAGGGTTGCCAGCCAGTATTGGTCCTTCTCCTTGATACCACAAATAAGAGGATCCTTACGCAGGCTTTGCAGGATCAGGGAGGCCATGCAGCGTAGGTTTGCTGAGGCATTCGGTCCGGAGTCCTCTGGGTCACTAAGGACAACATGGTCCGCAGCCACCTCCTCCCAGCCACGTACAAGTCCGTGTGTTTCTTGGGACTGATCCCTTTAAGACTGCTGCTGATGCTGAGTGCCAGGCTCCACCTCCATACTGACACAATCCTCCTCCTCCTCCTCCTCCTCTTCCTCTTCCTGTGTGATCGGTGGTCACGCAGGAACACTGTCTGGATAAAGGGGGCCTTGAGAGCTAAGGAAATCCTCCTCTTCCTGCCTCTGTTCTGCCTCAAGTGCCCTGTCCATTATTCCACGCAGCGTGTGCTCCAACAGGTGGACAAGGGGGACAGTGTCACTGATGCATGCACTCTCACTGCTCACCATCCTCGTGGCCTCCTCAAATGGTGACAGGACAGTGCATGCATCCCTGATCATGGCCCACTGGCGCAGGAAAAAAAACAAGCTCCCCTGACCCTGTCCTGGTGCCATAGTCACACAGGTACTCATTGATGGCCCTCTGCTGCGTGTGCAGCCACTGCAGCATGGCCAACGTTGCATTCCACCTGGTGGGCATGTCACAGATTAGGCGGTTCTTGGGCAGGTTAAACTCCTTTTTAGAGGTCGGCCAGCCGAGCACTGGCATTATATGACCGGCGGAAATGCACACAGACTTTCCTGGCCTGCCTCAGGACATTCTGTAAGCCCGGGTACCTGCCCAAGAACTGCTGCACCACCAAGTTAAGGACGTGAGCCAAACAGGGCACATGGGTCATTTGTCCCTATCGGAGGGCAGAGAGGAGGTTGGTGCCATTGTCGCAAACCACCATTCCTGCCTTAAGTGGGCGTGGCGTCAACCATCTCTGAACCTGTACCTGTATAGCTGACAGAACCTCTGCCCCAGTGTGGCTCCTGTCCCCAAAGAACACCAGCTCAAGCACCGCATGGCATCTTTTGGCCTGCGTACATGCATAGCCCCTTGAACGCCTACGGAGCACCGCTGATTCCGAGGACAAAGCACAGGAAGAGGCCATGGAGGAAGAAGAGGAGGAGGGGGTGGAGGAGAGAGGTGTGTCACAATCATTAGTAGTGGCATTTTGGAGGTGTGGTGGCGGAACAACCTCCAACACTACTGCACCTTGTCCTGCATCCTTCCCAGCTGCCAGCAGAGTCACCCAATGTGCCGTGAAACTTAGGTAACGTCCCTGTCCATGCCTGCTGGACCATGAGTCAGCGGTAATATGCACCTTATCGCTGACCGCCCTGTCCAGCGCGGCACGGACATTGCCTTCCACATGCCGGTAGAGAGCCGGAATCGCCTTCCGTGAGAAAAAGTGGCGTTTGGGTACCTGCCACTGAGGAACTGCACATTCCACAAACTCACGGAAGGGGGCAGAGTCTACCAACTGAAAAGGCAGCAGTTGAAGTGCTAGCAATTTTGCCAAGCTAGCATTCAACCGCTGGGCATGTGGATGGCTGGAAGCAAACTTCTTTCGGCGGTACAGCAGCTGGGGCAGGGAAATTTGCCTGGTACAATCTGACATCGGTGTACCGAAAGCAGATTGCCCACAAGTACTTGGCTGTGACACACCTAATTCTACACCTTCATTCCTCTCAGTGCAGGTCTCAGAGAGGACTGAAGGTATAGTGGGGTTGGGGATCTCAGCTGATGAGGAGCAAGGAGAGGTCCTCTTTGTTCTTTGGTGTGAGTCTTTTAGATACGCTTGCCAACGAACTGCATGGCAGGTCAACATATGTCTGGTCAAGCATGTGGTACCCAAGCGGGAGATGTTTTGGCCACTTGAGATACGCTTGAGACATATGTTGCAAATAGCAACATGCGATCTGATGCACTCGTCTCAAAAAAGGCCCACACCAAAGAACTTTTTGAATAACGCGCAGAGACTGCAGCGCCCTGCACATGTGGAGCTTTGAGGTGTGATGCAGTAAGTGTGCTGCCCTTAGGCTGGCCCCTGGAGGGCATCCTGCCTCGTTGGTGATGTGCCTTCTCCTCCTCCTCCACTCTCCTATCAGGCACCCACGTTGAGTCAGTGACCTCATCATCCCCTCCCTCATCACTGGAGCAAACCTGGCAGTATGCTGCAGCAGGGGGAACATGACTGCCATATTGCTGTCCTTCTTGGGCACCCCCTCTGTCCGTGCTCACGTTACTGCCTTCATCTAGCTCAGTATCATCATCAGAGCCTTCCAAACGCTGTGCATCCTCTTGGAGCATGTACCCAACACTGTGGTCAAACAGTTCGAGGGACTCCTCGGGAGGACATTGTGGGGCTAGGGAAGGAGTCACTGATGACATTGAGCCGAGGGAAGAGGCCGCTGCTTTGCCAGACAAAGTACCCTGAGCATGGGTGAGAGAGGATGAGGAGGATGAGGGCGACTTGGTCGTCCACTCGACCAAGTCTTCCGCATGTTGCGGCTCAACACGGCCAGCTGCCGAAAAAAAGGCCAAGCGTGTCCCACAGCCACGCGCTGATGAGGATGCACCGCCTCCACGACCAGCACTAGACACAGAGCCTGCTTGCCCTCTTTTATTGGCTTTTGCATATATATACACTACCGTTCAAAAGTTTGGGGTCACATTGAAATGTCCTTATTTTTGAAGGAAAAGCACTGTACTTTTAAATGAAGCTAACTTTAAACTAGTCCTAACTTTAAACAAATATACTCTATACATTGCTAATGTGGTAAATGACTATTCTAACTGCAAATGTCTAGTTTTTGGTGCAATATCTACATAGGTGTATAGAGGCCCATTTCCAGCAACTATCACTCCAGTGTTCTAATGGTACAATGTGTTTGCTCATTGGCTCAGAAGGCTAATTGATGATTAGCAAACCCTTGTGCAATCATGTTCACACATCTAAAAACAGTCTAGCTCCTTCCAGAAGCTACAAAACTGACCTTCCTGTGAGCAGATTGAGTTTCTGGAGCATCACATTTGTGGGGTCAATTAAACGCTCAAAATGGCCAGAAAAAGAGAACTTTCATCTGAAACTCGACAGTCTATTCTTGTTCTTAGAAATGAAGGCTATTCCATGCGAGAAATTGCAAAGAAATTGAAGATTTCCTACAACGGTGTGTACTACTCCCTTCAGAGGACAGCACAAACAGGCTCTAACCAGAGTAGAAAAAGAAGTGGGAGGCCGCGTTGCACAACTAAGCAAGAAGATAAGCACATTAGAGTCTCTAGTTTGAGAAACAGACGCCTCACAGGTCCCCAACTGGCATCTTCATTAAATAGTACCCGCAAAACACCAGTGTCAACATCTACAGTGAAGAGGCGGCTGCGGGATTTTGGGCTTCAGGGCAGAGTGGCAAAGAAAAAGCCATATCTGAGACTGGCCAATAAAAGAAAAAGATTAAGATGGGCAAAAGAACACAGACATTGGACAGAGGAAGACTGGAAAAAAGTGTTGTGGACGGATGAATCCAAGTTTGAGGTGTTTGGATCACAAAGAAGAATGTTTGTGAGACGCAGAACAAATGAAAAGATGCTGGAAGAATGCCTGACGCCATCTGTTAAGCATGGTGGAGGTAATGTGATGGTCTGGGGTTGCTTTGGTGCTGGTAAGGTGGGAGCTTTGTACAGGGTAAAAGGGATTCTGAATAAGGAAGGCTATCACTCCATTTTGCAACGCCATGCCATACCCAGTGGACAGCGCTTGATTGGAGCCAATTTCATCCTACAACAGGACAATGACCCTAAACACACCTCCAAATTGTGCAAGAACTATTTACAGCAGAAGCAGGCAGCTGGTATTCTATCGGTAATGGAGTGGCCAGCACAGTCACCAGATCTGCTCCCATTGTGGGAGCAGCTTGACCGTATGGTACGTCAGAAGTGCCCATCCAACCAATCCAACTTGTGCGAGCTGCTTCTAGAAGCGTGGGGTGCAATTTCTCCAGCTTACCTCAATAAATTAACAGCTAGAATGCCAAAGGTGTGCAATGCTGTAATTGCTGCAAAAGGAGGATTCTTTGATGAAAGCAAAGTTTGATGTAAAAACAATGTTATTTCAAATACAAATCATTATTTCTAACCTTGTCAATGTCTTGACTCTATTTTCTATTCATTTCACAACGTATGGTGGTGAATAAGTGTGACTTTTCATGGAAAACACAAAATTGTTTGGGTGACCCCAAACTTTTGAACGGTAGTGTATATGCACTGATATTGCAGCTAGCAAAATCAACTGCCTGCCTGTAGTATGAGAACACCACCAACCTTCTACAGGTAGCTTTAGCTGAACACTGTGCAGAGCTCGCAAAAAACTAACTTGTAGCTTATTTAGGTGCCTGCGGTAGTAATAGGATCAGGAAAACACCACCAACCTTCTACAGCTTTAGGTGAACACTGTGCAGAGCTCGCAAAAAAATAACTTGTAGGTTTAGCTGAACACTGTGAGCAGGACACACTACACTAACTTGTAGCTTTAGCTGAACACTGTGCAGAGGTCTCACTACACTAATTTGTAGTTTTAGCTGAACACTGTGAGCAGGACGCACTACACTAACTTGTAGCTTTAGCTGAACACTGTGCAGAGGTCTCACTACACTAACTTGTAGTTTTAGCTGAACACTGTGAGCATGGATGCACTACACTAACTTGTAGCTTTAGCTGAACACTGTGAGCAGGACGCACTACACTAACTGTAAATAGTTTAGCTGCCTGACTGTGGTACTAATAGGATCAAAAGAACACCAGCAATTTTCTTCATGTAGCTGTGAATACTGTAACAAGACAAGCCTGTCAGTAGGAAGATAACAGGAACAGATCTAGCTAAACTGAATATAATATATAAATATATATATATATATATATATATATATATATATATATATATATATATATATATATATATATATGCAACACCTGGGATGCGCATATATATATACACAATACACTGTAAGTGCAGCTAACTCACTGACTGTCCTGCCTAATCTAGCTAACTCAAAGGAAATGACTCTGTCTATCTCTCAGCACGCCAGAACACACTACACAGGGCCGCAATGCAGGTGGCCTTATATAGTGTGGGGCGTGTTCTAAACCCCCTGAGCCATAATTGGCCAAAGCCACTGTGGCTTTGGCCAATTACAGCTCTCTCTACCGATGGCGCCGTGAATGGCCAAGCATGCGGGTTATAGTGCATGCTTGGCCAATCATCAGCCAGCTATGCACTGCGATGCCGCAGTGAATTATGGGCCGTGATGCGCCACACGATATGGGCCCGAACGGCCCATATCGTCCGCAATTTGGCGAACGATCGAACAGCCGATGTTCGAGTCGAACATGGGTTCGACTCTAACACGAAGCTCATCCCTAATGCTGATCCATATTTTAAACAGCATTGTTCGTAAAGACCGTTCTTTGTAAAATACATATGATACTAAGAAAATGACGTTATTTTTCGCCAAATACGATGTTACAGGGTTGGACATACATTTAGGTCTTGATAATTTGTCGTATTCCCCAAATTTGGTGATGTGGTGTAGATGTGTTTGAAAATCTAATGCATTTTCAAAAATGATTCAGTGTAATGTAAGGACAGGACACAGCAGCTGTTTCCACATCTGGACTCACGAGCACTATTGTACTATGTGACCATAAAGACATTTTTGAGGGGTAATACACATAGGAGATCATTGAGGTGTCTGCATCTGTGAAACTTGCATGAAAATGTGCATTGTTTATAATTGTTGTTCAGAGGAAATTTTCATCCTGTCTTCTAAATTTTTGTGGACAAAAAAAGGCAATTGTCCACAATTGTCCACAACTCATATCCAACATTTCATATTAATTTTAAAACTCAAAAATATCACTGTGTTTTAACTATACCTTTTGTTGAATTATCATAGGGGAGAAAAGACTCAGACAACAGTCCAAGGATCCCAGGACCCCCCCAAGACACCAGCCTGAAGCTGAAGATACCCCAAGCCCCAGCCCAAGACCACGCCCACCCGACGAGCTGGAGGAAGGAGAGGTGGAGGAAGTGTGCGAGCTTTCAACCCCACCAAGTGAGTGACTGACACCCCAGCTTAAGGTAATCTATTTAGGCGTGCATATTTTAACCCATTTTTCCCACACATTTTAGGTGAGGTTCTGGTTGTGGAAGGCCAAGTGGCAGAGCCATTCAGCACAGACAGTGCACAAAGACTTATTGGCCAGATAATGTTGTGGAATGGCCAAATAGATCCAATACGTGACCTAATTGACAGCATGAAAATTCGGCTGGACACCATGCAACAGGAAATGAAGAACATGATTGATGTTTTGGGCAGAATATAATAATGTTTTGCCTAAAAACATCAATCATGTTCTTCATTTCATTGTCAAGTTTGTTTTTTGTTACAATTGTGAAGTTTTAGCATTACAAAAAAACAATTGGCAGATGCACACGGTGTGTCATCATGTGCTATCTTCCATCAGGGGATATCAATGTACTTGTTTTGTGTTTGCAACCCCTTCATCCTAAAATCGTTGTTTTGTGAGAGGAACAAAGGGATTGCACACACAAAACATGTACATGGCTCCCCCATTATGGGAGATAGCACATGTTGACGTAAACCTTTTTTAATACCCAATTTTGAGCATCTGCAAATTTTAGCCTTTACAAGGGTGACATCACCAGCTCCGTTATTCACACATGTTGAACTTTGTAAGTTCTTTTTTCTTTATGAATGTTTTTAAAAACACTGTTTTTTTTTAAAATATGCCTTAAATAACCAAAAAAAAAATGTTTTTCCAAAAAAAAAAAAAAAACGTTTCCAAAAAAATGCACCTTTCAATGTGCACACAGTAAAATGTTTTAACTACTACAATGTGTTTGGCTCATTATTTATCAATAAGATGTTTTGCTAATTTTTGTGTGGTTACAGTGACAAAGGGAAATGCACTTGCCACTACTACAAGTGCACTAGGAGACAGACAAAACTAAATGCAAACAAGAATAAAAACAAGATATTTGAGCCAAAATTTATTTTATTGATTTTTTAAAGAAATTATAACTCTTCTTGAATAGCAATGGCCCCCCGACCATTAAAATAATTTACATATCGGTCACACACTTGACCTGCGGTTTGGGGGGCCAAGCCAATACGGCCAATTTCCAGGCCTGTGAGAGTTTGGTCAACTACAAGTCTGGCCTCAGGCCAAACAGAGGTCATATATGTAGCGGAATGTCTTTTTAAAAAATTATGGAGTATGCAGCAAGCCAGTATGACATGATTTAGTTTATAGTCCGCCAGATTTATGGCCGAGAGGAACAAACGGAACCGGCTGGCCAGAATCCCAAAGGCATTCTCCACAACTCTTCTTGCTCTGGCCAGCCGGTAATTAAATACCCTCCTCTCAGGGGTGAGTGTCCTTTGGGGGAATGGCCTCATCAAGTGCTCGCCGAGAGCAAACGCTTCATCAGCGATAAAAACTGAGAGGAGTCCATCCACATTCTAGTCATCAGGTGGCAATCTCAGGCCACCAGTCTGGAGACGCTGGCACAGCTCGGTCTGTGCAAAGACTCCTGCCGTTCTTCCCCACGTCCACAAACAGTGACAAAAACAGAAAGTCCAAATGTGCCGAGACCACCGCCATTAAAACTACACTATGGAACCCCTTATAGTTATAGAAATAAGACCCCAAATGGGGTGGTGGCACAATGCGGACATGCTTCCCATCAATCGCCCCAACACAGTTGGGAAAGTCCCAACGGCCGGCGAACTGGGAGGCCACAGTCTGCCATTCCTGTGTACTGGAAGGAAACTGTGGAGTGAAACAAAAAAAAAAAAGTACTTTTAAACATAACTTGGATATCAGATTACACAAAAACATTCTTGAACAACAGCAGTCGAACATTATTAATATGTTTTTTTGTTAGTTTAATTATAAAAAACATAAGGCCCACTTATAAGATTACTCACCCCCTCTGATGGCCCATTGATCCATTTTAATGTGGGGGGAGGGGTTCTAATTAGGGTCAAAAACACACCTGACAGTTTCAAACATTTGAGGGGGTAGGGGAGGGGTTCTAATTAGGGACAAAAACACACCTGACAGTTTCAAACATTTGAGCGGGTGGGGGAGGGGTTCTAATTAGGGACAAATACACACCTGACAGTGTCAAACATTTGAGGGGGTGAGGGAGGGGTTCTAATTAGGGACAAAAACACACCTGACAGTTTCAAACATTTGAGGGGGTGGGGGAGGGGTTCTAATTAGGGGCAAAAACACACCTGACAGTTTCAAACATTTGAGGGGGTGGGGAGGGGTACTAATTAGGGACAAAAACACACCTGACAGTTTCAAACATTTGAGGGGGTGGGGGAGGGGTTCTAATTAGGGACAAAAACACACCTGACAGTTTCAAACATTTGAGGGGGTGGGGGAAGGATTCTAATTGGGGTCAAAAACACACCTGACAGTTTCAAACATTTAAGGGGGTGGGGGAGGGTCAAACAGTACAATGGAGCTGACAATATACATTGTTCAAGGGACTATAGGCTAGAGATATAAATGGGCCCAAGATTGCATGGTGGGGAGGTTATTGAAGGTAAATATGCATGTAGGGCAAAAAAGGATTAATGTAAAAAAAAAGGCATGCATGAAGATAAAGGGGACATTCACAGCATATTCCAAGCATGGTAATTAGGTAACAAGGACATTTAGACAATACATTAGCAAACATTTAATACATATCATGTAATGTTAAAGGATAAAACTTGCCTTCATATAGTCCTTCTGCAGGACCTGAATGATGGCAGAACAGGTCTCTGGGATTATGATCCCCAGACCCTGGGGGGAGATGCCTGTCAAGAACTTCAATTCCTGAAGACTTCTCCCAGTCGCCAAGTAACGTAAAGTGGCAACTAGCCTCTGCTCCGCAGTGATGGCTTGCCTCATGCAGGTAACCTGCCTGCTGATATAGGGGGTCAGCATTAGCCAGCAGACGTTCAAAAACGGGGTCCGTCATCCGGAGATAATTCCTGAAATCCTCAGGATTATTCTCACGGATCTCACGGAGCAAAGGCATATGTGAGAATTGGTCACGCTGGCGCAACCAATTCTTCAACCATGAACTCCTCCTCGCCCTGTTCATGGACTGGACTCGGGTCAAAGTATTAACCCCAACACCAAGTCCTCACGCAGCACGAACTCGAGAATGAGTACGTCCACGCGACATGGCTTCAAAACGGTCGGCTGGTCAAACAAACAAACTTATAACAAACGCACTGAAGAACAGCAAGGCCTATGAAGAACGACCTGAAAATCAGGAACGAGCGGACCACAACGGCCTGCTAGGCAGGTTACGAACTGACCAACACGCACTGAAAAGCAGATACAAACCTCACAAGCACAAACTGAACCGCAGAAAATGATCAAAATAAGCTGAAGTGTGAAAAGCGCGAATCATCTCTAACCAAACTTCTGCTAACACGAGATAAACACGAGATTAGCAGAAGGAGCCCAAAGGGTGCCGTAGTGGGGCTTGAACTTCCTTTTTATAGTCCCGTCGTACGTGCTGTACGTCACCGCGTTCAAAACCAGCAGACTTTTGGAGTGATCGTGTGTGTCCAGGTCCGTCCGTTTTTAAGTCTGGCGCACCTAGCGGACAAAGTCTGGCGAAAAGTCAGCCGAGCAAAGTCTGCCGTAAAGTCCGCTTGTGTGTACGCGGCATAAGACACCACTTATTATAATTTATAGCTGTGATAAAACATTTTAGAGACAAATAGGGAGCAAATTCCGAAGCCGATGTTACAGTTTATGAATGTAGAGTGACAGATTGTGGGTCTGATTGCAGGTCTGGGTAGGTATTTTCTTAATAGCTCGACATGTTGCACGTCTGGAATACGCTTCTTCAGGAGCTAAGGAAAGTTCTGCTGAATGTACATAAGATGCATCAATAAGTATATATAAAATATAAACATGAAACATATTTCAGGGTAGAATACAAAACCTTAAATGAGGTATAGAATATGCTCCGACCATGCATAACGGCCGCATGGAAACCCCACACAGGATCTGGTCACCCGGGGGCAAACGGTAAAGCCAGGTAATTGGGGAACCTATTGTATAATATGTGTATGTATATGTATTAAGGTATTTAGTTCGTATAACCTAGTATAAAATGGATTATTTATTCCTCCAAATCCCAAAAAGGGGAGTACCAAAAGTAAATATTAATAGGGTACAGGGAGAACAGTATTTCTACCACAGTTTATTAAATAAATATTAATATATATATATATATATATATATATATATATATATATATATATATATATATATATATATATATATATATATATATTAGGGGGAAGTGAATCTAGTATACTGATAAATATGATAAATACAAACAGTTAAAAAAGATTTAAGAATAGCCAGAAAATATATAGACCACACAGCTTACCCTGTATAGTCAGGCATGATGAAAAACATAGAGCTGTGGTCTTTCAGCTGATAAGCTGGATAATCACTTAATTGTATTAAAAATTGGCGGTATATACAGGGCGTTGCCGGGCACCATATGTAGCCAAAACTCCAGATTTGAAGATAGGTGTTAATATAAAGTCTTGTAGGTAAAATGTGAGTTAGTGGCTTGAAGAGGCTGATATTTATAGGTTAAAAAACAAAAAAAGATAATATAGAAAGTCTTTTTGTATTAGCAATCTCTCAATGAAAATCAAAGTAAAAAAGGTTACAAGTTTTGATGGAAATGGCTTGCCTCAAGTTTGGTGTGGAGCGGCTATAGAATATGGTGCAGCTCCCTATGGTAGAACAGCATCTGCTGGCTGTGAGGCAGAGCTGTGTGGAATAAATAGATCCCCCCACCGGAAATGCGACGGGCCCGGATGGGCACGGCGCATCCCAGTCCGACCACTGGCTGCTGCGCATGTGCTGGATGACGCCGCCGACACAGCAGCGCACGGCCAATGCGACAGTAGCAAGGCGGGGACTTGAGAGAACCCGCTGGCTACCGCGCATGTGCCGAGTGATGTGGCCGGTACAGCGGCGCTCGGCCAATGCAGCAACAGCAAAGGCGGGGAATGGAAGGGAGCCCGAGGGTGCTCCGTGTCCCCGTCAATCGCCGCACATCCGGTCGGAGGAGAGGGCCGGATGTGCGGCGCTGTGTGGTCGAGTTTACTAGCCGAAGACCATGAAGCCATCCAAGCGACCAGGACCAGGGGAAAGAGCCATGGACAAGGAAGGAGCAAACAAATAAGATCATTTACAAAAAATGCAAATAAAAAATGAAAAATATAGCATATAAAAAAAAGAAAAAATTATATAGTACTCAAAAAACATTAGTATCCATATATATAGCTAGATAAAATAAATAGTAAGCAAACATCTTTGTAGAGTAGACAATCCTAAACATGATTGGTGTTTTGTTGTAAGTTAACATGGAGAAGTGACTACAGGTTGGTTTTTATCATATAGTTGGTTTTAACTGTGAAATGAGTTTAATTAAACATATGAGGTATTAATATAATTACATAAGGCAAGCAATGATGAAAAATTCAAGACTGTAAAATTGTCAGTGTTTATTCTGAACAAAGCCAAACCAAACTTTAAGATATTTGAAGTATATATGATAGTAGGGGTCCCATTCTGCAAGGTAGGGTGCATTTAGAGGAAAGGTTTATATCATTGAGTCTCATTGAGCCCTGGCGCTCGAGTAGCGTTCAGGCGCTCTATCCATAGAGTCTCTTTTTGTAAGATAAATTTATCCCATTCGCCACCTCTAGGATTCTTAGGGACGACGGCCAGAACAGCAAAAGAGACAGAAGAAGTATCAAAACGGTGGTAAAAGTCGAGGTGTCGGCTAATGAGAGTAAGCATTTTGCCATTCCCCGAGTAATATAGGTGGTCATTGATCCTCTGTCTCAGCTGTCTGGCGTCTCTGTCTCCCCTATCAACAAACTATATACACTCGGCAGATGACCAGCACAGCTCTTGCAGTGGATGTCTTTCCTCCCCAGCTCCTCCCACCTCCTGTCTGCATACATCGGAGCTGAGGAGGAGGATCCTCTGTTAGCTCTTTCTGTGTGATGTGTGCAGGCTCAGTGGGCAGAGATGCCAGTGTCGGCTGCTAGTGCTACAGAGGAACGATCGCTGCGTGGGGAACCCGGGGCACCCTGCAACAGATGTGGGGAAGGTGTCCTGAGTGCCCACTCTAGCGTGCCCCTGTCAGAACAGTTACAGCTCAGTGCTGGAACTTGTTATCGCACTGGGCTCCAGGATCAACACAGAGTACCAGGAGCTTCTCATGGGGCCCCCTGCTGGCCCCGGGCCCTCGGGCAGTGCCCGAGTGCCCTAATGGTCAGTCCGACCCTGGGCTTGTATATATAGTCTAGCCAAGCCTATACCTGACAGTAGGCCATTCCTGGAGTGCGTGTTTAAAGACACTTTCAGGCAGGTGACTCAGTGAGGTGCAGTTCATAAATGATATATCCCCTGCATTGTAGTCCAGCCAAGCCTATACCTGACTGTAGGCCATTCCTGGAGTACGTGTTCAAAGACACTTTCAGGCAGGTGACTCAGTGAGGTACAGTTCATAATATATATATATATATATATATATACAGGCTTGTGTGTATGTGAGTATATATATATATATATATATATATATATATATATATATATACTTGTGTATATATAATATATATATATATATATAGCCAAGCCTATACCTGGTGTACTGTTTTTAGTAAACTTCAGGTGTTGTTTTGCTAATCTAATTGTACAGTATGTCTGGAGGGCCACCAAGTGGAGGCAGATGCTTACAGGCCACTAAAAGAGGACAAGCAGGCTCTGTGCCTACAGCCAACAGTGCTGGTCATGGACACAGTGCATCCTCAACACGTGGCCATGGGGCACGCTTGTCATTTTTTTCGGCAGCTGGCTGTGTTGAGCCACAACATGCAGAAGAGTTTGTAGAGTGGATGACCAAGCCGTCCTCATCCTCCTCATCCTCTGTCACCCAGGCTCAGGGTACTTTGTCTGCCAATGCAGCTGCCAAAGCGGCCTCTTCCATTGGCTCAATGTCATCAGTCACTCCTTCCCTAGCCCCACCATCATCCCCTGAGGAGTCCCCCGAACTGTTCGCCCACAGTGTAGGGTACATGCTGCAGGAGGATGCGCAGCGTTTTGAAGGCTCTGATGATGGTACCCAGGTTGAGGATGAAGGCAGTAACGTAAGCCCAGAGAGAGGGGGTGTCCAAGAAGGACAAGAAACTGACAGTCATGTTCCTCCAGCTGCAGCATACTGCCAGGTTTGCTCCAGTGGCGAGGAGGGAGGGGATGATGAGGTCACTGACTCTACGTTTGTGCCAGATAGAAGAGAGGAGGAGGAGGTTTGGTGTGGGCCTTTTTTGAGACGTGTGCAGCAGATCGCACCGTTGCTGTTTGACCAGACATATGTCGAGCTCCCATGCAGTCTGTTGGCAACAGTACTTAAAGGACACACACCAAAGAACAAGTCGGACCTCTCCTTGCTCCTCATCAGCTGGGATCTCCAATCCCACTCTAACTTCAGTCCTCTTATAGACCTGCACTGAGAGGAATGAAGGTGTAGAATTAGGTGTCCCAAGCATTTGCAGGCAGTCTGCTAGTGGGGCAGCACCTTCCAATTGTAGCAGGCAAATTTCCCTACCCCAGTTGCTAACCCGGCAAAAGTAATTCGGTCCCAGCCATCCACATTCTCAGTGGCTGAATGCTAGTTTGATTAAATTGCTAGCACTCCAACTGCTGCCTTTTCAGCTGGTAGACTCTGCCCCTTTTTGAGAATTTGTGGAATGTGCGGTACCTCAGGGGCAGGTTCCCAAATGCCAATTTTTTTCTCGGAAGGCCATTCCGGCTCTCTTCCGACATATGGAAGGCAATGTCTTGGCCTCGTTGGACAGGGCAGTCAGCGGTAAGGTGCATATTACCGCTGACTCATGGTCCAGCAGGCATGGACAGGAATGTTCCCTTTCTTTCACGGCGCAGTGGGTAACCCTGCTGGCAGCTGGGAAGGATGCAGGACAGGGTGCAGTATTGTTGGAGCTTGTTCCGCCACCACATCTCCAAAATTCTGGTAGTGGTGATTCTGCAACAGCTCTCTCCTCTACCCCTCCTCTTTTCTTCCTCTATGGCCTCTTCCTGTGCAGATTTGTCCTCGGAACCAGCGGTGCTCCGTAAGCATTCTAGGGGCTACGCAAGGACTCAGGCAAAAAGATGCTATGCAGTGCTTGAGTTGGTCTGCTTAGGGGACAGGAGCCACACTGGGGCAGAGTTCTGGCAGCTCTGCAGGGGCAGGCTCAGAGGTGGTTGACGCCATGCCAGCTTCAGCCAGGAATGGTGGTTTGCGACAATGGCACCAACCTCCTCTCTGCCCTCCAACAGGGACACTTGACCCATGTTCCCTTTTTGGCTCACCTCCTTAATTTGTTGGTGCAGCTGTTCTTGTGCAGGTACCCGGGCTTACAGGATCTCTTGAGGCAGGCCAGAAAAGTTTCTGGGAATTTCCACCGGTAATATAATGCCAATGCTCGGCTGGCTGACCTCCAAAAGGAATGCAACCCGCCCAAGAACCGCCTCATCTGTGACATGCCCGCCAGGTGGAACTCAGCGTTGGCAATGCTGCAGTGGCTGAACACGCAGAAGAGGGCCATCAATGAGTACCTGTGCGAGTATGGCACCAGGACAGGGTCAGGGGAGCTTGGCTTTTTTTCGCCATGCCAGTGACTCATGATCAAGGATGCATGCACTGTCCTGTCACCATTTGAGGAGGCCACGAGGATGATGAGCAGTGACAGTGCATGCATCAGTGATACTGTCCCTCTTGTCTACCTGTTGGAGCACACGCTGCATGGAATAATGGACAGGACACTTGAGTCAGAACAGAGGCAGGAAGAGGAGGACTTCCTTACCTCTCAAGGCCCCCTTTATCCAGACAGTATTCCTGCAGGCCCGCCTATCACACAGGAAGAGGAGGAGGAGGATTGTGATAGCATGGAGGTGGAGCCTGGCACTCAGCATCAGCAGCAGTCTTCAATGGATCGTTTTCAGGCCCCAGAAACCCATGGACTTGTACGTGGCTGGGAGGAGGTGGCTGCGGATCATGTCATCCTTAGTGACCCAGAGGACTCTGAACCCAATGCCTCAGCAAACCTATGCTGCATGGCCTCCCTGATCCTGCAAAGCCTGCGAAAGGACCCTCGGATTCAAGGTATCAAGGAGAGGGATCTGTCACGTACCTGATAGTAGAGCCCGGAATGCAGGGAGCGGTCTCTCGTATACCTCTGACTCAGTAACCCCTGGTAGAGTTGACAGGGGCTCAGGAGTACAAAGGGGCACAAGTGCCTGACTGGAAAGCTGGTGTAGAGGGCTGGATACTGTAGATGGCAGGGAGGTGCACTGTAGTCCAGCAGCAGGATGCAGGCAGAAGACTGGATGCAGCAGACAGCAGGGAGGTGCACTGTAGTCCAGCAGCAGGATGCAGACAGAAGACTGGATGAAGCAGACAGCAGGGAGGTGCACTGTAGTCCAGCAGCAGGATGCAGGCAGAAGGCTGGATGCAGCAGACAGCAGGGAGGTGCACTGTAGTCCAGCAGCAGGATGCAGGAAGAAGACTGGATGCAGCAGACAGCAGGGAGGTGCACTGTAGTCCAGCAGCAGGATGCAGACAGAAGACTGGATGCAGCAGACAGCATGGAGGTGCACTGTAGTCCAGCAGCAGGATGCAGGAAGAAGACTGGATGCAGCAGACAGCAGGGAAGTGCAGGATGCAGGCAGGAGACTGGGTAGTGAGGACAGGTCGAGTCAAACACAGGCGGGTACAGGAGCGTAATCCAAAGAGTAGTCAGAGTCCAAGCCTGGATCGGGGCGGGCAGCAAGTAGAGATGTCAGGAACAAGCCAAGTCAGATAAAGATCAGATTAACAGAGTAACGGTAGCAGGGGTCTCAGGAAACGCTGTAGACCAGACAGCAAGGCAGCAAGGCATCAGTCCCCTTTAAATAGCGCATCTTGGCGCCAAGTGCTGTCACAAGGAACGGGCGCGCGTACCCACGTGTGCCCCTATTAGCGCTATTGCACATGCGCGTGCACCAAGCGGTCTTTCTGCGCACAGGCATTCTTCTAGCACCCAAATTGCTGGGATGTTTGCTGGAAAGCCTTTCCTGACAAAAGACACAAAGGCTCCGCGCTTAGGACTGACAGATGGAAAAGAAGAAAGGTAGGAATAATCCAAGAAGAAGAAAGAGAGGGAGGAAAAGGGGAAAAAAAGAGAAAAAAGAAAAAGAAAAGAACAAAGAAAAAGGTGTGCAGCCTCCCCTATTTAGACCCACAAGGGGCTAAAATGTAATGAAGTAAAAAAGTGGGGGTGAATGGCGCTCCCTTAAGGGGGGGGGGGTTTAATGAAGAATTTTAGTGAGCTAGTAAGGTGAGTGATCTACATCCACCCCCTACATACATATGCTATTACCACTAATAATGGCGTGCACAAATCTCATTAAGCCATACAGTGAATGATAACATCAAAAAGTGGAAAATAATGAAAAATTAAATTGTGATAAAAAACATCCCATCCACATATATAGTGGGTAAATATACAGTGCTAACCAATTAAGTGCTAGTAATATATATATATAATAAAGTACAGTCTCTGTCAAGAGTCCAACGTGCTCCAACAATTGGTATCAAATGCAAACCAGTAATAAAAATAATATATTCAAAAAGTCTTTTCAAAAAAATATAGGTGTCATAAAAAAGTTCCAAATGTATTGGTGACTGTGGTGCCCAGAAAAAGGAAAATCCGTGACTTCTGTGCTCCCCCTTTTGGCTCCCCACTCACCGACTCCTAATACCCCTACAGGGGTGGCAGGCACTTTAAGATTTCAAGGCAGTCCTCATAGATGGTGTCCCGTGATCGCTATAGTATGGTTCTCCTGAAGGGAGAGGCGGGGCTATGCACTTACGTCACTTCCGGGTACGGAGCTAGCGAGCCTGGAACGCAGCTGGACCGCACGCTGCGGGAAGGCTCTTCCTGGTATCGTTTTTATATTCATGGTGTAGTGCTGGTTTTATTTGTTCCCTTATGGGGATTATTTTGTTTTGATAAATCCTTTTATCATAATACTACACTATGAAGTGCTATTTCTTCCTATGAGGATTATTCTCTGGTGATTCCTTTTCTTGGATGTGGTGGTGGAAGCTGCTATGGATGACTGACCCGGGAGCCCTGGGATAGAGGAGAACCATACTATAGTGACCACAGGACACCATCTATGAGGACTGCCTTGGAATCTTAAAGTGCCTGCCACCCCTGTAGGGGTAGTAGGAGTCGGTGAGTGGGGAGCCAAAAGGGGGAGCACAGTGGTCATGGATTTAACTTTTTCTGGGCACCACAGTCACCAATACATTTGAAACTTTTTAATGACACCTATATTTTTTTGAAAAGACTTTTTGGAAAGCCTTTCCTGACCTCATCAGTACTGGCTGGCAACCCTTCTTGATCCACGTTACAAGAGTAAGGTGGCGGAACTTATCCAGCCATCGCAGAGGGAACAGAGTATGAAACATCTTCCGGAGGCCTTGCAGAAATCAATTTTCTGGTACTCCTGGACAACTTGTTGCTGGAGCTTCAGTCAGTCAGAGAAGGAGCGGTGGAGAAGGTGGCCTTCTGACCGATGCGTTCAGACAATTTTTTAGTCCGCAGCCCCAAGGTCTGATCGGTTCCAGCAACCATCGCCAGCGTCTGATTTACATGGTACAGGAATACCTTGGGGCAAGATCAGACTTGGAGACCTTTCCAACCCGAAAATCCACTGGGTTACTGGGTCTTGAGGATGGATCACTGGCCAGAGCTTGCACAGTATGCAATTGAGCTACTGGCCTGTCCTGCATCCAGCGTTCTTTCGGAACGCACATTTAGTGCTGCTGGAGGCTTTGTAAAAAATTAATTAATTGGTTACATCAGCATCAGGTGCTTGGTAGCTGGTGATCCAAGACTGATTAATTTTTATGAAGGTGAGATGTTCAACCGAGTCGGTGGACAGGCGCACTATGATTAGAGTGCGCCTGTCCACCGACTCGGTTGAACATCTCACCTTCATAAAAATTAATCAGTCTTGGATCACCAGCTACCAAGCACCTGATGCTGATGTAACCAATTAATTTTTCTATAAATGTGAGATCCCTTCAAGACTGCCTATGCTGATGCTGAGTGACTATCCTGTTCCTCCTCAAAGTTCATGTTGATAGCTTCTAAGAACATTTTTGGTTCTGGGCACCACCACCACTGGCTAAGGCCCAATTTTTCTGCCCCCTGTTTAACAGGGGCGTGTAATTACAATTTTTGCTGTAATATTTTGCAGCAGGGCTCGTTCCTGCGCTCAACAAGAGTATCTGTGAGGGGTTGCAGTGTTGTGGCACCACCACCGCTGCCTAAGGCCCAATTTTTCTGACCCTGTTTAACAGGGGTGTGTAATTACAAATTTTGATCAAATATTTAACAGCAGGGCTTGTTCCTGCGCTCAACAAGAGTATTTGTTAGGGGTTGCAGTGTTGTGGCACCACCACTGCCTAAGGCCCAATTTTTCTGCCCCTGTTTAACAGGGGTGTGTAATTACAATTCTTGATATAATATTTCACAGCAGGGCCCGTTCCAGTGCCCACCAAGAGTAACTGTGGGGGCTTACAGTGTTCTGGTACCACCAACACCTAAGGCACAATTTTCCACAGAGTGTATAGGGCAGGCTGTATAGTATATATAGGCAGTCCCCTATTTTCAAAAATCTGACTTACAAATGACTCCTACTTACAAACGGAGGCAGACAACACTGATTTATCACCAATCCTTGTTTTTACTTAAAAAACCCAAATTTTCAAAATCCAATTGTCATTGGGACAGAAAGTGAGGTTAAATATTCTGAATAGGGGCACAGACAGCAAAACAAATGTTACAGGGTTGATAACCCTTCCCTATGTTTTCCAAAAAACTTTAAAATAGATTTTTTGGATGGAGCTACACTTTAAAAATGTACCTGTTCCAAATTACAAACAGATTTTACATAAGAACAAACCTACAGTCCCTGTCTTGTTTGCACCGCCTGTATACTGCTGTTCAGAGTATATAGGGCCTGGGGGCCCAACGCCTTTTTATTTTCTTAATTTGGGTGCGGGGTTCTACGTAATGTCCATACAAGACCCAAAGGGCCTGGTAATGGGCTGGGGGGGTACCCATGCCGTTTGTCTCACTGATTTTCATCCATATTTCCGGGACCCAACATTACATTAAAGCCTCAAGCAGTTTAAATGATTTTTTTTCCTTTAGAAATGTCATTTTGTGCAGGGACTGTTCTAAGCACGGGAAACACAGGCCACTCTACAGGCATACTATAGACACCCCCCAGGTACGGTATTTAAAGGAATATTTCACTTTTATTTTTTCACTTTAAGCATTATTAAAATCACTGCTCCTGAAAAAACTGCAGTTTTTTAAAACTTTTTTTTGCATTGATACATGTCCCCTGGGGCAGCACCACGGTCGCCAAACCCTTTTTAGGACAATAACTTGCATATTAGCCTTTAAAATGCGCACTTTTGATTTCTCATGTTCGAGTCCCATAGACTTTAACGGTGTTTGAATGTTCGTGCAAACTTTCAGTCCGTTCGCATGTTCTGGATGCGAACCGAACAGGGGGTGTTCGCCCCCTCCCTACTGGCCACCAATGTGAGGGGGATTTACATTCACCACCGATTTAAAGGGGGCTTCTACATGTACCACCAATGTAAGGGAGGATTTTAACGATTACCAATATAAAGAGGAGTTTCTACACTGGCCGCCAATGTAATGGGGATTTACACTGACCACTAATGTAATAGGAGCATTCATAGTAACCACCAATGTAAACAGGGATTTACACTAACCACCAATGTAAGGGGAACCTTCACACTGGCCATTAGTGTGAATGAAAAGGATTGTACACCAAGCCTCAATGTAATGAGAAGATTTACACTGACTACCAATGTAACTGAGACATTTAGCTTGCGCTCACATTTGTGTGTGTCGGGAATACATGCAAAATTGCTTTCCTGACACCACAGAAACATGCTGCCCTTTAGCAGATACACAAAAGTGCCATTAATTGTTAACCACTTCAGCCCTGGAAGGATTTACCCCCTTCCTGTCCAGAGCACTTTTTACAAAGCACTGCGTCGCTTTAACTGCTAATTGCGCGGTCATGCAATGCTGTACCCAAATTAAATTTGTGTCCTTCTCTTCCCACAAATAGAGCTTTTTTTGATGGTATTTGATCACCTCTGCCGTTTTTATTTTTTGCGCTATAAATGGAAAAAGACCGAAAATTTTGAAAAAAAATGATATCTTCTACTTTTTGTTATAAAAAAAATCCAATAAACTCAATTTTAGTCATACATTTAGGCCAAAATGTATTCAGCCACATGTCTTTGGTAAAAAAAAAATGTCAATAAGTGTATATTTATTGGTTTGCACAAAAGTTATAGCGCCTACAAACTAGGGTACATTTTCTGGAATTTACACAGCCTTTAATTTATGACTGCCTATGTTATTTCTTGAGGTGCTAAAATGGCAGGGCAGTACAAAACCCCCCAAATGACCCCATTTTGGAAAGTAGACACCCCAACAAAATTGCTGAGAGGCATGTTGAGCCCATTGAATATTATTTTTTTTGTCCCAAGTGATTGAATAATGACAAAAAAAATAAAAAAAATTACAAACAGTTGTCACTAAATGATATATTGCTCACACAGGCCATGGGCATATGTGGAATTGCACCCCAAAATACATTCAGCTGCTTCTCCTGAGTACGGGGATACCACATGTGTGGGACTTTTTGGGCGCCTAGCCGTGTACGGGGCCCCGAAAACCAATCACCGCCTTCAGGATTTCTAAGGGCGTAAATTTTTGATTTCACTCCTCACTACCTATCACAGTTTTGAAGGCCATAAAATGCCCAGATGGCACAAACCCCCCCCCCCCAAATGACTCCATTTTGGAAAGTAGACACCCAAGCTATTTGCTGAGGGGCATGTTGAGTCCATGGAATATTTTATTTTTTGACACAAGTTGCAGGAAAGTGACAATTTTTTTTTTTTTTTTTGCACAAAGTTGTCACTAAATGATATATTGCTCACACAGGCCATGGGCATATGTGGAATTGCACCCCAAAATACATTTAGGTGCGTCTCCTGAGTATGGGGATACCACATGTGTGGGAAGCCTAGCTGCGTACGGGGCTCCGAAAACCAATCACCGCCTTCAGGCTTTCTAAGGGCGTAAATTTTTGATTTCACTCTTCACTGCCTATCACAGTTTTGGAGGCCATGGAATGCCCAGGTGGCACAAACCCTGCCCCAAATGACCCCATTTTGGAAAGTATACACCCCAAACTATTTGCTGAGAGGCATGGTGAGTATTTTGCAGCTCTCATTTGTTTTTGAAAATGAAGAAAGACAAGAAAACATTTTTTCTTTTTCATTTTTCAATTTTCAAAACTTTGTGACAAAAAGTGAGGTCTGCAAAATACTCACTATACCTTTCAGCAAATAGGTTGGGGTGAGTGAAATCAAAAATTTACACCCTTGAAGGCGGTGCTTGGTTTTCGGGGTCCCGTACGCGGCTAGGCTCCCAAAAAGTCTCACACATGTGGTATCCCCATACTCAGGAGAAGCAACAGAATGTATTTTGGGGTGTAATTTCACATATTCCCATGGAATGTTTTAGCAATATATCATTTAGTGACAACTTTGTGCAAAAAAAAATATGTCTTTTTCCCGCAACTTGTGTCACAATATAAAATATTCCATGGACTCAACATGACTCTCAGCAAATAGCTTGGGGTGTCTACTTTCCAAAATGGGGTAATTTGGGGGGGTTTGGACTGTCCTGGCATTTTATGCACAACATTTAGAAGCTTATGTCACACATCACCCACTCTTCTAACCACTTGAAGACAAAGCCCTTTCTGACACTTTTTGTTTACATGAAAAAAATATTTATTTTTGCAAGAAAATTACTTTGAACCCCCAAACATTATATATTTTTTTTAAAGCAAATGCCCTATAGATTAAAACGGTGGGTGTTTCATTTTTTTTTTCACACAGTATTTGCGCAGCGATTTTTCAAACGCATTTTTTTGGGAAAAAACACACTTTTTTAAATTTTAATGCACTAAAACACACTAGATTGCCCAAATGTTTGATGAGATAAAAAAGATGATCTTAGGCCGAGTACATGGAAACCAAACATGACGTGCTTTAAAATTGCGCACAAACATGCAGTGGCGACAAACTAAATACATTTTTAAAAGCCTTTAAAAGCCTTTACAGGTTACCACTTTAGATTTACAGAGGAGGTCTACTGCTAAAATTACTGCACTCGATCTGACCTTCGCGGTGATACCTCACACGCATGGTGCAATTGCTTTTTTCATTTGACGCCAGACCGGCGCTTGCGTTTGCCTTTGCGCAAGAGCAGGGGGGCACAGGGGTGCTTTTTTTTTTTTTTCTTTATTATTTTTTTGCTTTTTTATCTTATTTTTAAACTGTTCCTTTCATTTTTTTTTTAATCATTTTTATTGTTATCTCAGGGAATGTAAATATCCCCTATGATAGCAATAGGTAGTGACAGGTACTCTTTTTTGAAAAAATTGGGGTCTATTAGACCCTAGATCTCTCCTCTGCCCTCAAAGCATCTGACCACACCAAGATCGGTGTGATAAAATGCCTTCCCAATTTCCCAGTGGCGCTGTTTACATCCGGTGAAATCTAAGTCATGAAATGCTCGTAGCTTCCGGTTTCTTAGGCCATAGAGATGTTTGGAGCCACTCTGGTCTCTGATCAGCTCTATGGTCAGCTGGCTGAATCACCGGCTGCATTCTCAGGTTCCCTGTTGGGACAGGAGAGCCAGAGAAAAACATGGAAGACGGTGGGGGGGGGGGTAGGTGGGGGGGTATTCCCTCCCACTGCTTGTAAAAGCACTCTGGAGGCTAATTAGCCGCTAGGATTGCTTTTACATGAAAGCCGACCACTGGCTGAAAAGAATGATACCAAGATGATACCTAAACCTCCAGGCATCATTCTGGTATAACCACTCAAATCCAGCAACATACCAGTACGTTGCTGGTCCTTGTTGGGCATATATTTTAATCTTTTTTTTTTTCATGCAGCCTGTGGGCTGAACGAAAAAAAAGAGATTGATCGGTGGCTATGCCCACCATTAGAATACCTCCCATCATCCACCCACATCTAATGATGGGCATACCTGCACAATTTATATATGCCGAAACAGGGGGGCATCCGCCACCAAATGTTAGGAGCAAATCGCTCCTCCGCCCCTGCTGCCCCCATGCTTCGGCATATATCACCTGTAACTTTTGTAACTGTAACCGGTGCCAGGTTCGGGTCTCTCAAAATGTGATGGAATCAATCTTGGGATACCCTGTGTTAGTGTGCCTAGTCTGTGCAATGCTGTACCCTATGCTAATACTCAACTAGTGTATGGTAGAGTTCAAAACATTCACCAATGCAAAGACCAGGAATGTCAGGACAGGAGGGACAATAATAGCGGGTGTCACATCTATATCTGCGCTTGCTGCACACACGACATCTTTTTTGGGGGGGTTCGTTGGGTAGGGGTACTCGGGAGGACATAAAGAAAATGCCTCTCATGCAGCCGACTGCATTTGGTTGGGAATGTGAATGGGGGAAGTACGGGTGCTGCAGAAGTGGTGGGTTCCCAATTAGGGCTGGCGAATGCAGCAGGAAGGGCACTATGGGCACGACGGGCCTGTGTTTGTCTTCTTCTTGGTGGCAGCGGGACACTACTTGTGCTTGCCACCTCACCAGCTTGAACTGCACTTATGGGACTCGCCATGTCACCACGTGTTACTGCAGTGCTGGTTTGACTATGACCGGGGTGTACTAGGCCACTGATGCTTGCCAGTTCACCAAAACGCTACCAAAAAAACTGTTAGCGATCGCAGGGATCAGGCCTGACTCTGCGAACGCTGCAGTTATGCGTTTAGTGTTTTGTAAGTGACAGTGATCGATCGATACTGCACTTGGGTGGGCTGGGCTGGGCTGGGCTGGGCCGGGCGGAGGGGCAAAACGCAGGTGCTAGCAGGTATCTGGGCTGATCCCGCTAACACTGCGTTTTTGGGAACCCTAAACTGCTGGGGACGCTAGTATAGATCTGATCGGATCAGATATTGATCCGTTCAGATACTATACCACTAAGGGATGTGTATGCTGCATGCGTGGGTGTTAGCAGTACTGGCGCTAACCTGAGGCTGCCTGGGGCAACGCAGACCCTATCTGACCCTAAAACCTAACTTATATCACCGCCGGGCGATCAGGGGGCTAAACCTTTATTCGGTAATAAACGGCGGGTGCCCTGACACTATAAAAAATAAACGAACTAACCAGCGTCACCCGTAACAGTTATACGGTGATCACTGGTGAAAGGGTTAACTAGGGGGCAATCAAGGGGTTAAAACATTTATTAGGTAGTATATGGGGGTCCCTGTCGCTATAAAACACTGACGGCGAACCTATATATTTACCTCCCTAACTAGCGTCACCAGTGACACTAATACAGCGATTAGAAAAACGATCGCTTAGTGACACTGGCGACGGGGGGTGATCAAGGGGTTAAAACTTTATTAGGGGGGGTTAGGGGGTACCCTAGACCTAAAGGGGGCTAATACTAACTGCCCTACCACACTAACTGTCACAAACTGACACCAATGCAGTAATCAGAAAAAAAAAACTGGTGTCAGTGTGACGGGGGGGGGGGGGGGGGGGCGGGGTGATTGGGGGCTGTAATGTATGCCTGGCGTGTTCTACTGTGTGTGTGTGTTTTACACTCACTCGCATGTCTTCTCTCCTCGGCGCCGGAACGGAAAATACCGAGCCGAGGAGCGATGACATCACTCCCTCTGCCTCTGTTTACTATACAGAGGCAGAGGAAGATTCTCCTTGGCTGGGAGCGATCGCGAGGGGGGGCCATAAATGGATGGCCTCCCCCTCATGTCTGATCGCTCCTGGACAGAAGCCGACCGCCTCGGGCACCGGTGGGGGGGTCCGATGGGACCCCCCGCCCGCGGGAGGCAGATCACGTACAGGTACGTGATTCTGCCTGCCCGTGCCATTCTGCCGACGTATATCGTCATGAGGCGGTTGGCAACTGGTTGATGACACCCTTATGCATCGGCTGAGATGTGCGTATTCACATGCACCAAAATTCAGGGTGCTGTCGAAGGGTTCCACCTCCAATTTGCTTACCTTTGCAGAACAGGCTGATGTTAGGCTTAATGACCACAGTTGGAGGCAGGTGTCAGAGAACTTGTGCAGCAAGTGCTCATTCCTGTTCAGTAAGGACTCGTTCCTATTCAGCAGCTGCGAATCCCCATTCAGCAATTGCTAATGCACATGTACGGAGTCACAGACCAAAACGAGCGAGGACTGGAATGGAGCAGTAAAGAGGATGGGATGGAGCGCCAGCAGGAACCACTTTTAGGAAAGGCAGTGGATGGGTAAAAAAGTGACCATGGTGACTGTCCAATGGTTGCGTCCAGTTTTTTAAAGATTTTTATATCCCTTTTCCTTGTGGGTCCAAACCTGTATTAAAGGTTCTGGTTGAGGATGAAGCGACAGCAGGCTCAGGAGAGCAGAAGTGACTCTGAGGTAATGGAAACAAAGCAGAGAGAGTGCAGCACCGTTCTGAGCGTAGTAGGTAAAATTATACAGCTTTAATTATCTTAAAGGATCACTAAAGATATATATATATAGATTTTTTTTTTTTTTTAAATAACAAACATGTTATACTTACCTCCACTGTGCAGCTCGTTTTGCACAGAGTGGCCCTGAACCTGGTCTTCTGGGGTCTCTCAGCAGCTGTCTTGGCTCCCCCCACAAGGACTGACAGCAGCACGAGCCAATGGCTGCGCTGCTTTCAATCCATCCACTGTAACCAATCAACGGCCAGCCTCAGCGGCAAAGAGGATGTCGGGGGTGAGCGTGGGAATTTCGAGGGGTCAGGTAAGTAAAACGGGGGGCTGGGGGGGCCGGTATTGTCGGATGTTTTTTCACCTTAATGCATAGAATGCATTAAGGTGAAAAAACTTTTACCTTTACAACCCCTTTAAGTTGCACTCACATTTTCACACATGGTGATAAGCATAGGATAGGAAAGAATTTGGGGTCTCTTCAGCTGTCCTGGGTGGTCCCTTGGTTTCGAGCTGGGCGGTGGTGATTATCCAGTCCCAGGGCGCTCCAGTGGCGTCTGTAGCTCCGAGGCTGATGTCACGGCAGGCACATCAGCAGGATACGTCACAGGGCACGTCAGGCGCTGAAGAGTGATGGGCGTGGTTACAGCGCTCGCGTTCGGAGCATGCGTGCTCCTTCATCAGGCATAGGATCCGGCCGTCCACATTAATGTTTATATGGAGAGAGAGAGGGGAGGGGAGTGGGCGGGGCAGACCACTGCGGATTTACACATGCAAATTAATGCTTTTGTGGGACAAGGATCAACATGTCAAGATATGTGTATTTCTCTAAATATAAATATTATGATTATGAATTAAAAAGCAGTGGGAAAGAAGGGGGGGATATTAACTAGTCATAAATGAATTAAAATGGTCAAAGAGAAAATTAGCTAAAAATGGGTGAATTAGAATAAGCATAGGTATAGAAAAAGGAGAATTAAAAATAATGTTGATTAATCAAAAAAAACCATCAAAAATCAAAACATATAAAAAATGATAATTAAAAAATATTAAAAATATATATACACACACATAATATTTATATATTTATGATTGAAGCTCTATCCGATACGGATACGAACAACATAGATTTATGATGAGACTTACAACATGAAATGGACCTGAAGTGTGCCTTGGTCTGATAGTCGGCATACCAAAATAAGGGGGCATACCCAAGATTAGAAATTAATATTGTGAAAGAGAAATGATTGAGAAATGCCCTTAAAAGGGGATGGGAGGGTGGGTATCGCGCACAGGAAACCGATAAAAACGACAACAGGTTAAATACCCCTCTGGGCTCCTCCCATAAATTCAGGCCAGCATACTGGCCTTCTTAATTATGGTTGAAGCCCTATGGCCGATACGGATACGAACAACATAGACTTATGATAAGACTTACAACATGAAATGGACCTGAAGTGTGCCTTGGTCTGATGGCCGGCATACCAAAATAAGGGGGCAAAAACCTTCAGGTAGGGTTAAGTTTTATTGGTTTTAGTCTTGTTCATTGAGCGAGTTTGGTAAATGCTTGTGACATTTCCACCTGAGGATTGGATATGTACCGGGCGAAGCAGTCAGACTTCCACCTGCCTAATCTCTTAATAACATGATCTGGGACCCCATGCCGAGATGCTGTTGAGGCTGCTCTGATACGGAAAGAGTGACCGGAGTACTGAGTGGGGTGTAGGTTGCGGAGAAGAATCCTCACGTGTTCCACGAACTGGCTGGCATTTAAAGGTTTGACTGGAAAGGGTAGAAGAGGACTAGAATCTGACTGTTCGGGCAGGAGTGACAGTAAGCGGTTAAGTATGGTAACTGGACACCAGCTGTTGTTAGTTTTGTAGAGGTGGATATCTACTCCGGGGCCTGATTGCTGGGTCTTGGATACCGCAAGATGGAGGACGAAATGGTCTTGGTAGCGAACCAAATGAAGTCTGCACAGGACTTGGCCTGCGGGGTTATTGCAGGTGAACTCACCAGGCCGCAGGAACCCGTAGTAGGCCAAATAGATAGCTGCTTGTATGACCAAGCTAGGGAGAAGACCAAACGGAGAACTGGCAAGCATAGTGGACATGTCTCTAAAGATCTCACTTGTTATAGGCAGGCATTTGGCCTTGACTATTGGCTGTTGTTTCTGCATGCCGCGTAGGCTGGCTCGGATCGCATGGCTTGCGAACAAGGATGGTCTTGCGGGGTCTTGTAGAGCCAGAAAGTGTTGAATGCCAGCTAAGTATAGGCGGACTGTATTGTGGGACAGGGCCAAGTGACTATGGCAGTATGAGATCATACCTGTGGTGATTGGTGTGACATCGAAGGTATAAACATGGATATACCATTCCAGGTGGAAATGAACTCCTCCCACATTGATAAGTCTGCTATTGCTGCAGTGTCCAAATTAAGGACCTGATTGGGGTCCTGTGCCTGTGAGAGGTAGACTAGGAGGCGTGACACAAAGGACCGACCCTGGGGAATGACTCTCATGGCGAAATTGAGCATGCCCAACAGGGACTGGAGCTGCTTTTTAGTACATCCTCTTGTGTGGGTGAATTCTTGGAGAACTGACCTAATTTGGTTTAATTTGTCAAGGGGGAGGCTAGCCTGCATGGAGCAAGTATCTAGGTTAACTCCGAGGAAGGTGATGGAGTGTGCTGGTCCATCAACCTTGTGTTCAGCGATGGGGACATTGAGATTCCCAAAGACTACTCTCAATTTGTTGAGGTCTCCTGGGGGCATGCTGGGCTGTTCGATTAACAAGAAGTCGTCCAGATAATGGATGATCTCTTGGCACTGAGCCTTATGTATAAGTATCCAGGTGAGGGTCTGTGCGAAAGTGTTGAAGAGCCAGGGGCTGCTTTTAGAGACAAAAGTCAGCTTGGTAGCGAAGTAGTACGCCTCTTTCCACTTAATACCGTGCCAACACCAGAGGAACGGGTGGATAGGCAGGAGTTTAAAGGCGTTTGAGATGTCGGCCTTAGAGAGCCAGGTGCCTGTGCCTGCCTTGATAATGGCCTAAATTGCCATGCAGTGCTGTGTCTTGGCCTAGGCCGACAAGGCCCAGGCCTAGGGCGGCACTTTGGGGGGGGCGGCAACTGCTCCCGAGTCAGCCCATTCAACGAGAATTTGACAGAACACCGGAGTTGCTGGCTGCAGCGTTCGGAAAACGTCTCTCTCTCATATAGCGTGTGGTGACAGTCCCCCCCTCCTCCTCCTCCCCCTCCTCCTCTCTACACAGACGGAGAGCAGTGAGAGAGATGGTCAGTTTCTCTTCCTGTGTTGTGACTTCTCAGGTACAGAGCCGTCAAATTGTGGCTTCAGCAGCGGACCCAGCTACTGTGTACATTCTGCATATCTGACCTAGCTGGAGGGGTGAGGGGAAATACTGATCCTCACTGTGTCTCCTTGCAAACCTCATAGCACTGCTTATATGTGCTCCAACTTTCCAACTTTGTTTCTCCTATCTCCTGTTATCTGAAATAGAGACTCTCTAGTAATTATTTGATAAAGTCACGTGGTGTGACGCAACGCGTCAGGGTAGGAGGAGTCAGGTGCCTACGCTTCTCGGGGACGGCCGAACCCGGAAGCCATACACATCCACTGATCGCTGCTAATTTTAATGTAAGTTGCTATATTTTTAATAAACGTGTATTTAATACTGCACCATGAGACCTCTCCTTTGTTTCTAAACAAACTGCTGGGATTGCTGTGAGTGCTGGGAGCTGCGGGAAAAGTTACAGAGAGACGGATTCATTTGCTACCAGAGAAACACTGCAGGAAACACATCCTCTCCTAGAATACTCATCCGCTCTACTTGGCCCAGTGGGGGCCGCTGCTGGAGGTGAGAGGCTGGGGGAAACACTTGGGAGATGCACTAGAACGTGCATAGAAGAAAAGAAAAAACACCAGTCACTGCACATTTTGCACTATATTTAACCACCTCAATACTGGGCACTTTCGCCCCCTTCCTTCCCAGACCAATTTTCAGCTTTCAGCGCTCTCGCACTTTTAATGACAATTACTCGGTCATGCTACACTGTACCCAAATGAAATTTTTATCATTTTGTTCGCACAAATAGAGCTTTCTTTTGGTGGTATTTATTCACGACTCCATTTTTTTTTTTTGCGATATAAGCGCAAAAATAGTGGAAATTTGGAAAAAAAACAATATTTTCTTTTTTCTGTTTTAAAAGAAATCCAGTAAAATCGAATTTTGTCATAAATTTAAGCCAAAATGTATTCTGCTACATGTTTTTGATAAAAAAAATCCTGTTAAGTGTATAATAATTGGTTTGTGTGATCACGGACATATGTACGCAAATGATCATGTACAGATGTGTGCAGGTGATCACGTACATATGTGTGCAGATTACCATTGGGACATGTGATTTTAGTGTGACATATGTGGGGGACAGCTTTTTTTATTATTTGGGGACATGTGTTTTGGGGACATGTGTGTTTTACATTATGTGGGGACATGTTTGTGTTTTACATTATGTGGGGACATGTGTGTGTTTTACATGTATGTATTTACATGTGTGTGTTGACATTAGGTTGGTGATCAGTGAGTAAAAAGCTGTAAAAAACAGCTCATACTCACTGATCATCAGCCGGCTGCAGCGATCCCCTCTCCTCTCCTCCTCAGCGACAACTTCCGTGTGAGGAGAGGAGAGCTGATCGCCTAGCAACCGGCTGTGTTTACATCACATGACAGCTGTGATTGGACACGGCCGTCATGTGATCAGGAGGGCCAATCACAGAGCCCTCCTGCCGATCCGAGATGCGCCGTGTCCGGGGGACACGAGCGCATTGGGATCGCGCCGCTGCGCGGGCACGCGCGCGCGCGATCCCGCTCCTTCTGAGGGACGTTCCTGAACGTCCACTCAGAAGGAGAGAGCGCCCACCCGGCCGTTTATGTACATTGGCCGGGTGGGAAGTAGTTAAAGACCGTTTTTTTTTTTTTTTTTTTTTTTTTTTGGAAGTCACTCATCACTACTGCACTTTCTATATGGACTAATTGCACTATTGTCACCGCTTGGGACAGTGTCTCTCCTGTGGGATTACTTGTCCTATTGTATTTGATTTTTATTAATTCATATTTATTCAATATTTATAGCACTTTTATCGATTGTTTCCACAAGTATTTTCAATTAATTATGTACTAGATTTAGATATGACTGCATTACTATTGTGGGATTTATTTTCATATTGTGGATCATATGGGAATTCTTGCGGATTGTAAAATATTTTTTTGCACTTTATGCTGGTTTAATACATCCACTTTGCAGTTCACGTTGATGATTTATTTAATCTGCTATCTAGCATTAGAAATGATTTGATCTCCAGTTACTGTCTATGAGATATTGGACACCATTTGGGTTTTGGTCTTCTGAGGTTTTTTCAGTCTGGGAAATCAACGTATTATATTCACAGGTTCACTGTATATTTTTTTGTCACCTGATGAGGGTTAGTTGATAGCATCTATTTTATTTATTTGAGCACTGAGACCATTTATTTTGAGCATTCGATTGTTGGTTATTTGCATTGCAGGAATTTTTCTTTGCTATATTCATGCATGGTGATATTTATTTTTAGGCTTTAAATATTGTTTCTGGTATTTAATATATTAGGTGGAGCCCACTTTGCCTATTTTCACCCATACAGTTTAGTTCATTGTAGCTGCGATTTTGGATTATTGATTTTTTACTGATTGATGGAGTAGCGCCACATATCTCTATCTAGCATCTTTCTTGGGGGTACTGAGTGAACCTATCTATGTTGGCAGCTCTCCATCGGGTATTTTACCATCAGTTCCTTAACTCTCTGTATACATTGGGTTCTTGCGCACTGGTTCTTATACATTCATCTCTAGTAATTAACCCTCTGTGTCCTTGCTGGGGGAGAACTGTGCTTTTCTTTTCTTCTCTGCTTCAGCCCAGGTTCACACCAGTGCGATCACAGACATTGCATGTGATCCGCACCCGCACCTGTGGTACCGATTACATGCGATGTCTGTGAGATGCGAGTTCAGCCATGAAATTGTATGGCTGAACTCGCATTGGATTGGCACAGAAAAAATTGCAGGGACTTGTTTTTCCCAGCACTAGAATCAGATCGCATGGGTGTTCTCACCTATGCGATCCGATTCCTGTGCGAGTTAACAGTTCACACTACGATCTGTGAACTAAGCTGGGGATGTCATTAACATTGTATTGACACCCACAGAGGGTGGTGTGATCTGCCCACGGGAGAGATACAATGCGGTAACTGGCGCTGGAATCGCACTGGTTCCAACATCACATCAGTGTGAACCTAGGCTTAATGAACACGTGTACACTGCTGCTTACCCCTTTCACACTTGGAGGTGTTTTTTAGGCGCTACAGCGCTAAAAATAGCACCTGCATAGCGCCTGAAAAAAGCCTGAGTGCTTTCACACTGGGGCGCTGCGCTGGCAGGGCGTTACAAAAAGTCCTGCCAGCAGCTTCTTTGCAGCGGTGTAGGAGCGGTGAATATACTGCTCCTGCCCATTGAAATCAATGGGCAGCACTGGCAAAGCGCCGCTGCAGTGGCATTTTGCAGGTGGATTTAACCCTTTTTTGGCCGCTAGCAGGGGTTAAAACCGCCCCGCTAGCGGCCGAATAGCGCCGCTAAAACAACGGTAAAGCGGCGCTAAAAATAGCGCCGCTTTACTGTCGACGCCCAGGTGCTTTCAATGTGAAAGGACTCTAAATGGTTAAGGCTGCATTCATACCTGAGCGTATTTTTTTCATGCAGAAAGTCGCACGTTTTTACCACAATTTTTGCCACAATTTTGTACAGGTCAAAAGGTCACCAAAGAAAAAAGCAGAAAAATGCCTATAATCTGCCTATAAAGAAGTTCATGTACTTTTTTGAGCTCAGGCTCTGTTTACACATAGGCATTTTTGGGCATTTGTTTGCTCTCAGCCTCAGCTCTAAAAACGCCCAACAAGACTAATCCCATTCATTTCAATGGCCCCTGTTCACATCTGAGCTTTCTGTCACCTAAAGAAAAACGGGCATCGCTCAAAAAAGTACATCAGCTTCTTTTTTGGCAGATTACAGGCGTTTTTAATTTTTTTACATTGTGACCTTTTGACCTGTACAAAATCGTGGCAAAAATAGCGTAACTTTCTGCCTGAAAACGATACACTCAGGTGTGAATGCAGCTTCAGGCGTTTTACTACAGGCGACAAAATGCTCAGATGTGAACAGGGGCCATTTAAATGAATGGGATTTTGCTTGTTGGGTGTTTTCACAGGTTTTTGATGGCATTTTACGAGCTGAAAACGTTCAGGTGTGAATGTAGCCTGACTATTTACAGCTCAACATCTGCAGGCAGGTGCTTCTGGTAAAAAATGGCATTTAACACCTTAGTGTCTGCTTGTATATATTGGTTTAACCTTTCATAGCTACCTGTATGGTTCATTCTGCCTTCTGACATACAAAGAAAAGTGTCATTTCTCATTATAGATCAGTCTGGATTTTATTGTCCATTCTACTAACTACATTTAAGACTGACGGATATTTATTTTTCTTTCTTTTTTTTTTGTCTCTATTTGGAGTGAACGCAGTTTGCTGAGAAGGCCAATGATTTTGCCCCGCCTCCTTATGATCTATCCAATCTCTGTTGTGCCTGCCCCATCAGCTATGTCCAGACTCCACCCCCTGATGCACACACAGACACACTTTCTGTGTGTATGTTAAGGTGTGCAGGACAGGTGGCAAATCAGAGTACACGCATACTAGAGGCTGGAAAATTGGTTAGTAAGTTTAAACATCACCTCCCCTTAGACAATTACACTAATGCCCCCCTCTGCTGCTCTGATTAAAAAAGACTGTCACACCTCTGAAAAGCAATTTACACAGATTTCTTTTCAATATGGGGCCTCCTCGCCACCTGTGTGGGCACTGGTGAGGCTGCACTGATGGGCACTGGTGAGGCTGCCTTGATACCCACTTTAAGCCCACAATCACATTGGGCCGATTTGGCATGTCAAATCGCATGCCAAATCGGCAGCTATTGCTGACAATTACACAGTTCAAATCGGTGCAACGACGCCTTTGCGGAGCCGAACCGATTCCCAAAATAAGTTCCTGTACTACTTTTGGTGACTTTGGGGGCAATTTGAATAGACATCTGTGCATGAACCCACACAGATGTCTGTCAAATCGTCCCCGAATTCGGACTGCATTGCCGGTTTGAAATCATGCGAGTTCAGATTTCAAACCCTCCCTAATGTGAACGTAGGCCTAATGTACACAGCGGAAGATGACAGAGCAGGTCTTAAACATGAAGGGGTGTGGCAGACAGGAAGGGGCGGGTCATATTTAAATTTGGGGGTGCATGAGTTTAGTCAGGCCTAGGGCAGCACAAAACGTAAATACACCACTTTTGCCATGTCTACGGAGGCATACTTCAGGGAAAACTCCTCGGAGGGAATTAGGGAATTCAGGCTGGGAATATGGGAAGAATGAGGCGCAGACAGCGAGCTTTATTAGAGAACTTGCCCTTGACAAGCCCAATAGGGCTAACACTACAAGTGACGAAAGGGGGCTGTGTGAAGGGACCTATGATGAAGTCTCGCTCCAGTTCGGCCTGTAATAGCTGGACTATAGCCTGCTCGTCAGTGGCCGCTGAGCGGAGGTTCCTGCATTCATAGGTTTTATGGGGCAGAGAGATGAGGCCGGTGTGGAACCCTGTTGTAAATCCTTGGATAAGGAAGGTGACCAGGGAAGGAGTAGGGTGTGAGGAAAGATAGAGCCCCAGCCACAGGACATTGACTCGGCCTAGTCATGCCTTCTTCTGCTGCTTGACCTCGCATAGATTTCTCGGGTGTGCCCTCTGGCATATGATGCAGATATCCAGCAGGCAACATTGGCTAAAATTACATGAGCCGTAGTTGTGGTTGTTACAAATGGCTGCTCCTCCTACGGTCCGAACAGAGCGTCCGAACTTGTCCACTTGGGACATCTGTGTGGGGGGGCCGACGGGCCTTGCATTGCACCAGAGGTGGAGGGGAACTCGAATGGGCGAGTAACTGCCGCGTTAGCACACCAGGCAGCGGTACGGGAGGAGGATTGGCAAATAGCGCATAATGGTGAGCGCATGCCAGCAAAGTGACGGCAGAACAATTCAGTGTCCAAAAGGCTCCAATCCATGCCTGTCTGAAATTGTGCCAGCTTGGCTGCTGCTTTTGCGGAGAAGGAACGATGGTAATCGTAAAACGAAAACCCTCCGTATTTGTAGCCCAATTCCACCACGGTGTGGAGATATAGATCCAGCTCTTCCCTTCTGCTGGGGGAGGCTGAGCATAAGACATCCCTGACCATGCCGAAGGCCAGCGCAAACCCTGGGACGGACAACTTTCGGTTGAGCCTAGGATCTTTGGCCTTGAGGACCACTGACACGTCTCCCCAGGTATAGGCTTTGTTCTCTGCCAAGTCGTGGACTGAAATGAGTAGGGAGGCGAGGTGACGTCCTTGCCATCCAGGATGTCCTTCCTAATGCTGGTTGGGACCAGATGTTCTGGGCAGATAGTGGGACTTGTCCCTGTAGTACCTGCAGGAAGGGGTGTCAGCACCTGTACTGTGGGTGGGTCAGGGATGGTCGTGGTTGGGCGAGCCTCCAAGAGTGCCACTCTGGCTTGGACATCCATGACTGTAGTCGACAAAGATGACACCATGGTGTGAAGCTGGGATATAGCAGCGGAAATTGTTTGGAGAGAAGCTTGTTGAGTACTGGGCCCAGCTGTGGCTGGCGGGGGGAAGAGGAGCTTAAAAAGCTCTGCCTTCCTGGCCGTAGCAGGGAAAGGCACACCCCTGTGCTTCAGTTCCGCCGTTAATTTGGGGATGGTCCATCCCCTGAGGGACTGCACGCTGCCACTGTCTGACATTGGGGAAGGTGACAGAGGGGCGGTGAAGTCTTCGCTGCTAGCTTGAGACATGGCTCTAGGTGGCTTGTGCCCTGGAAGTGATGTGTTGTCTTTTGAGGTCGCAAGATGGTCGACTGGAACCTGTTGAGGGTGACATAAATCTAGATTGTTTCTTTTTCTGTGTCAGCATACGTACCTAGCTCCTGTCCTTTTAAGAGGGGTGTTTTTTTGTTTTGTTTTTTACCTGGGGGAATACCGTCCAACCTGGTGCAAGGTGGACCTACTGAACTTGACTGACCTGGAGAGAGAAATGACATATGACAACTGGTGAGGGGTTTGACTATCTGAATTGAAAAGGGGACTTAAATGACTGACTTGTGTAACTTTGCAGTGCGTTTATGCGAGTTTGTCGATTTGGAGTGGTTTTGACTTTTTTTAAAATTTATTTATTCATATATTTTTTTTCTTTCGACTTGATGCGACTGTTGCATGAACTGAAATGAGTGAAATGTCTATGCCTGGATGAAGGCATGAATCAGTGCAGTGACTGCGACAAGCAAATAATCAGACTGTGGAAAAATGAAAATGAAATTAAATGAGGCCAAGCCAACTGGGGCACGCCGAGACGAATCGATGTATCTCGGATGCCACTGGATTCGAATCGGAGTGCGGTATGTGACAGTGAAATGAATGAACTGTTTGCCATGACGGAGGCACGAATCGGTCGGCCGCAAGTGCGACTGACTATGAACCGGACTCTGGAGCATGTACTGAAATGAGGCCAAAAAACCCTGGGGTACATCGGGACGAATCGCTGCATCTCAGATGCGACTGGATTAGAATCGGAATGTGATACGTGACAGTGAAATGATTGCCATGACAGAGACTCGAATCGGTGAGACGAATTTTTTGCGACTAACAACGAACCAGACTCTGGAGCATGTACTGAAATGAGGCCGAAAAAACAACTGGGGTACACCGGGACGAATCGGTGCATCACGGATGCCATTAGATTCGAATCAGAGCGCGGTAAGTGACAGAGAAATTTGTGAAATGAGTGAAATGATTGAAATGGTTGAATTGATTTGCTACGACTGAGACACGAGTCGGTGTGCAGCGATTTGCGACTGGCAACAACTTGTCTGTGGAGCATGGTACGGTGATAAAAAACATTTGTGACACGTTTAAACGGAGCGGTGCAATACTGTTGCTACAAGATTCAACTCGTAGTGAAGTACATAAGGTGTCGAAATGTTTGTTTCTGATAGCGGTGCAAGTGAGTGGCTAACGATACGGCTATGTGTAGGGGTTTTACGAATGACTTGTAAGCTTCGATATCGAGACCGGTGACAAGATATCTAACATAAATGCATGAAATGAAAGGTCAAACGTAAAAAACCCCTACCTGCGACAGCCGAGCCAGACACTTTGTACAAAACCACAACGGTAACGAAAGCCTCGAGAACTTTGAAGACGGAATTCACGAGCGCTAACGAATCTCGAATAGTTGGCCTAGTGACGTAGCATCGTGCACAGGAAACTGACAAAGACCACAGGCGAGCGGGCTGGTTAAATACCCCTCCGGGCTCCTCCCATAAATTCAGGCCAGCATACTAGCCTTCACATATATATATATATATATGTGTATGTATGTGTGTGTATATATATATATATATATATTATATGTGTGTATATATATATACTGCATCAAAATGCAGATGCCCTCTCCCGAGTCCATTGTTTGAGCTCCACTGTTGCCTCCACCTCCATGGTGTTGGGGCACAGGGGGGGGGGATATGTACAGGACGCCGTGGCTGGGTCCTGGAAGGACGCTATGTTTCCCCTCTGTTTGGACTGTGGTCCCTTTAAGGGAACAAAAAAAGGGGTTAACTCACCTGTAAGAGGAAGTGGGTTTAAAAACAAGACAGGAAGTTAGAGAGGGTGTGGAGGAGTGTAGAGGAGAATGTGGATGGTGGATGGTGTGTTGGTGTGCAGCAACAGTGAATAGCAGTGTCCTGCCTGGAAGCCTCTTGCTAGGGGAATCTACCTGCAACAGAAACTAAGGACTGTTTAACTGCAATAGCAGTTCTGGACTTTGCAAGTCGGTGAGACTGAAACCTTTTTCTTTTGTTTTTGCTGCTGTAAAGCTATTTAAGTTCAATAAATCTCCTTTTGAGTGAAAAGCCTGTGTCCTGCGATCTAGCTGGTTCCCCAAACATTACAAGTGGTGGAGAATGCGGGCAGGACAGAGTAACAGGCATTTTTCTTGCTGTTTTTTATTATTTTTTTTGTGTATTGGACTTAAAACTGACATTTAAAGGGACAGTACAGTGGATTTATGTCCTGGGTTAAAGCCGCACAAACCCTGAAAGCTGAAGCAATGGAGGAGCTAATTAAACAGCTGTCCTTGGCTAATATACAAGCGCAGACTCGCCATGAGGAAGCTAATCAGCGCTTAACAACCCAGCTGGAGGTACAGCAAGAAAACACTCGCCTGTTGGTGGCCCAGTTGGCAGCCCAGCAAGCGACCCAGCAAGAGGTTATGCAGGCTCAGGTGACTGCCTTAAAAGAAGTAGTGCAGCAGCTTTCTCAGGGCCGTGAGCAAGCGGCTGTTGCCCCTGGCAACCAGGTGACCATGAGGGCAAGCCATTTTTTGCAGAAATTGTCCCTGAGTGATGATGTAGAGGCATTTCTTGCTACATTTGAGAGGACGGCAGAGAGAGAAGGGTGGCCCCAGGACCAGTGGGCCGGCCTAATTGCTCCTTTCCTAACCGGAGATCCTGAAAAAGCCTACTTCGACCTGCCACCAGATCACGCTAAAGACTATCAAACATTAAAGGCAGAAATACTGGCTCGTTTGGGGGTAACTACAGATGTTCGGGCCCAACGAGTGCACCAATGGAAGTATCGTCCAGATCGTCCACCACGGTCTCAAATGCATGACCTGGTGCAACTGGTAAAAAAATGGCCGCGGCCCGAAATGTTGTCTGGCCTCCAAATCGTGGAGCGGGTCGTGCTGGACCGATACCTAAGGTCACTGCCTGACGACCTTCAACGGTGGGTCAGCCATGGAGACCCCAAAACAGTGAACCTCCTTGTCGAGATTGTGGAACGATACACAGTGGTGGAGGATCTGCTTGGCCCTACCAAGCGCCAAGGACCCAGTCTGCCACGGCATATTCGTTCGACTGCGGCCCTTCGAAAAGACGTTCCCTGGAGCCCTGGAACCAACACCCCGGAAGGTCAAGAGTCACTCCCGATACCTTCTCCTAGAGTAATTGGGAAGATCGGTCCGGTAAGAAAAACTTTACGGGTGGTGTGCATTCACGGGGACACTAGAGAGTACCCTCTCATCTCGGTGTCCATCTCCACAGCATGTGGAGGTGGGGGTGGTAAAGAACTTGGTACATGATGTTATCATAGGACGAGACTGTCCATTATTTGCAAAACTGTGGGGACAAGGAGAACTACCTGAACGGTCCAGAGACTGGGGAGAAACTAGTCCCTCTGTTCCTGCTTTTGAGAGGAATAACCCTGAAAATGTTAATGATTTGGTTAATGGTGATGAAAGTAGTGCTGATATTATTAAGGATGTCAAAATGTGTGGTTCACAGACCTACCTGAACACTGAAGAGGGGGGGGAACCCTCGCCACTTCAGGTAATGCTGGGGGAAGAGGATGAGGAAGTGGCCGTTACCCCTGCCCTGCCGGATTTGGGTGTTCCGCAGGGGGCATTTGGTACTGCCCAGATGCAGGACCCCACTTTGGCCCATGCACGGGAACAGGTTGTAGTAATAAATTGGGTTCCTCAAGAGCCAGGTGCGAATGAGCGATGGCCACACTTTGCAATATGTAATGAATTGCTTTATCGGGTTACCAAAGTGAGAGAAAATGTGGTAGAGCAATTATTGGTACCCCAACAGTATAGACGCAAGGTCCTGGACCTGGCCCATGATGATGTTTTAGGGGGACACCTGGGAGTTGAAAAGACGGAGGCACGGATCACCGACCGGTTTTACTGGCCTGGTCTGAAAGCAGAGGTAAGGAGATACTGTACCTCTTGTCCCACCTGTCAGTTGACCGCTCCGGTGACCCACTTCCGGAATCCTTTGGTCCCTCTGCCCATAATTGAGGTCCCATTTGAAAGGATAGCCATGGATATAGTGGGTCCCTTGGTGAAGTCGGCTCGAGGTCACTCCTACATACTGGTGATTCTCGACTATGCCACCCGATATCCTGAGGTGCTACCCCTGCCGAATACCTCCTCTAAGGCTATTGCCCGGGAATTATTCCAGTTGTTTACACGGACTGGTTTTCCTAAGGAAATACTAATGGACCAGGGCAGCCTGTTTATGTCGAGGGTTATGGCCGATGTGTGCAAGCTCTTCCGGATTAAACAGCTGCGCACATCGGTCTACCATCCCCAAACGGATGGGTTAGTAGAACGCTTTAATAAGACCCTCAAATCTATGCTCAAGAGAGTTGTACAAAGGGATGGGAAAGACTGGGACTGTCTGTTACCAGCTCTCCTGTTTGCTATCTGGGAAGTGCCCCAGGCCTCCACTGGGTTTTCGCCCTTTGAGTTGGTATATGGGCGGAGACCTCGCGGACTACTGGATTTTGTTAAAGAGGAATGGGAAAGTGAACCTAGTCAGCATAAGAGTGTTCTTGAATATGTTTCCCAAATGCAGGAGAGGATCCGAACTGTGTTGCCACTAGTCAAGGAACATTTACAAAAAGCCCAGGAGGCTCAACGACGAGTCTATAATAGGGCTGCTAACATAAGGAACTTCCAAGTGGGGGATCGAGTAGCGGTGTTGATTCCCACTGTGGAAAGTAAATTCTTGGCAAGGTGGCAAGGCCCCTTTGAAGTTGTAGAAAAAGTGGGAGAGGTAAATTATAAAGTCCACCAACCGGGTAAGAGGAAACCCTATCAAATATATCATGTAAACTTGTTAAAGCCCTGGACAGAGAGGGAACCAGTGACCTCCCTGGCTAGTGCAAGATTGGAGCCTCGGGTTGGGGTGGAGAGTGTCCAAGTAGCAAATACCCTGTCTAAAACCCAAAGACAGCAGGCAAAGGAGTTCTTGCAGAGAAATAAAGAAAAATTTTCAGACTTGCCAGGGCTCACGAGTACCATAGAGCATGATATCATCACGGAACCAGGAGTCAAAGTTTTTATCCGACCCTACCGCATCCCAGAGGCCCAAAGGAAGGCTGTTTCAGAGGAAGTGAAGAAGATATTAGACCTGGAGATTATTGAAGAATCGCAGAGTGAGTGGTCGAGCCCAATTGTGTTGGTACCGAAGCCCAACGGGACTCTGCGATTCTGCAATGATTTCCGGAAACTTAATGAAGTTTCACGGTTTGATGCCTACCCCATGCCCCGGGTAGATGAGCTTATTGAGAGACTACGTCCAGCCAGGTTTATCACTACATTAGACCTTACCAAGGGATATTGGCAAATCCCGTTGACTAAGGCTGCTAGAGAGAAAACTGCTTTTTGTACCCCAGAGGGGAGTTTTCAGTACAAAAGGATGCCTTTTGGATTGCAAACTGCTCCAGCCACATTCCAGCGAGCAATGGATAGGATTTTACGACCTCACCGGAAGTATGCCTCAGTGTACTTGGACGACATAGTCATTTTTAGCAGAGACTCGGAATCACACTTGCCCAAAGTCCAGGCAGTGCTGGACTCTCTCTGGAAGGAGGGGTTTACAATAAACCCTGAAAAATGTGCTTTGGGAATGGAGGAGGTGAAATACCTGGGCTATATCGTGGGTAGAGGGGTGGTGAAACCTCAGATCAGCAAGGTAGAGGCTATACAGAGTTGGCCCCGTCCCCTCACAAAAAAGCAGGTACGTGCATTCTTGGGCATGGTGGGATACTACAGGAGGTTTGTACCCAACTTTGCCACGTTGGCGGCTCCATTGACCGATCTGACTAAGGGTCGGAAATCGGTCATGGTGGAGTGGAATGCAGATGCTGAGAAGGCCTTTTTGGAGCTCAAGTCGGCACTGTGCCAACACCCTGTCCTGGTAGCACCCAATTTTTCAAAAGAGTTTGTTGTCCAAACTGATGCTTCCGATGTAGGATTGGGAGCGGTGTTGTCACAGGTTGTTCATGGAGAGGAGCACCCAGTAGTCTTCCTCAGTAGGAAGTTAACACCAGCGGAGAAAAACTACACTATAATTGAACGAGAGTGTCTGGCCATTAAGTGGGCTCTGGAATCCCTCAGATATTACCTTTTGGGGAGGAAGTTTAGGCTGATTTCTGACCATGCCCCTTTAACATGGTTGAGACAGGGTAAAGGGAATAATGCCAGGGTTACTCGGTGGTTCCTGGCACTCCAGGAATTTAAATTTGTAGTGGAGCATAGGCCCGGGAGACTGCATCAAAATGCAGATGCCCTCTCCCGAGTCCATTGTTTGAGCTCCACTGTTGCCTCCACCTCCATGGTGTTGGGGCACAGGGGGGGGGATATGTACAGGACGCCGTGGCTGGGTCCTGGAAGGACGCTATGTTTCCCCTCTGTTTGGACTGTGGTCCCTTTAAGGGAACAAAAAAAGGGGTTAACTCACCTGTAAGAGGAAGTGGGTTTAAAAACAAGACAGGAAGTTAGAGAGGGTGTGGAGGAGTGTAGAGGAGAATGTGGATGGTGGATGGTGGATGGTGTGTTGGTGTGCAGCAACAGTGAATAGCAGTGTCCTGCCTGGAAGCCTCTTGCTAGGGGAATCTACCTGCAACAGAAACTAAGGACTGTTTGACTGCAATAGCAGTTCTGGACTTTGCAAGTCGGTGAGACTGAAACCTTTTTCTTTTGTTTTTGCTGCTGTAAAGCTATTTAAGTTCAATAAATCTCCTTTTGAGTGAAAAGCCTGTGTCCTGCGATCTAGCTGGTTCCCCAAACATTACAATATATATATATATATATACACATATATATATATATACACATATATATATATATATATATATATATATATATATATATATATATATATATATATATACATACATAACATAAAGAAGAAATATATAGAAGATGGAGACAAAAATTTGAGATAGAAAATAAGAAATAAAAAAGAGAAGAAGAAAACCAAATTACATATTACAACTGAAAAAATTTAGAAAATTCCTTACTGAACTGTTTTGGGAGAAGTTAATTACGGATAAGCTTAATTATGGGAGCACATCCGTACACATATATATGAGGGATTTTGGGGGTTGCAGGATGGGGGAGGGAGGGGGAAGAAGTAAAGGTGGGGTTTAAGGGGAATGGGGAAAGGATATGGAAGGGGGGGTTGGGGGGGACAGAAGGGGTTGGGGTAAGAGGTAGTGGAGGATCTATGGTAATGTTTTCTGTTAGTAGATTGAATGGATTTCAATTTATTCATTCAAGCCCCCTGGTTTGAGGCTACCTAAGGTATAAATCCAGAAAGTCTCCCTCTCACACAAACACTTAATGCGTTCAGCTCGAGGGAGACTTCCCAGGATGGTCTCTACGGCCCAGACTTGTAAGCCATTGGTGGAATTTGGTAAAGTGTCTGGGAATGGTGAGGTTGCTATTGCTTTCAATGGAGCGTCTGTGTTCCCAGAACCTTTTTCGTAGGGTTCTAGTGGTACACCCTATGTAAAGTTGTTCACAGGGACAACAGAGGCAATATACTACAAATTCAGTTGAGCAGTTAAAAAATTCACCCAAGGGGTATGTTTTACCCTTTGTGGTAAAATGTTTTTGTCTGTGTTGGACAAATTTGCAGGTGAGGCAGTTGAACTTACGACATTGATACATTCCCTTTATATCTAGGAAAGTGGAAGTGGATGTTAGTTTCTGTTTTAATTTGCTTGGTGCTATCTTTCTTTTTATGTTTTGGGCCCTTCTGTAGGTGATTTGGGGTATGTCACTGAGACTGTTTTGAAGGTGGGGATCTTCTCATAGTATGCCCCAATGTTTATGGAAAACATGTTCCATCTTTTTATGTTGTGTATGGAACTAGGTGATGAATCTAGTGGTCTGTGAAGATGTGGATGGTTGGTGTTGGTTGGGTTTCGGTGATTCACTCAGAAAATGGTTATAAGCACCCTCAATTAGAGGGGAAGGGTAGCCCTTTTCTAAAAACTTTTTCTTATCTCCTGGATTTTTTTTTATAGTGATCTCCATAATATTTTTTGTCGTTTTGTGTGTCAAGTTACCACCATTATTATCTTGTATTTTTTAGCCTCAAGGAGGTTGTTTGGTGTTGGTGTCCCTTGTTAATTTGATATTGTATTTTAGAAATGTACCTGCCTACTCACAAACTGTCCTTTTTGAAGTAAAACGCATAGGCAAGTATTTGTGAAAAAAAATAGACATTTATTATGGGTCATAACAAAATAAAGTGGAAGGCAACACTGGATAAACTGGTGAAATTGGCGAAGCCTTTGTACCCCAGGGCACACATCAACTATTTTACATGCAAAATTGGCAGCCTGAGGAGTCCATATAATAGTGAGCACAATCCGGTGCAGGACTCCAAGAGATCAGGAACAGCAGCAGATGACATATATGTCCCCAGGCTGTGGTCATACAACAGTCTGCGTCTTTTGTCAGACCAGACTAAACCCAGGCCATCACTTTCTTGTCTTCCTTCCACGCTTCCTTCTAGGCTGTGGCTGTGGTGTTGGAGTTATGGCAGGAGGTGGAGGAGGAGGACGATGGTCGAACTCACAAACTTGGCTTTTGCTTGTGAGTTCGCCCCTCAACCCCTTATTTAGGGCTTGTAAGATGACTTCCTCACAGAAGAGGTGTCGGCCCTCCATTTCCTGCATTTTGCAGGCTGCCATACAGGCATAGGCCTCTTGAAGATTGGGGGGGTTCTGAGGGCCCCAGTAGCCTGCCGAATTAACCCAAGTTTGTTGAAAGGCGGAGGGGAGGGACCTGGGATTCGGTCAGGCTACTGGGTCCGGCCACCTACCTCCTGGCTACCACTTACCCCGCCACCTCCTGGCTGCCACATTCCACTGCCTCCTCCTGGCCGAGGCTTTCCTGTGTATGAAAAAGGGACATAGTTTTAGTTTTTTGTTCATCAATCACACACAATTTTCAGCTCATGACTGTTGCAAATTGAATGTTAATAAATAGAAAAGACTATCATTCTGACACCAGCATTTTTCATTCTTGTCCCAATCATTTTCGGCCACTACTTGATATGTAAACCACTTTGTTAACCACTTGTCGACCGCCCCACGACAATATACATCGGCAGAATGGCACAGGCAGGCAGAGTAACATATGGGCGCGATCGCCCCCCCCCCCGCCTGAGGTGGTCGGCATCGTTCCAGGAGCGATCTGTCCTGAGGGGGAGGCCACTGATTCATGGTCTCTCCTTCACGATTGCTCCTGACAAATGAGAAGCTTCCTCTGCTTCTGAAACTGTAAACAGAAGCAGAGGAAGTGATGTCATCTCTCCTCGTGAAGCCTTTTCATTCCAGCGCCCAAGGAGAGAAGACATCAGAGTGAGTTATGCCAACAGCACACTAACACCAGTACACACAGGCACATAAATCACCCCCTACACTCCCCCTACACCCCCTGTCACCCCCTGTCACAGTGACACCAATAGCAGTTTTCATTTTTTTACTGATTTTTTACTGCATTGGTGTCATTTTGTGACTGTTATAAGTGTTAGGGCAGTTAGTGGTAGGTCCCTTTAGGTCTAGGGTACCCCCTAACCCCCCATAATAAAGTTTTAACCCCTTGATTGCCCCCAAGGTAACCCTTTCACCTCTTGTCGCCAGTGTCACTAAGCGGTCTTTTTTCTGATCGCCGTATTAGTGTCGCGGGTGACGCTAGATAGCCTGTTAGTTATTTAGGTTCACTGTCAGGTTTTTATAGCGTCAGGTACCCCAATATACTACCTAATAAAGGATTTAACCCCCTGGTTGCCCCCTAGTTAACCCTTTCACCCCCTGTCATCCAGCACTGCAGTATCACGTCGTGACGTGGCTAGTCCCATAAGTTCAGTTCAAGCTGGGGAAGTGGCAAGCACAAGTAGCATCCCGCTGCCACCAAGAAGACAAAGACAGGCCCGTCGTTCTCATAGTGTCCTTCCTGCAGAATTTGCCAATCCTAATTGGGAGCCCACCACTTCTGCAGCACCCGTACTTCCCCCATTCACTGGCCAACCAGGAATTCAGGTGGAAACTGTTGATTTTACGTCACTTGATTTTTATTCGCTGTTTTTCACAGAAGATCTCTATAGATCTATTGTGGACCAAAGTAATTTGTATGCTGGTCAATTCATCGCTGCTAATCCCCAGTTGTCCTCCCTTGCCAGAGATTGGAAACCAATTACGGTTTCCAAATTTAAGACCTTTCTGGGCCTATCCCTCCTCATGGGCATAACAAAAAAGAGTGAGTTGCGGTCATATTGGTCCACTGACCCAATTCACCATACGCCCATGTTCTCTGCTTCCATGGCCAGGGCACGATACGAGCAGATCTTGCGGTTCATGCACTTCAACAACAATCAGGGCCGGTGCTACCACTAGGCAAACTAGGCAGCTGCCTAGGGCGCACTGCTGCCTAGGGCGCTCGGCCACTGGTGAATAAAGGGGAAAAGGCGGGACTTTAAATGAAGCGCGCAGTCAATAGCGACTGGTCAAGGAATTATATATTTATTATATAAAAAGATTCCATACAAGTTGGTACATGGTCACAGTAATTCATTTATATTACATATATATGTGTTACATTGGTATTACACATTGCATATACAGAGGCTCTACGCGTTTCATGGAGTATTTATATCCACTCTTCAGGAGCAACAATGTGTATATCTGAAATAAAACATATTGGATTTCAAGGTCAATGCTTTAAAAGAGAATTGGAAAAAATCTAACTGGGGATAAACCCAGGTTATAAAAATACTCACAACTACCCTGCAATGGAAGTGCAACAATGAGAGCTGGAGGCTCCCCGAAGGACATGGATGGATGCTGCACGCTTAGTGTCAAAGGCATGATGTTGATGCACAGCGCGGCGGCATCCCAACTCTCCCAGAGGAACAAGGAGAGGGGAGGAGACCCCACGGTGTGCATCGCAGCTCCTGGACATGAAGTGAGCCGCTGGCTCGAGGATCCAGGTCAAGGGGCACCAACCATTGCAGGTGTGGTGATAAAATGATTGATTAAATAAGACAAGCATACACCAGCCTATGAAATAAATAATTCCTTGGCAAGATTAAAAATGGGTGAAACAAATTAAACAGACTAATAAATTGGATAGCATATTTACAACCAACTGCAATAAACTTGTACCGATTGATTAGCTCAGACCCGTCTCTATACGGACTGCGCCTCCATCCCTATTTGCATTTGGCAAGAATATGGGGAGAAGTTGGGACTTTGAATGAGGCAGAGACCTGGTGAGGGTCTCATGCCTCCATCCCTGTTGTAACAGACCTAGCCGGGAGAGAGACTTTTGGAGGGGACTGAATGCTAGCCTCTTGCCGATCGATCGTGGGCCCTGGAATTTGGGGGAACGGTGCTCTTTGTGAGCTGTATGCCTGGGGACCCTTGAGGTGGTATTACTGTGGATTCGGGTCCTGGTCCCTGGATTTGCCATATTAGAAATACTGGCTGATTCATAATGCTGGGACAAATACTGTTAGGAGATGCTGATGTCAATTCCAGCCACCTGTCTTTCTGTTGCCTGCTAGAATGTGTATTGTAAATAAGTCTAGTATGGGATTTAAGAGTCATTAGATCCCCATTGTTGTTTGTGTTAATTAACTCTGCTATTGTGTGAACAAGAGTTCAGTGTTGATTTGTGATAATGTTGATTGGGTTTTCTGAGCTACAAGACGGCCAGTCTGGCCTAAAGGTCATGTCTGAGTCATCTAGGCTGTCTAAAGGGATTAGTTAATTAGCCCATGTTAATTAGGTTTCTGGTCACAGGTGTATGTTCAGAGTAATATGAGCAGGAGGTATACGCCTCCTCTTTTACTGTATAAAAGAGCCTGTATTCCTTTCAATAAAAGAGATTCCTTATTGAACTTACATACAGCCTGCCTGGTGTTTGTTCTGAGCTACACAACTGGATTAGAACGGCACATAGCTGTAGTTCTAGTCCCGGAGCATCGGATGACCGAACCATCAGATGTTGCGATCTGCAGTCTGATTCTATAGCCGCAGAGGAGTGTCGGGAGAGTGGAACCGAGCGAGCAGGGGCTCGTTACACCTGTCAATATGAATAAAGGGGAAAAGGCGGGACTTTAAATGAAGCGCGCAGTCAATAGCGAGGGGTCAAGAAATTGAATATTTATTATATAAAAAGATTCCATACAAGTTGGTACATGGGTCACAGTAATTCATTTATATTACATATACATGCTTTAAAATAGAATTGGAAAAAATATAACTGGGGATAAACCCTGGTTATAAAAATACTCACAACTACCCTGCAATCGAAGTGCAACAATGAGAGCTGGAGGCTCCTACTCTCTTCTCTCTGCAGCAAGCAACTAAGTCTCAGCATCAGCAGGCAGCCGCCGCCCAGTTCGCACATAGTGTCAGAGGCGCAGCAGCAGTGGAGGACTGTGTCTATGTACCAACTCCCGAATGAATGGAGGCAAGTAAACATTCATTGATGGGCACTGGTAGGCTGCCTTTATAGGCTCTGGTAGGCTGCATTTGATGTGTGCTGGTGTCTACTTTCCAAATTGGGAAACCATTTTATCACACTGATCTTGGTGTGTTCAGATGCTTTGGGGGCAGAGGAGAAACTAGGGTCTAATAGACCCCAATTTTTTCAAAAAAGAGTACCTGTCACTACCTATTGCTATCATAGGGGATATTTACATTCCCTGAGATAACAATAAAAATAATTTAAAAAAATGAAAGGGGGGGGCGTGTCCTGACCATGGAGGAGTGAAGACGTGTGCCTTCTCAGCTCCGTCCCACCGCCGCACTTTTACAGCTTCACAGCGGAGAAAATACCCACTCTTACAGCAAATTATGTCCCTGAGACATCGGGCATCCTCCCAGCCACAACGGACTGACCGATCGCGGCAATCCCAGCTAGAATCTACCCTGGGCAGAACGGGAGAGGCCGCGAGCCTTCCAAGATGTCGCCGACCAGGAAGACACAGCGTGCAAACAAGGCCGCAAAGATCACCGCCGGCCAGTCACAGCAGCTGGATGAATCCTCCATACCATCTCCAGGGTCGGTGAGTGACTCGGCCCCCCTGATCTCCCCGGGCTCCCCCAATTCCCAAGACGGTGAATCTGCTGACCTAGACCCCCTGGCAGACGCAGCTATCAGGCGCCATATCATGTCCCTACCCACGAAAGCTGATCTTGAACGCTTTGCTGACAGGGTAGAAAAAGCTTTCAAGGAGGACATTGCACAGCTCAAAGCTGACACAACTCACCTAGGAGGCAGGCTCGAATCCCTGGAGCAAAAATTTGAGGAAACTCTCCCTGTCATCTCCATGCTTCAAGATAAATGCAACATGCAGGGCCAGCAGATTGAGGCCCTGTTATGTCAGTTAGATGACACAGAGAACCGTAGCCGACGGGCGAACATCAGGATACAGGGCCTGCCTGAAGCCACCGGCGCCAGAGACATTATTCCCACTCTGGAAGGAGTCTTTAACCACTTAAGGACCGCCTCACGCCGATGTATGTCGGCAAGGCGGCACGGGCAGGCAAAATCACGTACATACACGTGATTTGCCTCCCGCGGGTGGGGGGTCCGATCGGACCCCCCCCCCGGTGCCCGAGGCGGTCCTGTTTTGTCCCCCGGTGATCGGAGGTGAGGGGGAGGCCATCCGTTCGTGGCCCCCCCCTCGCGATCGCCGCCGGCCAATGGGAACATTCCTTTGCTGCTGTATGCTAAACAGCAGCAAAGGAAATGATGTCATCTCTCCTCAGCTCGGTATTTTCCGTTTCGGCGCAGAGGAGAGAAGACTGAAATGTGAGTGTAAAACACAAACACACACAGTAGAACATGCCAGGCACACAAAACACCCTGATCCCCCCCCCCCCCGATCGCCCCCCGATCAACCCCCAATCACCCCCCCCTGTCACAAACTGACACCAAGCAGTTTTTTTTTTGTTTTTTTTTTCTGATTACTGCATGGTGTCAGTTTGTGACAGTTACAGTGTTAGGGCAGTTAGGGTTAGCCCCCTTTAGGTCTAGGGTACCCCCCTAACCCCCCCTCATAAAGTTTTAACCCCTTGATCACCCCCCCGTCACCAGTGTCACTAAGCGATCATTTTTCTGATCGCTGTATTTGTGTCGCTGGTGACGCTAGTTAGGGACGTAAATATTTAGGTTCGCCGTCAGCGTTTTATAGCGTCAGGGACCCCCATATACTACCTAATAAATGTTTTAACCCCTTGATTGCCCCCTAGTTAACCCTTTCACCACTGATCACCGTATAAGTGTTACGGGTGACGCTGGTTAGTTCGTTTATTTTTTATAGTGTCAGGGCACCCGCCGTTTATTACAGAATAAAGGTTTAGCCCCCTGATCGCCCGGCGGTGATATGCGTCGCCCCAGGCAGCGTCAGATTAGCGCCAGTACCGCTAACACCCACGCACGCAGCATACACCTCCCTTAGTGGTATAGTATCTGAACGGATCAATATCTGATCCGATCAGATCTATACTAGCGTCCCCAGCAGTTTAGGGTTCCCAAAAACGCAGTGTTAGCGGGATCAGCCCAGATACCTGCTAGCACCTGCGTTTTGCCCCTCCGCCCGGCCCAGCCCACCCAAGTGCAGTATCGATCGATCACTGACACTTACAAAACACTAAATGCATAACTGCAGCGTTCGCAGAGTCAGGCCTGATCCCTGCGATCGCTAACAGTTTTTTTGGTAGCATTTTGGTGAACTGGCAAGCACCAGCCCCAGGCAGCGTCAGGTTAGCGCCAGTACCGCTAACACCCACGCACGCAGCATACGCCTCCCTTAGTGGTATAGTATCTGAACGGATCAATATCTGATCCGATCAGATCTATACTAGCGTCCCCAGCAGTTTAGGGTTTCCAAAAACGCAGTGTTAGCGGGATCAGCCCAGATACCTGCTAGCACATGCGTTTTGCCCCTCCGCCGGCCCAGCCCAGCCCACCCAAGTGCAGTATCGATCGATCACTGTCACTTACAAAACACTAAACGCATAACTGCAGCGTTCGCAGAGTCAGGCCTGATCCCTGCGATCGCTAACAGTTTTTTTGGTAGCTTTTTATTGAACTGGCAAGCACCAGCGGCCTAGTACACCCCGGTCGTAGTCAAACCAGCACTGCAGTAACACTTGATGACGTGGCGAGTCCCATAAGTGCAGTTCAAGCTGGTGAGGTGGCAAGCACAAGTAGTGTTCCGCTGCCACCAAAAAGACAAACACAGGCCCGTCGTGCCCATAATGCCCTTCCTGCTGCATTCGCCAATCCTAATTGGGAACCCACCACTTCTGCAGCGCCCGTACTTCCCCCATTCACATCCCCAACCAAATGCAGTCGGCTGAATGAGAGGCATTTTCTTTATGTCCCCCCGAGTACCCCTACCCAACGAACCCCCCCAAAAAAGATGTTGTGTCTGCAGCAAGCGCGGATATAGGCGTGACACTCGCTATTATTGTCCCTCCTGTCCTGACAATCCTGGTCTTTGCATTGGTGAATGTTTTGAACGCTACCATTCACTAGTTGAGTATTAGCGTAGGGTACAGCACTGCACAGACTAGGTGCACTTTCACAGGGTCTCCCAAGATGCCATTGCATTTTGAGAGACAAAAAAAGTGTAAAAAAAAATAAAAATATATATAAAATAAAAAAAAATAGTTCTCGTTTTATTGTTCTCTCTCTCTCTATTCTCTCTCTATTGTTCTGCTCTTTTTTACTGTATTCTATTCTGCAATGTTTTATTGTTGTTATGTTTTATCATGTTTGTTTTTCAGGTATGCAATTTTTTATACTTTACCGTTTACTGTGCTTTATTGTTAACCATTTTTTTGTCTTCAGATACGCCATTCACGACTTTGAGTGGTTATACCAGAATGATGCCTGCAGGTTTAGGTATCATCTTGGTATCATTCTTTTAAGCCAGCGGTCGGCTTTCATGTAAAAGCAATCCTAGCAGCTAATTAGCCTCTAGACTGCTTTTACAAGCCGTGGGAGGGAATGCCCCCCCCCCCACCGTCTTCCGTGTTTTTCTCTGGCTCTCCTGTCTCAACAGGGAACCTGAGAATGCAGCCGGTGATTCAGCCAGCTGACCATAGAGCTGATCAGAGACCAGAGCGGCTCCAAACATCTCTATGGCCTAAGAAACCGGAAGCTACGAGCATTTTATGACTTAGATTTCGCCGGATGTAAATAGCGCCATTGGGAAATTGGGGAAGCATTTTATCACACCGATCTTGGTGTGGTCAGATGCTTTGAGGGCAGAGAAGAGATCTAGGGTCTAATAGACGCCAATTTTTTCAAAAAAGAGTACTTGTCACTACCTATTGCTATCATAGGGGATATTTACATTCCCCGAGATAACAATAAAAATGATTAAAAAAAAAAATGAAAGGAACAGTTTAAAAATAAGATAAAAAAGCAAAAAAATAATAAAGATAAAAAAAAGAAAAAAAAAAGCACCCCTGTCGCCCCCTGCTCTCGCGCTAAGGCGAACGCAAGCGGCGGTCTGTCGTCAAACGTAAACAGCAATTGCACCATGCATGTGAGGTATCACCGCGAAGGTCAGATCGAGTGCAGTAATTTTTTCAGTAGACCTCCTCTGTAAATCTAAAGTGGTAACCTGTAAAGGCTTTTAAAGTCTTTTAAAAATGTATTTATTTTGTTGCCACTGCACGTTTGTGCGCAATTGTAAAGCTTGTCATGTTTGGCATCCATGTACTCGGCCTAAGATCATCTTTTTTATTCCATCAAACATTTGGGCAATATAGTGTGTTTTAGTGCATTAAAATTGAAAAAAGTGTGTTTTTTCCCCAAAAAATGCGTTTGAAAAATCGCTGCGCAAATACTGTGTGAAAAAAAAAAATGAAACACCCACCATTTTAATCTGTAGGGCATTTGCTTTAAAAAAATATATAATGTTTGGGGGTTCAAAGTAATTTTCTTGCAAAAAAAAAAAAACTTTTTCATGTAAACAAAAAGTGTCAGAAAGGGCTTTGTCTTCAAGTGGTTAGAAGAGTGGGTGATGTGTGACATAAGCTTCTAAATGTTGTGCATAAAATGCCAGGACAGTTCAAACCCCCCCCAAATGACCCCATTTTGGAAAGTAGACACCCCAAGCTATTTGCTGAGAGGCATGTCGAGTCCATGGAATATTTTATATTGCGACACAAGTTGCGGGAAAGAGACAATTTTTTTTTTTTTTGCACAAAGTTGCCACTAAATTATATATTGCTCAAACATGCCATGGGAATATGTGAAATTACACCCCAAAATACATTCTGCTGCTTCTCCTGAGTACGGGGATACCACATGTGTGAAACTTTTTGGGAGCCTAGCCGCGTACGGGACCCCGAAATCCAAGCACCGCCTTCAGGCTTTCTAAGGGCGTGAATTTTTGATTTCACTCTTCACTGCCTATCACAGTTTCGGAGGCCATGGAATGCCCAGGTGGCACAACCCCCCCCCCCAAATTACAGCATTTTGGAAAGTAGACACCCAAAGCTATTTGCTGAGAGGTATAGTGAGTATTTTGCAGACCTCACTTTTTGTCACAAAGTTTTAAAAATTGAAAAAAGAAAAAAAAAATGTTTTTTCTTGTCTTTCTTCATTTTCAAAAACAAATGAGAGCTGCAAAATACTCACCATGCCTCTCAGCAAATAGCTTGGGGTGTCTACTTTCCGAAATGGGGTCATTTGGGGGGGGGGGTTGTGCCACCTGGGCATTCCATGGCCTCTGAAACTGTGATAGGCAGTGAAGAGTGAAATCAAAAATTTACACCCTTAGAAATCCTGAAGGCGGTGATTGGTTTTCGGGGCCCCGTACGCGGCTATACTCCCAAAAAGTCCCACACATGTGGTATCCCCATACTCAGGAGAAGCAGCTAAATGTATTTTGGGGTGCAATTCCACATATGCCCATGGCCTGTGTGAGCATCATTTAGTGACAACTTTGTGAAAAAAAAATAAAATGTGTCACTTTCCCGCAACTTGTGTCAAAATATAAAATATTCCATAGACTCAATATGCCTCTCAGCAAATAGCTTGGGGTGTCTACTTTCCAAAATGGGGTCATTTGGGGGGGTTTTGTGCCACCTGGGCATTCCATGGCCTCCGAAACTGTGATAGGCAGTGAAGAGTGAAATCAAAAATTTACACCTTTAGAAATCCTGAAGGCGGTGATTGGTTTTCGGGGCCCCGTACGCGGCTAGGCTCCCAAAAAGTCCCACACATGTGGTATCCCCATACTCAGGAGAAGCAGCTGAAAGTATTTTGGGGTGCAATTCCACATAGGCCCATGGCCTGTGTGAGCAATATATCATTTAGTGACAACTTTTTGTAAATATATATTTTTTTTTTTGTCATTATTCAATCACTTGGGACAAAAAAATAAATATTCAATGGGTTCAACATGCCTCTCAGCAATTTCCTTGGGGTGTCTACTTTCCAAAATGGGGTCATTTGGGGGGGTTTTGTACTGCCCTGCCATTTTAGCACCTCAAGAAATGACATAGGTAGTCATAAACTAAAAGCTGTGTAATTTCCAGAAAATGTACCCTAGTTTGTAGACGCTATAACTTTTGTGCAAACCAATAAATATACACTTATTGACATTTTTTTTACCAAAGACATGTGGCCGAAAACATTTTGGCCTAAATGTATGACTAAAATTGAGTTTATTGGGTTTTTTTTATAACAAAAAGTACAAAATATCATTTATTTTAAAAATTGTCGGTCTTTATCCGTTTATAGCGCAAAAAATAAAAACCGCAGAGGTGATCAAATACCATCAAAAGAAAGCTCTATTTGTGGGAAGAAAAGGACGCAAATTTTGTTTGGGTACAGCATTGCATGACCGCGCAATTAGCAGTTAAAGCAACGCAGTGCCAAATTGGAAAAAGACCTCTGGTCCTTAGGCAGCATAATGGTCCGGGGCTCAAGTGGTTAAAGAAATTCTGGGATTGCCTGCCACTGCTACGATCGAAGTAGACCGTGCACACAGGGCCCTGAAGCCCCCATCTCAAGATGCAAACAACCCAAGAGACATTATCTGTAAATTACATAAATATACGATAAAAGACCGCATTATGCAGAAAATGAGGGGGAAACCCTATTTTGATTTTGATGGTGCACACTTGGCTTTTTACCAGGACATTTCGAGACGCACCCTCATGCAACGTAGAGCACTACGTCCTCTCCTAACAGCTATCCAAGATGCAGGCCTAGTGTATCGCTGGGGATTCCCTTTTAGCCTTCAAGTCACCAAAGATGGTAGAACCGTGACCCTTCGCAACAAAGACCTCCCTGGACTTAGATCCGGTAGACTTTCCTGATTGGAGATGTGTCTCAGAATTGGGATCTGCTAAGCTACCCACTTACCAGCCGTGGCAACCTGCCAGGAACCAAAACCGCAGGAGAAATCGCAGGCGACCTCTCTCAGAGTCCTCACTGGGACCGTCCTTATCTGGGAACTAGTAAACGCGCTCCTCTGGGCTAAACGAATTGTTGTTGAGATTTTTTTCTCCATATGTTTCTTTTTTTCTTTTCTGCACACTGCACTTGGACTTTCCCCTTAACATTAGCCGCAAGGCTACCTGTAGGCTTTAATGTTTTAGAGTCTCTAGGGCTCCTCCACTTTCTCCATGTCTAATCGCACCACGTCAGATGCGGTGGGCGGAGATGGAGGCCCCCTCACCTTCTCCCTAAGACGGCACACATACCCCCCAGTAGGCCGCCCTGTTTGTTATGGGTATTGATCCCTATTGGGATCTGGGGTCATGGTCTGGACCCCCTCCCCTTCTCAGGGGGGGGCTCCTCGGCATGACCCTTAGTAGTCGTTACATATGCTTGGATGCTATCATCCACGCTGTTTTGATGGTTGTACCTCTGTTTTTATTTTTTACCTCATACATGTTTTGTCTTCTCTCCCTTCTCTTCTTACCTACTCTTTCCCTTCCCCCCTCAATACAGGTTGCTTCGTTCTGCTGTCTGCTAGGGACCCTCCGCAAATCTACACACCTCGAACATCTATGTATCACCCCATGGCTTCTTTACGGGTAAGTACATTTAATGTACGGGGCCTTTGCTCCCCACACAAACGTAATAAGCTTTGGGGGGAATTAAAACGTCTGAAGACTCAAGTGGTTTTCCTCCAGGAAACCCACTTTACTCCAAAATCTCTTCCCAAATTGCCCACTCACCTTTTCAACCAATGGTTTATTAGCACATCTCCGACCCCTAAATCCAAAGAGACAGCTTTCGCTATACATAGACATGCCCCTTTCAACCTTCAGACCACGAGGCAGACCCCTTGGGGGGGATATGTCTTCCTAAAAGGCAGTATTGCTGGTCAGAAATACACATTCGCGACCATTTATGCTCCGAATGCTGATCAACTCACCTTTATAGATAATACACTAGACCGCCTAGCAGATTTTAGAGAAGGCTTCCTAGTCCTAGGAGGCGACTTTAACATAAGCCCTGACCCAATGTTAGACATATCCCATACGAGGCCCTCACACTCCTACGCATTTTTGAAACACTTCTGCAAGACTATTCAATCCCACCTACTTACTGATAGTTGGCGGACGCTTAGACCACTAGACCGTGACTTTAGCTATTACTCTAAAGTACATGACGTGTACACACGAATTGACCACATCTATGTAGATCTAAATATTCTCGAACTTCTTCAGTCAGCGGACATTGGCTCCATTTCCATCTCCGACCCCGCCCCAGTAACGATGGCTTTTACCTTGCCATCAGGCACACGCGGAATACGGACTTGGCGACTTAATGAGAATTTATTAGATGATGCAGTAGTGATGGCTGAAGTCGCAGACACCCTAATTCACTATTTTAGGGAGAATCCAATAAAAATGAAGGGATGGTTTGGGAGGCCCACAAGGCTGTGGTTCGGGGTGCAATAATTTCCCAGGGTTGTAGACTTAAAAAGATACGACAAGCAGATTTTTTGAGAGTGCACACTGAGCTTCAGAAGGCAGAACTCCGACACAAAGCGGCCCAGAGGCACTGAAAAAACTGACAGAGCTACGTGAACTGTTCCTATGCCTACTCGATCGCCAAACCCGCAAACAGTTCCGATTCATAGCACATAAATACTATGACCACGGAAACAAGTGCAGTCGCATGTTGGCTCGTGCCCTTCGGAAGCGTCATGCTCAGACATACATACATAAATTACATGATGCTTCAGGGACCCCGATTGTGCACTCTTCTAAAATTGCTGCGAGCTTATTATGCCAAATTATATAACCTAGACTCCGACCTCCCTCCTGCTTCAGGAGACACTAGACAAAGCGTGATCCGAGACTACCTGACTGCGGCTAGACTCCCAGCACTCACAGACGAGCAATCCTCAGACCTAGATGCCCCAATCACCCTAAATGAGCTTCGTGCCACGGTGAACTCCTTGCCCAATGGGAAGAGCCCTGGACCTGATGGGTTCACTAAGCCATACTATAAAGCCTTTTTGACTCACCTGGAAACTCCCATGTGCAAATACTTTAATTATATAGCAGATGGAGGAATTATCCCATCAGAAGCCCTTCTGGCCCACATCACTGTGATCCCGAAAGAGGGCAAGGATCCCACCGTCCCCCCGAGCTACCGGCCAATCTCCCTCCTCAACCTGGACATTAAAATTTTTGCGAAAATATTGGCAAACAGACTTAAATGTCTTATCCCTGACATTGTCCACCCAGACCAAACGGGATTCATAATGGGTAGAGAAGCCAGAGACAACTCTATTAGGGCGGTACACCTCATCCACTGGGCTCGTACCCGCCCCGAACCACAGCCTTATCTTATACTGTCAACGGACGCTGAAAAAGCATTTGATCGCATTGATTGGTCCTACTTGACAGAAGTGCTCCGATCGCTGCGGATAGGTCCGAGAATGTTATCCTCCATTATGGCCTTATACTCTGCACCTTGCGCACAGGTCAAGGTAAACGGGACCCTTTCAGCTCGCTTCCCCATCAGAAACGGCACGAGACAGGGGTGTCCTCTCACACCACTTCTGTTTGCCTTAGTGCTGGAGCCATTCCTCCGCACAATACGCGCTAGCCCCGACATTAAAGGTCTTACGGCTGGTAACACAGAACATAAACTCTCGGCATATGCCGACGATGTCCTGTTCCATGTCTCAGATCCCCTGCTTTCATTGCCCAACTTGATGAAGGAACTGAAGCTCTTTGGGTCTCTCTCGAATTTTAAAATTAATTTTTCAAAGTCAGAAATCCTACCCATTTGCCAGACTTCCCAACTAGCCACGAGCCCTAAATCCACCTTCCCCTTCACCTGGGCCACGTCGGCCATTCGGTATCTCAGTGTTCAACTCACAGATAGCTTTAATAGCCTATATACTGCAAATTACCTCCCATTGTTAGCTATGGTTAAAAAAGACCTCTCCCAATGGACGCAGACAGCCTTTACATGGTTAGGTAGAGTGAATATAATAAAAATGAACATTCTACCACGCATCCTGTTCTTTTTACAGATGCTACCAATTCGCCTACCCCGACCTTTCTTCGACAAGATATCTAGCCTACTGTCAGATTTTATATGGAATGCACGTAAACCTAGGATAGCCCTATGGGTTCTTCGACGCTCGAAACAGGATGGAGGCCTGGGCCTTCCAGACGTTAAACGATACTACTGGGCCATAGCTTTACAGATGATGCTCAACTGGCGTTTCCATACCCGCTCTAAACTATGGATACCTTTAGAGAAGTGTCTAGCAGGTAGAAATTTATCATATGCTCCCTGGTTGTCCCGAGAGCATAGAGGACTGTCGGAGACGACATCCCCCTTGACAACCCAGGTACTGTCGATCTGGGATAAGATTAACCCGCTGTTAAAATTGGCCCCTCCAGTGTCCCCGCTGGCCCCACTGGGGGGCTTCCTATGGTTCCCCCCGGGGGAACAAATGGGCTTCTTTGAGTCGTAGGTAGAGGGTGGAGACACCAGCTGTGGTAAACGTATGAAAGACGGTAAACTCCTGAGATATGAAACTCTGCCTATAGGCCGACAGGGCGCACCAATGAACTTCTGGAAGTATAGACAGCTACACCATTTCTTCCAACTACACGGTCATAAGATTAGGGACCCCTCGTTTCTCACCCACCTTGAGCAACTTTTCATTGCAGAGGAACCTACACCGCATTTGGTCTCGGAACTATATAAATTACTAGGCTCGCGCTCCCTCATACTACACGTGCCTATATTAGACGCTGGGAAAATGACCTAGGCTTGGTTTTTGCAAAGACAGACTTAACACACTTATATCATCTTACACACTCATCCTCGATAGAGTCCAAAACCCAGGAAACAAACTTTAAGCTACTGTCCCGATGGTATAGGGTACCGGCAGACTTGGCTTGCTTTTACCCTTCCACATCCGAGTTGTGCTGGAGAGGATGCGGATAGGGGGGTACATTGAAACATATATGGTGGGATTGCCCCCCAATTAAATCCTTCTGGGAGGACATACGAAACCAAATCAAAATAGTGACAGAGATAGATGTCCCTTTTTCCCCGACCCACTTTCTTCTGCAGGTTCCCCCCGATCTCACTACGTAAATATAAGAAAAGTGTGCTGCCGCACTTGCTGAACGCGGCCAGGCGCATGATTCCAATCTATTGGAAGAAACCCACGATCCCCACACGTGCTGAATGGATCAAAAGAGTGAGTGAGATCTGGGAGGCCGAGAATTGGGTAGCGACCAATAAAGGCCACAAAGACCGATTCCATGACACCTGGGCGTCATGGACCGAATACACTTCAGACCCTACCAAAGTGCCCTCTAGTTTAGACGTTGCACTGTTGGAACTGGCAGATCCCGCACTTAGAGAACTTATGCCGCGTACACACGGTCGGACTTTTCACCTGCAAAAGTCCGACGGACGCCGCCGGACAAAGTCCGGCGGAAAGTCCGACCGTGTGTGGTCTCCATCGGACTTCCGACGGACCGTTTCGGTCGGATTTTTGCGGAAATCCGACGTACTTTAGATTTGAAGCCTGCTTCAAATCTTTACGTCGTACCTCCGCCGGACTCAGTTCCTGACGGAAAGCCCGTTCGTCTGTATGCTAGTCCGAAGGACCAGATACGACGGAGGAGCAGGTTACTGCATCTCGCGCTCGCTGCAATAGGAAAAACAAATCTTCCTATTGCGGCGAGCGCGGGGCATACCAGGCCCTTAGGTCTGGTATGGATTATAAAGGGGAACCCCTACGCCGAAAAAACGGCGTGGTGTCCCCCTAAAATCCATACCAGACCCCGATCCGAGCACGCAGCCTGGCCGGTCAGGAAGGGGGGTGGGGGACGAGCGAGCGCCCCCCCCCCTCCTGAACCGTACCAGGCCGCATGCCCTCAACATGGGGGGGTGGGTGCTTTGGGGGAGGGGGGCGCCCTGCGCCCCCCCCCCCCAAAGCACCTTGTCCCCATGTTGATGAGGACAAGGGCCTCTTCCCGACAACCCTGGCCGTTGGTTGTCGGGGTCTGCGGGCGGGGGCTTATCGGAATCTGGGAGCCCCCCTTTAATAAGGGGGCCCCCAGATCCCGGCCCCCCACCCTATGTAAATGAGTATGGGGTACATGGTACCCCTACCCATTTACCTAGGTAAAAAGTGTCAGTAATAAAACACAACACAGGTTTTTAAAATAATTTATTAAACAGCTCCGGGGGGGGGGGGTCTTCTTCCGTCTTCGGGGGTCCCTCCGGTTCATCTTCTCCCGGCGTCCGGTTGGTTCTTCTCCGCTCTCCGGCCTCTTCTCCCGGTGTCCCAGGTCTTCGGCCGGCCCCTCCGCTTTCTTCAGGTAGCTCTATTGCCAGCGGAGGTCCGGACTTCTGGGCTTCTTGGCTTCTTGTGTTCTCTTCTCTTCTCTTCCCCCCAGATGTTGACACGACGCTCTCTCCGGCTGGACTGGTCTCTGAGGGCTGCGTTGTGACTTATATAGGCGGAGACCCCGCCCCCATATGATGTCACAGTCCCTGGGCATGCTGGGACTGTGACGTTTTAGGGGGCGTGGTCGACCACGCCCCCTAAAACGTCACAGTCCCAGCATGCCCAGGACTGTGACATCATATGGGGGCGGGGTCTCCGCCTATATAAGTCACAACGCAGCCCTCAGAGACCAGTCCAGCCGGAGAGAGCGTCGTGTCAACATCTGGGGGAAGAGAAGAGAAGAGAACACAAGAAGCCAAGAAGCCCAGAAGTCCGGACCTCCGCTGGCAATAGAGCTACCTGAAGAAAGCGGAGGGGCCGGCCGAAGACCTGGGACACCGGGAGAAGAGGCCGGAGAGCGGAGAAGAACCAACCGGACGCCGGGAGAAGATGAACCGGAGGGACCCCCGAAGACGGAAGAAGACCCCCCCCCCGGAGCTGTTTAATAAATTATTTTAAAAACCTGTGTTGTGTTTTATTACTGACACTTTTTACCTAGGTAAATGGGTAGGGGTACCATGTACCCCATACTCATTTACATAGGATGGGGGGCCGGGATCTGGGGGCCCCCTTATTAAAGGGGCTCCCAGATTCCGATAAGCCCCCGCCCGCAGACCCCGACAACCAACGGCCAGGGTTGTCGGGAAGAGGCCCTTGTCCTCATCAACATGGGGACAGGTGCTTTGGGGGGGGGGCGCAGGGCGCCCCCTCCCCCAAAGCACCCACCCCCCCATGTTGAGGGCATGCGGCCTGGTACGGTTCAGGAGGGGGGGGGGGGCGCTCGCTCGTCCCCACCCCCCTTCCTGACCGGCCAGGCTGCGTGCTCGGATCGGGGTCTGGTATGGATTTTAGGGGGACCCCACGCCGTTTTTCGGTGTAGGGGTTCCCCTTTATAATCCATACCAGACCTAAGGGCCTGCGACGGGGCTCGCAAGGTTTCAATCTCGCCAAAAAAAGCGGCGAGATTGAATTCCTTTTCTAGTCCCGTCGTACCAAAGTCACGTTCAAAATGAACGGACTTGTCCGTGTGTGGGAAAGTCCGTTCGTTCTGAAAGTCCGGCGGAAGTCCGTCGGGAAGACCGGATTCCGGAAAGTCCGGCCGTGTGTAGGCAAGTCCGGCCGTTCAGAAAGTCCGGCGGTAGTCCGCCGGAAGTCTGGCGGCAAGTACGTCGGACCTAGCTTTCTAGAAAGTCCGACCGTGTGTACGCGGCATTAGGTTAGCAAAAACTCAATCCAGCTAAATTTACTTGTAGAGCGCCGAATCCAGCTCCGGGGGGTCCGTTGCAGATGCAGAGGAAGCTTACCATTATTCGCAGGTAACCTAATCCAACCCTTCTCCCCTCTCTATTTCCCCCTTTTCCTCTCCTACACTTCTTCTTCCCCCTCACTGTATCCCCCCCCCTTTTTCTTTTTGTTATTATGTTTCACCATTTATTATTGTTTATTTATTATAACTACTAGGGAAACTCATGAGAGATAACTAGTTAAGACGATTAACATAGACCCGAAACCCGCAGAGGGAGACCCCGGGTTTTCTGGGAGTCCGGCAAATTCCACATGAACAAACCACTGCTTTGTGGCCACGGTGGCTTGCGTGGGGGCAGGGGGTGGATTGATGGAGGCCTCAAGCCCCCCCCCTCCTGCTCCGGCTGTGGGCCGCCGGGCTATGTACCTTGCTCACCCCAAAGGGCTCCCCATCCGGGGTATACCCACGGGAGCCGTTAGGCTAGTCTTGCATTATTTATATATCCCACGAACACATAGTGCTTAAGACGCTTCTTGACTGCTCCCTAGGTGGGTGTAGAATAATTATATTAATTTGGCTTTATAATCAAGATCTGTAAGTATGCAGTCTGAGTTCCCTTTTATGTTTTGACATTGAAAAAGCTCACTCAGCTCAGCATAAGACGAATCTTGAAATAGCTAGGTTGTGTGCGTGTCATTTTTTGTACCAGTTGTTCTCCATGTACAGAGTTAATGACTAAAGGTCAGTAGGTCAGTGGTTTCACAGATAAGAATATACTCAGAGTATTTGTCATAGACTTTATTGTAAAGATCTTTTTAAAGGTAAAAACATATATTATCTATAATATAGTTAGTTATTTGATATAGTTATTTAATTAGTTAGCTAGATTGAGTTTGTGTGAAGGAATATATATTTATATATATCCAATTATAGTTTAATATGCATTTGTAAGGTTTGGTACAGAATTGCATTTCTGTAGCTTAAAGTATATCCATTACAAGAATTCGGCCATTTGGAAAGGTCATTCACCTTGAGTTTTTTATAAGAATCTGTTGTGTGTTACTGACAATCAAAGAAGCTTAAGAGACGTGTCAGCTGTTGGCAAAGAGAATATTTAGAATAATCACGAATATGATCATTTCATATTTAGTTCTAGCCGTATATGGCTATGGCTATAGTCTGCTGACTAGTAGATTTGAGATAGTATAAAAACAGAGTGACACTTCACTTCAGGGCACACGACACACTTCACTACACGACACACAACACAACACTACATATGTCCTTTACTCACACACAGAAGGACTTCACTACTTTTTCACACATACAAAGAAGGACACACGCATCCTTACACTGAAGAAGACATTTTGTTTACATTAGGCCTAAATACAGCCTACGTCACAAACAGCTGCTAGAGCAGACACCTCTCTGACATAGAAGAGCACAGACAGGGCTGAAACATGTCTTGAAATTTCTTGATACAAGTTTTTGTTCCTACTATCTTTTGTTTTACTACATCAAGCTGTAAGAAGAATTTAACTTTGTATATATTTTCAAGTTGTTGCCAAGTGTGACCAAATAAACTCACACTTTGTTTAAAGACAGTCTGGCTACTGAACTTTTGAACAAAACGCCTAAGACACTGTTGACATAACACGTGTCTGAGAAGAGAAGGTTTTTACACTTTCTCTATATTTTTACATTGGCGATTAGCCAGCCAGTTTTTTTTCCCTGCTCCTCGACAAAGGGGGGAGACTAACACATTTTCATGATTGATCAAGTCTCGGGAAAAAAAGATCAAAGAACCTACAAAGAGGCGTTTGTGTTCCATCAGATGAGGACGAAAGGTCCAAGGAACTGAGCCAGCTAAAGATGAGAAATTCTTCTAAATACCATATGGCATCTGATAATCAAATATGGAGGAACAACAAGCTCCAAGAAGAAACTAAGTAAAGAACCTAGAAGGAGGCGTTTGCGTCAGATGTGGACAACAGTTCAATAAAAGTCGAGGGTGAGTTTTTCTATGTCTGTTTTCTCACCTCTAGCCAAAGTTTGTAACTTTGAAAAAAAAAAAAAAAAAAAAAAAAAAGGAAGACCCAGCCTACGAAGTTGATTGTCAAGGCCATTTGGACGGTATGCTTCAAGCTATTGTTGGAAATCCAAGACTTTGTTTGTGAAAACGTAACGTTACGTACGTGAAGATTTCTGCCAAGGTTAGTTCCTAAGAAGGTGAGAAAGTCTCACATAAGAAAATATTGGGTAGTTGCCCAATAAGAAAAAATGTTGAATCAGGAACTGAGACTTCACGTTATTTGAAAAAGCTACCATTGTGTACAACTGGCAGAAGTATTCTTTGGGTGAGCTAAGATGAAAGTCGGATTTTGATGTTTGAAGATGGAAAGTCCAAGAAACAGGCAAAGAAAAATCAACAGGCAAGAACACAAAAGCACACTAAAGCACACTACAGCACACAATACAAGGAACAAGGCAAAAAGCTACAAGAAAATTATTCTTCCAAGAAAAAGCAACAAACGAAAGAAAACGCAACGAACGAAAGAAAACGCTACAAACGAAAGAAAAAGCAACTAACGAAAGAAAAAGCAACGAACTAAAGAAAAGGCAACGAACAACAAAGTTAAAGGACATTATTCATCTCTTGTTTTTTTTAAGTGCACACAAGGACTATCATACTAACAAGGGCTGAGTGTGTTTGTTTATATAAAAGGGTAACATGGGATGGTTAACATCTCTTAGAAGTATTTTCCTGTACCATCGGGAAATTGATACATTCCATATATATGGAATACAGGAATACATGCAGTAGTAATTAATGCCAGAGTGTAAAGAAGTTATTTAATAATGCTGCATGTAAATGTTTATAAATATTTAGGCCCTGAACAACAGAAAATGTGTGTTATTACACGTGGTCATTTTAAAACACATATATATGGGGCAGAACGTTTTCAGAGGAAAAAGTATTGATTAAGATAATGGAAAACAACATGGTGTCTAGTGTTTTACAAAAATCCTACAGATTTGGTTGTAGGAAATAATAAGTTAAGGATTGAATCCTTTTTACAAAAATTCCAAACTTAGATTTGGTTATTAAATTAAAAGTAATAGATTGTTCTAATTTATTTAAGACTACCCAGAGAAAATACTAAAATATGAAAGTTTTGTTCAATCTAAAAAAAAATTGTAAAAATAACAATTGTTAAAAGTCTTTGTAAATTAGTATTTCTGGTAAAAGTAAGGACTTTGATTGAGGGAGGAGTTTTCTCGGGGATATGGCCAATCGCAGTTTTTGGGCAGGATCCACTCTGTGAGTTTCACGAGATTGTCCTCTAAACAATTTTTTTATCATTACTATAATCAGGAAAGTCATATAACGTAGTGTACATGATTTTTGGCAGATGTACAAACAAAATATGTTTAAAAAAGTGGTAAAAAGGTTAAACATTTTAAAAACGAAAAACTAGATTGTTACCGAATTGTACAGTGTATTGTATACAAAGCATGATAGCTAAGACTGACTGTAACAGATCATTCTCTGAAGAGTTTGTGACATGAGAGGAGTTTATTACCAACAGTGAAATGCAGATCAAGTTACACAGACTAGTCGTCATGCCATGACAGTTTTCACTTCTGTGGATCAAAGTCTTCCAAATATCTGGAGGAGGGTTCATGGATGAGAAAAAAATACATTTTTAAAAGGTATTATTACTTACTAAAGTAATTGTTTTTAAAAATTAAGATTTTTTGGGCCTTAATAACTTTTCTCGAGAGTTCATTGAGATTTTTGCAGACAAAGTATCTGTCTGAGTGAATTTTAATGAATTATATAGGCTTACTGTAGGGCAAATAATTTTTAATAAAAATTATAACTTATATACAATAATTTGAAGATCTAAAGAAAGCCCTTATTAATTTAGTATTTTTGATTAATATAGAGATCTCTCTCAGCCATTTTACATTCAAGTGTATGTGGGTGATGAGACAATTTCATTGGTATTTATAAAAAAATGTGTTAGGAGTGCATTGTCCAATGCTACAGATGAGAGACATTGTGGGTTTTGCACCATTTGTTTTGAAAAACATCTTATGTTACGCTAAAGGTGTTATTACAAGGAAAACAGGAGGTGTCAATGCACACAGCTTTGTCTAGTGGCAACTGGATGTTAAAAAGATCAGTTGTAGTGGTATATAAATACATGGTGACTAAAAAGACTAAAAATTATGCAGTGTGATGGAGCCACAGTTGTGTAAATTAAGGAAAAAGTCACTTATTCAATTTTTAGTGGACATTTATTGGGAATGAATTTCCTGTGTTTATATAGATAGCGCTAAATATATTGGCACAATGGAATGACAATATTAAACTTTCTGTAAGTGTCTGCATTAAAAGCTGAACTTTAGACTGCCATGTGTTTAGCAGTCAGAGTGACAGAGTATGTGTGGTTCATTCAATCATATTGTATGAGAGGAATGTTTTTAGTTCTGAAAAGAAATTTCAACATGATCAAATTTCTTTCAGAAATAGAATATTTGGGAAAGCCCAACCTAAATTGTCAGTGTAAAGGAAACAATACAATAATCTGGTAAGATTATTCTTTTACAAGATTTAATATTAGTCACAGGATGAAGAGGGGGACTATGACATTTTGTCTTAGAGTCAGTACAGATTGATTATGGAGATAAAATTTATGGTAAAAAAATAATTGATTCCAACAATAATGGATAGAGTTATTTTTAAATGAAAATATTTCTTTTTGCATATCCAGGTACCTGACTGACTGACTGATTTTTCTGTTTAAGCTAATGAAAGAAATTCTGAACTACTCATTTTAGAACACTTTGTCATCAAACTTCTGAATAATGTTTTATTTGTTTATGGAACAATCCAATAGGAAAGAGTAACCTGATACTACAAAGTATTGAGGGATTTGGCAAATCTATATAGATTGATTATATTAGTTTTTTTCCACCTGCTAAAGGAGGATATTAGGATGTTGTTTTTTTTAGTTAATGTTTCTTTTTGATAAATTAATTGAGATAATTCTAGAAAAAATAATATTTTTAACAAAAGCTAAGTTGTTGTGACCTTATGTCATATTCCACTGGGGTTGGATTTCAAACCATGGAGTCAGATTATGATTTAAAATTTTGTAGGACATGTATGCAATTTTAGGTATTTAGTAAAGTTTTTGTTTCTTATCATCTTAAGTACTCAGGTATTGTAGAACGTATGAATAGTATTATAAAGTCTAAATAGGGTAAGATGATTTAAGAATAAGGTAAAGATTGGGTGACTTATTTACCTGCTACAGTTTTAGTTTAAAAACTTTATTATTTTCTAAACATAGGGTTTGTTAACTTTTTGAGTTAATGACAGGATGTCTTTTGAGATTAGCATACTCCGTTATTTTTATATAATCTGTTGTATATAAAGTAGTGTGGTTGCAAACTTTGAAAACAACAGGTACAGGTATTTCAGAAGTTTGTTCACAAATTATGGCTAGGCCTTTGTTAAATTTAAATAGAAATGATGTCTTGAATGAGATTTCTACTTCTTATGAGCATGTTTAGTAATTTATTCCAGTAGCTAAAGTTATTGTTAAGAATTATAGATCTGAAGGTACCAGGGTGCAAACAGAGATGTCAATCGGGATGCCAATTGGAAAGATTATTTTGTTATTTTTAGGGTACATTGGAATTATAATTTTTTGTTTATTGCATCCTATAGTTATTATATTTATTATCATGATATTATGTATTTTATTTCAAATCTGTATTATGGTTAGAATGAAACGATTTTATAAATTGATTAACCACTTGACGACCGCCTCACGCCGATGTACGTCGGCAAGGTGGCACGGACAGGCAAAATCACGTACATGTACGTGATTTGCCTTCCGCGGGTGGGGGGTCCGATCGGACCCCCCCCGGTGCCCGAGGCGGTCGTCTTTTGTCCAGCGGCGATCAGAGGTGAGGGGGAGACCATCCGTTCGTGGCCCCCCCCTCGCGATCGCCGCCGGCCAATCGAATTATTCCTTTGCTGCTGTATGCTAAACAGCAGCAAAGGAAATGATGTCATCTCTCCTCGGCTCGGTAATTTCCGTTCCGGCCCGAGGAGAGAAGACATGTGAGTGAGTGCACAACACTACACACACACAGTAGAACATGCCAGGCACACAAAACACCCCGATTCCCCCCCCCCCGATCGCCCCCCGATCACCCCCCCCCCCCTGTCTCAAACTGACACCAAGCAGTTTTTTTTTTTTTTTTCTGATTACTGCATAGTGTCAGTTTGTGACAGTTACAGTGTTAGGACAGGTACTGTTACCCCCCTTTAGGTCTAGGGTACCCCCCTAACCCCCCCTAATAAAGTTTTAACCCCTTGATCACCCCCTGTCACCAGTGTTGCTAAGCGATCATTTTTCTGATCGCTGTATTAGTGTCGCTGGTGACGCTAGTTATGGAGGTAAATATTTAGGTTCGCCGTCAGCGTTTTATAGCGTCAGGGACCCCCATATACTACCGAATAAATGTTTTAACCCCTTGATGGCCCCCTAGTTAACCCTTTCACCACTGATCACCGTATAAGTGTTACGGGTGACGCTGGTTAGTTCGTTTATTTTTTTTAGTGTCAGGGCACCCGCCGTTTATTACCGAATAAAGGTTTAGCCCCCTGATCGCCCGGCGGTGATATGCGTCGCCCCAGGCAGCGTCAGATTAGCGCCAGTACCGCTAACACCCACGCACGCAGCATGCACCTCCCTTAGTGGTATAGTATCTGAACGGATCAATATCTGATCCGATCAGATCAATACTAGCGTCCCCAGCAGTTTAGGGTTCCCAAAAACGCAGTGTTAGCGGGATCAGCCCAGATACCTGCTAGCACCTGCATTTTGCCCCTCCGCCCAGCCCACCCAAGTGCAGTATCGATCGATCACTGTCACTTACAAAACACTAAACGCATAACTGCAGCGTTCACAGAGTCAGGCCTGATCCCTGCGATCGCTAACAGTTTTTTTGGTAGTATTTTGGTGAACTGACAAGCAAGCACCAGCCCCAGGCAGCGTCAGGTTAGCGCCAGTAGCGCTAACACCCACGCACGCAGCATACACCTCCCTTAGTAGTATAGTATCTGTACGGATCAATATCTGATCCGATCAGATCTATACTAGCGTCCCCAGCAGTTTAGGGTTCCCAAAAACGCAGTGTTAGCAGAATCAGCCCAGATACCTGCTAGCACCTGCGTTTTGCCCCTCCGCCCAGCCCAGCCCAGCCCACCCAAGTGCAGTATCGATCGATCACTGACACTTACAAAACACTAAATGCATAACTGCAGCGTTCGCAGAGTCAGGCCTGATCCCTGCTATCGCTAACAGTTTTTTTGGTAGTATTTTGGTGAACTGGCAAGCACCAGCCCCAGGCAGCGTCAGGTTAGCGCCAGTAGCGCTAACACCCACGCACGCAGCATACACCTCCCTTAGTGGTATAGTATCTGAACGGATCAATATCTGATCCGATCAGATCTATACTAGCGTCCCCAGCATTTTAGGGTTCCCAAAAACGCAGTGTTAGCGGGATCAGCACAGATACCTGCTAGCACCTGCGTTTTGCCCCTCCGCCCAGCCCAGCCCAGCCCACCCAAGTGCAGTATCGATCGATCACTGACACTTACAAAACACTAAATGCATAACTGCAGCGTTCGCAGAGTCAGGCCTGATCCCTGCGATCGCTAACAGTTTTTTTGGTAGTATTTTGGTGAACTGGCAAGCACCAGCCCCAGGCAGCGTCAGGTTAGCGCCAGTAGCGCTAACACCCACGCACGCAGCATACACCTCCCTTAGTGGTATAGTATCTGAACGGATCAATATCTGATTAGATCAGATTTATACTAGCGTCCCCAGCAGTTTAGGGTTCCCAAAAACGCAGTGTTAGCGGGATCAGCACAGATACCTGCTAGCACCTGCGTTTTGCCCCTCCGCCCGGCCCAGCCCAGCCCACCCAAGTGCAGTATCGATCGATCACTGTCACTTACAAAACACTAAACGCATAACTGCAGCGTTCGCAGAGTCAGGCCTGATCCCTGCGATCGCTAACAGTTTTTTTGGTAGCGTTTTGGTGAACTGGCAAGCACCAGTGGCCTAGTACACCCCGGTCGTAGTCAAACCAGCACTGCAGTAACACTTGGTGACGTGGTGAGTCCCATAAGTGCAGTTCAAGCTGGTGAGGTGGCAAGCACAAGTAGTGTCCCGCTGCCACCAAAAAGACAAACACAGGCCCGTCGTGCCCATAATGCCCTTCCTGCTGCATTCGCCAATCCTAATTGGGAACCCACCGCTTCTGCAGCGCCCGTACTTCCCCCATTCACATCCCCAACCAAATGCAGTCGGCTGCATGAGAGGCATTTTCTTTATGTCCTGCCGAGTACCCCTACCCAGCGAACCCCCCCAAAAAAGATGTTGTGTCTGCAGCAAGCGCGGATATAGGCATGACACCCGCTATTATTGTCCCTCCTGTCCTGACAATCCTGGTCTTTGCATTGGTGAATGTTTTGAACGCTACTATGCACTAGTTGAGTATTAGCGTAGGATACAGCATTCCACAGACTAGGCACCCTTTCACAGGGTCTCCCAAGATGCCATCGCATTTTGAGAGACCCGAACCTGGAACCGGTTACAGTTATAAAAGTTAGTTACAAAAAAGTGTAAAAAAAAAAAAATATATATATATAAAATAAAAAAAATAGTTGTCGTTTTATTGTTCTCTCTCTCTCTATTCTCTCTATTGTTCTGCTCTTTTTTACTGTATTCTATTCTGCAATGTTTTATTGTTATTATGTTTTATCATGTTTGCTTTTCAGGTATGCAATTTTTTATACTTTACCGTTTACTGTGCTTTATTGTTAACCATTTTTTTGTCTTCAGTTACGCCATTCACGCCTTTGAGTGGTTATACCAGAATGATGCCTGCAGGTTTAGGTATCATCTTGGTATCATTCTTTTCAGCCAGTGGTTGGCTTTCATGTAAAAGCAATCCTAGTGGCTAATTAGCCTCTAGACTGCTTTTACAAGCCGTGGGAGGGAATGCCCCCCCCCCACTGTCTTCCGTGTTTTTCTCTGGATCTCCTGTCTCAACAGGGAACCTGAAAATGCAGCCGGTGATTCAGCCAGCTGACCATAGAGCTGATCAGAGACCAGAGTGGCTCCAAACATCTCTATGGCCTAAGAAACCGGAAGCTACGAGCATTTTATGACTTAGATTTCGCCGGATGTAAATAGCGCCATTGGGAAATTGGGGAAGCATTTTATCACACCGATCTTGGTGTGGTCAGATGCTTTGAGGGCAGAGGAGAGATCTAGGGTCTAATATACCTCAATTTTTTCAAAAAAGAGTACCTGTCACTACCTATTGCTATCATAGGGGATATTTACATTCCCCGAGATAACAATAAAAATGATTAAAAAAAAAAAAAAATGAAAGGAACAGTTTAAAAATAAGATAAAAAAGCAAAAAAATAATAAAGAAAAAAAAAAAAAAAAGCACCCCTGTCGCCCCCTGCTCTCGCGCTAAGGCGAACGCAAGCGGCGGTCTGTCGTCAAACATAAACAGCAATTGCACCATGCATGTGAGGTATCACCGCGAAGGTTAGATCGAGGGCAGTAATTTTTGCAGTAGACCTCCTCTGTAAATCTAAAGTGGTAACCTGTAAAGGCTTTTAAAGGCTTTTAAAAATGTATTTATTTTGTTGCCACTGCACGTTTGTGCGCAATTGTAAAGCATGTCATGTTTGGTATCCATGTACTCGGCCTAAGATCATCTTTTTTATTTCATCAAACATTTGGGCAATATAGTGTGTTTTAGTGCATTAAAATTTAAAAAAGTGTGTTTTTTTCCCCAAAAAATGCGTTTGAAAAATCGCTGCGCAAATACTGTGTGAAAAAAAAAATGAAACACCCACCATTTTAATCTGTAGGGCATTTGCTTTAAAAAAATATATAATGTTTGGGGGTTCAAAGTAATTTTCTTGCAAAAAAAAAATAACTTTTTCATGTAAACAATTATGCCGCGTACACACGAGCGGACTTTACGGCGGACTTTGCCCGGCGGACTTTTCAACGTACTTTCCGATGGACTTTCTGAATGAACGGACTTGCCTACACACAATCCACCAAAGTCCGTTGAATTCGTACGTGATGACGTACGACCGGACTAAAACAAGGAAGTTCATAGCCAGTAGCCAATAGCTGCCCTAGCGTGGCTTTTTGTCCGTCGAACTACAGACGGCGGACTTTTCGACCGGACTCGATTTCAACGGATAAATTTTAAACAAGTTTCAAATCTAAGTCCGTCCAACTTTTGAGCAAACAAAGTCCGCTGGAGCCCACACACATCGAATTGTCTGACGAAATCCAGTCCGCCGGGCAAAGTCCGCCGTAAAGTCCGCTCGTGTGTACGCGGCATAAGTGTCAGAAAGGGCTTTGTCTTCAAGTGGTTAGAAGAGTGGGTGATGTGTGACATAAGCTTCTAAATGTTGTGCATAAAATGCCAGGACAGTTCAAACCCCCCCCCAAATGACCCCATTTTGGAAAGTAGAGACCCCAAGCTATTTGCTGAGAGGCATGTCGAGTCCATGGAATATTTTATATTGCGACACAAGTTGCGGGAAAGAGACAAATTTTTTTTTTTTTGCACAAAATTGTCACTAAATGATATATTGCTCAAACATGCCATGGGAATATGTGAAATTACACCCCAAAATACATTCTGCTGCTTCTCCTGAGTACGCGGATACCACATGTGTGAGACTTTTTGGGAGCCTAGCCGCGTACGGAACCCCGAAAACCAAGCACTGCCTTCAGGCTTTCTAAGGGCGTGAAGCTTTGGGTGTCTACTTTCCAAAATGGGGTCATTTGGGGGGGTTTTGTGCCACCTGGGCATTCCATAGCCTCCGAAACTGTGATAGGCAGTGAAGAGTGAAATCATAAATTTACACCCTTAGAAATCCTGAAGGCGGTGATTGGTTTTCGGGGCCCCGTACGTGGCTAGGCTCCCAAAAGGTCCCACACATGTGGTATCCCCATACTCAGGAGAAGCAGCAAAATGTATTTTGGGGTGCAATTCCACATAGGCCCATGGCCTGTGTGAGCAATATATCATTTAGTGACAACTTTTTGTAAATATTTTTTTTTTTTGTCATTATTCAATAACTTGGGACAAAAAAAATAAATATTCAATGGGTTCAACATGCCTCTCAGCAATTTCCTTGGGGTGTCTACTTTCCAAAATGGGGTCATTTGGGGGGGGGGTTTGTACTGCTCTGCCATTTTAGCACCTCAAGAAATGACATAGGCAGTCATAAACTAAAAGCTGTGTAAATTACAGAAAATGTACCCTAGTTTGTAGACGCTATAACTTTTGCGCAAACCAATAAATATACGCTTATTGACATTTTTTTTACCAAAGACATGTGGCCGAATACATTTTGGCCTAAATGTATGACTAAAATTGAGTTTATTGGATTTTTTTTATAACAAAAAGTAGAAAATATCATTTTTTTTCAAAATTTTCGGTCTTTTTCCGTTTATAGCGCAAAAAATAAAAACCGCAGAGGTGATCAAATACCATCAAAAGAAAGCTCTATTTGTGGGAAGAAAAGGACGCAAATTTCGTTTGGGTACAGCATTGCATGACCGCGCAATTAGCAGTTAAAGCGACGCAGTGCCAAATTGGAAAAAGACCTCTGGTCCTTAGGCAGCATAATGGTCCGGGGCTCAAGTGGTTAAGGAAGAAATGAAAAAAGGTGAAAAAATTATGACAGGTATTTTTAGTCTGAAAATTACTTCTGGCTTATCTGATCCTGTGATTGGCTGTGGTACATCTGGAGCAACTGATTCAAAATGTGTATGAAAGGGCCATAAATGGAGTGTGCGTGATTTAGTTAATATAATAAATTATATTCAGGGGGAATTGTAGAATAATTAAATTAATTTGGCTTTATAATCAAGATCTGTAAGTATGCAGTCTGAGTTCCCTTTTATGTTTTGACATTGAAAAGCTCACTCAGCTCAGCATAAGATGAATCTTGAAATAGCTAGGTTGTGTGCGTGTCATTTTTTGTACCAGTTGTTCTCCATGTACAGAGTTAATGACTAAAGGTCAGTAGGTCAGTGGTTTCACAGATAAGAATATACTCAAAGTATTTGTCATAGACTTTATTGTAAAGATCTTTTTAAAGGTAAAAACATATATTATCTATAATATAGTTAGTTATTTGATATAGTTATTTAATTAGTTAGCTAGATTGAGTTTGTGTGAAGGAATATATATTTATATATATCCAATTATAGTTTAATATGCATTTGTAAGGTTTGGTACAGAATTGCATTTCTGTAGCTTAAAGTATATCCATTACAAGAATTCGGCCATTTGGAAAGGTCATTCACCTTGAGTTTTTTATAAGAATCTGTTGTGTGTTACTGACAATCAAAGAAGCTTAAGAGACGTGTCAGCTGTTGGCAAAGAGAATATTTAGAATAATCACGAATATGATCATTTCATATTTAGTTCTAGCCGTATATGGCTATGGCTATAGTCTGCTGACTAGTAGATTTGAGATAGTATAAAAACAGAGTGACACTTCACTTCAGGGCACACGACACACTTCACTACACGACACACAACACAACACTACATATGTCCTTTACTCACACACAGAAGGACTTCACTACTTTTTCACACATACAAAGAAGGACACACGCATCCTTACACTGAAGAAGACATTTTGTTTACATTAGGCCTAAATACAGCCTACGTCACAAACAGCTGCTAGAGCAGACACCTCTCTGACATAGAAGAGCACAGACGGAGCTGAAACATGTCTTGAAATTTCTTGATACAAGTTTTTGTTCCTACTATCTTTTGTTTTACTACATCAAGCTGTAAGAAGAATTTAACTTTGTATATATTTTCAAGTTGTTGCCAAGTGTGACCAAATAAACTCACACTTTGTTTAAAGACAGTCTGGCTACTGAACTTTTGAACAAAACGCCTAAGACACTGTTGACATAACACGTGTCTGAGAAGACAAGGTTTTTACACTTTCTCTACATTTTTACAGTGGGCACCACAGAGTTATCCCTAGAATAGCACTTTTCTTTTGGTAAATGGTAATGTATGTGTTTGTTCAACCCATATACCAACTGTTGTCATCTGTACGACCCTGCGTGGTCGATGTTTACATGATTTGCACTTGTTGGACATGCTATGTCATGTGTTGATCTGAAAATAAAAAGTTATTATACAAAAAAAAATAAAAAAATTAAAGGAACAGTTTAAAAATAAAATAAAAAAGCAAAATAAATAAAGAAAAAAAAAGCACCCCTGTCCCCCCCTGCTCTCGAAAACGCAAGCGTCGGTCTGGCGTTGTATGTAAACAGCAATTGCACCATGCACAATACATGAGAGTTATCACTGTAAAGGTCAGATTGAGGACAGTAATTTTAGCAGTAGACCTTTACTGTAAATCTAAAGTGGAAACCTGTAAAGGCGTTTAAAGGCTTTTAAAAATGTATACAGTTTGTCGCTGCTGCACGTTTTGTGTGCAATTTTGGTAGCCATGTACTCGGCCTAAGATCATCTTTTTTATTTCATCAAACATTTGGGCAATATAGTGTGCTTTAGTGCATTTAAATTTAAAAAAGTGTGTTTTTTCCCAAAAAAAAATGTGTTTGAAAAATCTGCGCAAATACTGTGTGAAAAAAAAATGCAACACCCACCATTTTAATCTGTAGGGCCTTTGCTTTAAAAAAATATATAATGTTTGGGGGTTCAAAGTAATTTTCTTGCAAAAAAAAATATTTTTTCATGTAAACAAAAAGTGTCAGAAAGGGCTTTGTCTTCAAGTGGTTAGAAGAGTGGGTGATGTGTGACATAAGCTTCTAAATGTTGTGCATAAAATGCAAGGACAGTTCAAACCCCCCCCAAATGACCCCATTTTGGAAAGTAGACACCCCAAGCTATTTGCTGAGAGGCATGTCTAGTCCATGGAATATTTTATATTTTGAAACAAGTTGCGGGATTGCCGGTGATTGGTTTTCGGGGCCCCGTACGCGGCTAGGCTCCCAAAAAGTCCCACATTTGGGGTATCCCCGTACTCAGGAGAAGCAGCAGAATGTATTTTTGGGGTGTAATTCCACATATGCCCATGGCATGTTTGAGCAATATATCATTTGGTGACAACTTTGTGCAAAAAATAAAAAAAGTTGGTCTTATTTGCGCAACGTGTAGCCAAATATAGAATATTCCATAGACTCGACATGCCTCGCAGCAAATAGCTTGGGGTGTCTACTTTCCAAAATGGGGTAATTTTGGGGGGTTTTGTGCTATCTGGGCATTTTAAGACCTTCAAGACTGTGATAGGTAGTGAGGAGTGAAATCAAAAATTTACGCCCTTAGAAATCCTGAAGGCGGGGCTTTAATTTTCGGGGTCCTGTACACGGCTAGGCTCCCAAAAAGTCTCACACATGTGGTATCCCCGTACTCAGGAGAAACAGCAGAATGTATTTTGGGGTGTAATTCCACATATAACCATGGCATGTGTGAGCAATATATCATTCAGTGACAACTTTTTGTAAATTTTTTTTTTGTCATTTTTCAATCACTTGAGACAAAAAAATTAAATATTTAATGGGCTCAACATGCCTCTCATGAATTTTCTTGGGGTGTGTACTTTCCAAATAAAATAAAATAAATAAATAAAAATCGCAGAGGCAATCAAATACCATAAAAAGAATGCTCTATTTGTGGGAAAAAAAGGACGCAAATTTTGGGTACAACATTGCATGGCCGCGCAATTACCAGTTAAAGCGATGCAGTGCCAAATTGTAAAAAGTCCTCTGGTCTTTAGGCAGCCAAATGGTCCGGGGCTGAAGTGGTAAATCAGAAATTAGTGATCAATAATAACATCTAGTTAACATAATTCATTTTTGGACAAGAAATATGTTGAACAATGCTATACCTGACTCAAGTTGGGCTCCTCCACTTCTTCCTGGCTGGAAGGCCCAGGTTGGATGTTGGAAGCCTCAGCTGGGGTGGAAGGAAGCGTTGAAGGAAGAGTGGGGAGTGCTGGCTTGGGTTCACTCTGGTCTGACAGAAAACGCAGTCTGTCATAGTACCACAGCCTGGGTACATAAAGGTCATCTGCTGCAGCTCCTGACCTCTGGGAATCCTGGACCTTCTTGCACTCCCCAATATAAGTGCTCCTCAGGCCACCAATTTTGACCTTCAAATAGGGGGTGGTTGCCGTGGGGATCACCGGCTTCACAAATTCCAGCAATTGATCCAGCGCTGCCTTCATCTTTCTTTTATTATTATAAAAGGGGTGTTTTACCTGCCACAGACAGGGCAGCTCCCTATACATATCAATGAATAGGGGGATAAAGTCCTGATCGTTGAAGCTATCCATTTTCTCTGCAAGACACAACACAAGACAAACCCTAATGTCAGGCTAAACTCTCCTAATCTTGTCCCAATATAAGCCTCAATCTATAAGCAGTATAGGCCACTGATGCACCAAGTTAAAATTGTACCTTCGTTATCACAATCGGCACTTCCGGTACTCCTTCCTCCGCTCACAGATCATACGTACGACGCACGCGTGTTACGCTTTATATACACTGCGCATGCGTGAAACTCTGCCCGCCCCTGACCTTCTTTGTAGTATATACCCCGCCCCTTCTCTTTCAGCGCAGTGGGAGAGCACATGGCAGAGAAAGAGCAGGTGCATGATAATCTCAGCAACGACGACAAAAGCCAAAGTCACAAACGTCCCGATCCAGGAGGAGATATAAGGCCTCAAATATGTCCTTTGTAGAGATGGTGGAGATGGTGGACATCTTGAAGAGGGCCGTCTATGATGGGAAGTATGGACTGTACCCAAACCCATTGAGAAAGGCCAAAATCTTGACTAAAATTGTGAAAAGTCTGCACAGGAATTTTGGGGTATGACGATCCAAGGAGCAATTGAGGAAACGATAGTCAGACCTGAAATTGAGGGAGTACGATCAGTACAGAAGAATCAGGAAACTGCTTCTAAAAAGTAAGTAGTTGTCCTGTGTTTCCATTATTATTATTATTACTTGCATGCTGCTCCATGTGCTTTTCTTTACTGTTGTACATTTTAAAATGACAACTTTCAGGTTCGTGGGCACAGTAATGGGTCGTAGTAAACATCGTTCGTTTGCCCACTAATACCATGTTTTTGGCAGATACAGGTTAACTACATTTGGTCATGATTATTTGTATTAAAAGAAGTTTATTACATTGTTGTCTAGACGGGTTTGTAACTAGAATGAAATGCAAACTTGATTCAGTGTAAGGAGAGGACACTCAGCAGCTGTTTACACATCTGGACGCAGGAGCACTAGTGTGGGACACCAGAACAAACTTTTTAGGGTGTCCCACACAGGTGCTTCAGTGGATACTATAGGGGTGACTCCATGTGTGAAACTTGTCCAAAAAAGGTAAGTATTCCAGCTTTAGAAAGAAAAAAAAAATGTCTTCAGCTTAGAACTCTGCCAAAACAGACAATTGTAAGACACTTCCAAGCAATGTTTCATATTCCTATTTCTGGCCTCAAATATCTGTGTGCTAAGTATACCTTTTTTTAATTCACATAGGGGAGAAAAGACTCAGGACATCTAAGAACACCAGGAACCCCACAACTGATAAAGAAGGGGAACTCCCCACACCACAACCTGAGGATGAGGAGGGAGACGTTTATGAAGTGGGCGAAATAGTGATCACAACAGGTCAGTGTCTGAGACCACAGCTTAAGGTAATAGATGTATGCCTGCATATTTATAACACATGGTGTGTTTTTTTTATTTTTAGGTGATGTGGATGTTGTGGAAGAAGAATCTCATTTCACAAGTGCAAGTGCCCAGATCCTCATCTGGGGGGATAATGGGGCGCAATTGGGATTTAGACAAGTTAAAGAAAAACATCAATGATGTTCAATAAAAATGAAGAACATCATTGATGTTTTAGGCATAATCTAAAACACACAAAAATGATGCAGTTTTGTCTAATTTTGTATTTTAAATCAAGTTTTAAAGTATTTTAAAAGCTAAATTTTGAAGATGCGCACAGTGTGTCAACATGTGCTATCTGCCATCATGGGATATCAAGGTAAACGTTTTGTGGGTGCAACCCCTTCCTCGCAACTCAAGTAGAAGAAAGGAAGGGGTTGCACCCCATGAAACACGTCCATTGATCCCCCATGATGGGAGCTAGCACATGTTGACATTAGGCATGGGATCAGCATGGAAATCCCCAGTTTGACTCCCAATTTGTGTGCATCTTCAAAATTTGGCTTTTACAGGGGTGACATCACCCCATCTGATGAAGGCAAGATCAACACAGTTTTGACATACTAATGTCTGATATTGCCTTCACTTTATCAAAGTTGAACTTTGTAAGTTCCTGAGTTGTGTATGTTATGGTTTGAAACATGCCTGTTTAACCAAAAAAGGATATTTCTAATGTAAAAAAAAATGTTATACACCAAAGATGTTGGTTTGTTCAAAAACCCTTTTCGAACGCACAGAGTAAGATGTTTTCTACTCAACAATGTGTGGCTTCTTCTTTCAATGCTCAATACCAGTGTTTGGACTAAGTTGGTGTTTGCAGTGACAATGGGGGTTATTTACTAAAGGAAAATCCACTTTGCACTACAAGTGCACTTTCAGTGCAGTTTCAGTGCACTTGTAGTGCAAAGTGGATTTCCTTTAATAAATAACACCCACAGTGCTTTAAAATTTGCCACAATCGGGCAATTTTCATGACTCAATAAAAATAAATTTATGGTGATGAAAATGTTGAATATTTTTATCAGTAATGCATTACATACATTAACAACAAAAACAAGGTGTGTGTGTGTGGCAGACCCACAACATAATAGTTAGCTGAAGAAAAGATTGTCACCTCATGTATCAAAGAAATTACGTTTGCACTGTTGAAGAAAATGGCCTAAAAGAAAAGCCCATTGGATAACCTAGGAGACAGCTAAAAGAAACACAAGCAGTAAATCAAAAAGATTGTTTCAGTTTAAATTAATAATTTATTTTAAAAATGTTTCTTAAACATTTTCTGGCATATCAATGGCCCCCCTACCCGCAAAGTACTCCATATATTTTAGACGGACCTCGCAGGCACTTTGGGGGGGCAAGCCAGGACAGCCAGCTTCAAGCGCCGTCAGGGTTTGTTCTTGAAATCCGGCCTCAGGCCCAGCTGAGGCCACATAGTTCATAGAATTTATCTTAAAAAAGTTGTGCAGAATGCAGCATGCAAGTATTATATGGTTAAGTTTATATTCCGCCATGTTGATTGGCGTAAGGAATAGGCAGAACCGGCTCGCCATTATCCCGAAAGCATTCTCCACCACTCTTCTGGCTCTGGCCAGTTAAAAACCCTCTGCTCCTGGGTGAGGGTCCTCATCGGGAACGGCCGCATCAGGTGATCACCCAGCCCAAACGCTTCATCCGCGACAAAGACAAAAGGCAGACCAGCCACATTGTCTTCCAGAGGTGGCAATCCCAAGCCACCACTCTGGAGCCGTCTGTAAAAGTCTGGGCGATGACTCCACCATCCGAGATCCGGCCATTCATCCCCACGTCCACATAGAGAGATTCGTATGTCGCCGACAGCACCGCCAACATCACTATACTATTAAACCCCTTATAGTGGTAATAGTATGACCCCGAATTGGGTGGCGGGACGCAGTTGGGAAAGTCCCACCGCTGGGCAAATTGGGAAGCCACAGTCTGCCATTCCTGTGGCGTTGAAGGAAACTGTGGAGTCAAACAAGAAAAAAAAATTAGTACTTTTGCACATAACATTGCAAGCAGATTAGACACAAACATTCTTGGCCCACATCAGTATAACATTTATTTGAAGGAGTATTTAAAGACAAAAATATAAAGTCCACTTATCAGATTCCTCACCCTCTGATGGCCCAGTGTAAAAAATTTAAGGTGTGGGGGGGGGATGTTTTGGACAGGTAACCCTCTCCACTTCATTGAGAGCTGAATGCATAAATAATGTGTTTTACTTTGGCCAGCCCCTCCTCATTACACTATTGGCAGCCCACTGGACAGGTAAGAAGAAGATAATAGGAGAACAAAACTTTAAACAGAAGCATTTGAAAGTATTCAGACAGGCCCTTTCACTACATGCTTTGGTGAATGCATCCATAAATATGACCACAAAAGAGGTAGGTATAGTGTGTATGGGTTTGGCAAAGTCAGCAGATAGAGGATTGGTTTCGGTTGACTTAGCGGTTGGGGGAGGGAGGGTTCCAAATGATTTTGTGACCCAAAAGCCTCTGGCACTCTGCATGAATTTAAGGACACAAATAACATTTGTACACATTTTAGGGGGTGTTTAGGGTAAAGCACTACTATGGAGCTGACAAAATACATTGTTAAGTGACTAGGCTAGGTGTGTATGGGCCCAGGATAGCATGCTGGGGAGGTTAGTGAAGGCAAATACGCATGAAGGACAAAAAGGGAACATTAAAAACTTCCAGCATGCATGAGGATAAAGAGGATATTCACAGCATATTACAATCATGGTAATTAGGGAATGATGAACGAAATACAATACATTAGCAAACATTAACCACTTGCCGACAGCCTCACGACAATATACCTCGGCAGAATAGCACGGGCAGGCAGAGTAACGTATGGGTGCGTTACTCCCCTCCCGTGGGCGGGGGGCGCGGTCGGCATCGTTGCAGGAGCCGGGGAGAGAAGACATCAATGTGAGTTTGCACCAACAGCACACTAACACCAGTACACATAGGCACACAAATCACCCCCCCAATCACCCCCCCCCTGCACCCCCTGTCACAGTGACACCAATAGCAGTTTTAATTTTTTTACTGATCACTGCATTGGTATCATTTTGTGACTGCTAAGCCGTGTACACACGACCGGACTTTTCGACCGGACTGGTCTGACGGAACGAATCCGTCGGACAATCCGACCGTGTGTGGGCTTCATCAGACCTTCAGCGGACTTTTTCTGTCGAAAATCAGACGGACCTTAGATTTGGAACATGTTTCAAATCTTTCCGACGGACTCGAGTCCGGTCGAAAAATCCGTTCATCTGTATGCTAGTCCGACGGACAAAAAAGGACGCAAAGGCAGCTATTGGCTACCGGCTATGAACTTCCTTATTCTAGTCCCTTTGTACGTCATCACGTTCAAACCAACGGACTTTAGAACTGACTTTAGTCCGTTCGTGTGTGGGCAAGTCCGATTGTCCGAAAGTCTGTCGTAACTCCGTCGAAAGTCCGTCGGAAAGACCGTCGGACCTTTGATGCTGAAAAGTCCGCTAGTGTGTACTATATATAACGTTTTTTTTGGTAGAGTTTGATAAAGTTGCTGACAGCCTTTTTTACCTGTGAGTCTCACTACTGTACCAGTAAATGTAGAGCCCAAAATGGCAAATCGAAGGTACAGTAGTGAAGAAGCCTGCACAATTCTGAGCATGACAGATGGTGAAGAGGAAGTCGCTCATCTGTCAGATTCAGGCTCAGAATATGATCTTGTAGACCACAGCAGCTCCATGACAGATGGCTCTGACGACGGAGTTGTGGTCCCTGCCAAGGTCAGGCATACCAGACCCCGATCTTCTGCTGTTGTTGAGGTGCAATAACCACAGGGCTCTCGTATGGAGCAGAGAATAACTAGTGCCGCTCATCCTTCTGGTGAACTGGCAAGCACCAGCGGCCTAGTACACCCTGGTCGTACATCCAGCACAGCAGTATCACACGCTGACGTGGCTAGTCCCATAAGTGCAGTTCAAGCTGGCGAGGTGGCAAGCACAAGTAGTGTCCCACTTGCCACCAAGAAGACAAAGACAGGCCCGTCAGGCCCATAGTGTCCTTCCTGCATAATTTGCCAATCCTAATTGGGCACCCACCACTTCTGCAGCACCCATACTTCCCACATTCACTGGCCAACCCAGAATTCAGGTGGAAATAGTTGATTTTACGTCACTTGATTTTTATTCACTGTTTTTCACAGAACAAGAGATTTGATCGATCAATTATCTACTAGTTGTGCCACATCCTAAATTCGAATTTAAAGCAAAGGAAATTCCCCTAGCGGACTTTAAAGGCACATTTAAGAAAATATTTAAAGAGGTATGTAAAGTAGATAACAGTTTATTAATTACAAAAGATAATCAAGTGAGTCACATAATCACATAGTTAAAAACAAGGAATGCAGTTCCATAAATACAAAGATTAATGATACCAATACATTTGCACCCGACGCGTTTCGGAGTTGCTTATGCCTCCTTCTTCAGGGGTGATTGTAGGGTTTGCAACAAGAATTTTCTATATGGGAAATAGTATGTATAACATAAACATGATAAGTGCACAGTGAAAGATCGTAAAGACAGAATCTATAGTTGTATGAATCTGTATATATACATATACATTTTTCTGTTTACACTTACATTGGTATCTATGGATATAGATTATGCATTCCAAGACGAATTTAAAAGAACATAGATGTATTGACGTACTGCCCATCGGACGCGTTCCCTGGTCGTGGTGTGTAGAGCTTTAGTAGAGTATAACAAAAATATTCACAAAGCCACTGTCGAGGTGGAGATAGAAAGGTATGAATATATAGGGTGGTTTTATTCTTCCTTCCAATGGGAAGAAAGGCCCATTGTTAACGGGCGTATGACAGTTTAGATCTGAGATCACACTGGGGCCAAATGTGTATCCTGTAAATCATGAAAATATATATATGTAAGGATGTGCATACATATGGATAGCCAAAGTAATACATGGAAAATCCAAAAAGTGTGTCCTACCTGGTCCGCCTAAAGTTATAGAGGACAGTAACTGGTGATGGGTATGGATCAGATGTGGTCCAGATAGCTGGAGAGTCAACATGGAGATGAGAGGTATATTAAAACCCTGATTGGTGAAAAGAGAGGGGGGGGGAAGGGGGGGGGGAAGGGGCGGGGAAGGAGAGGAAGAGGGGGGAGGGGGGGAAAAGGAAGGGGGGGGGGAAGGGAAAGGGGGGGATGGGGGGGGGGTTTGGGGGGGAGGGGGGTGGAAGGGGGGGGGGGAAGGAAGAAAGGAAGGGGAAAGAAAGAAGGGGGGGGAAAAGGGGGGGATAGGAAAAGAGGGGGAGAGAGAGGAAGGAAAAGGGGAGAGGGGGGACGAGGGAGGAAGGGAAAGGAGAGGGGGGGGGGGGAAAGAAAAGGGGAAGGAAGAAAAGCAAAAAGAAAAAGATAGTAAGTAAGAAGACAGAAAAGAGAAGAAAAATGTAGGGCATCCAGGTAGCATGAATGGCTAATAGTTTCAATGAAGGAGACTGGATCATTAGATGTATTATAGGAGAAGGGAAAACCCCAGAATATAGCAGATAGCGGGTGAAGCAAGTGAAGCATGACAGACAGCAGGCAGGGTTCACAACCAGTAATTCCAACATAGAGATCCATGTCAATAAGTATGTAATAGATTACTAACCAAGTGTCACAGCACCTCACACCGAAAGCGTCCTGTCTGCAGCAGGACACCTGGTGTGGGCTAAAGCCGGATATATAAAGCCCTCCCCACCTATCAGCTGTTGATAGAAAAGATGCAACAGCTGATTGTGGTGAGGGAGGGGCGGACACACTATGGCTGGCCCCCCGGGTGGAGCGCGCGCCGCCAGGCACCCACAGCGCATGCGGACGCAGACGTCGTGAGGCGTGGCCACGCCTACTGCACCCGCCGCCACGTCTAGCTTCCCCGACGGACTGCGCATGTCCGTTGGGGTCGCAAGATGGAGGACAGATGATTCTGTACCTCACACAGCGCCACCATGAGTCCAAACTTCGCTCAGGCGGCTCTTTTCGTGCCGGGCGGATCACAGATCATGATGTAGGACCAATAAGGGATAAGTTAAAGCATATGTTATATGCAACTAAACAAAGAATACAGTGCCAAATCTTGTTGCTATAGCAGGGAAGCAGGGCTGATGGGCAGTGCAATACGGGTTAGGAAGGTAATCTGATGGAGGAAAACATAACAAAATAGTAATCACATACAGATATTGAAAGTACAATTCGAGGGCATGTTATATAGATAAAGTGACATCAGGTATATATGCATATAGTCTAGACATCAATAACCTCAGGTGTCATACAGTATACAGGATAGAAAGCAACATTTCAATACATGACCTAGAGTGGCATAATGTATAATATAGAGACTGTATGTCCTATAGTATAATCAGGGTTACCCTTCTATGCGGGCCAAGGGGGGGGCCCAGTATGCAGTGGTCAGGCTCGGCTGCTGCGTCGAATATTGGGTATGGAGTCTTTCCTTCCCTATTAGTGGGTGTGGATAGCAGATATATGGGGGGTACACCAAACGTATAGGGGGCCATATGGCCAATAGTAGAGTCCCCTATGTTTGGTGGTAATGATAGATGGAATAGGTGTAGTTAACTGGTCTATAGTGCCACCCCAAACATGTAGTTGTCTATGGGGTGGTCCTCCCTATTGCTCTCTACCACCAGATGAAAAGCCTTCGAGGAAGGGTTTAAACCAAATGGCTTGTTTAGGCCTGGGGGTTCGGTGGCTCTTAGGTTATATATCCACCGAGACTCTAGTTGCAGCAATGTTTTGTTCCAGTCCCCTCCCCTTGACTCTGGATGTACCCGATCCAAGATAAGAAATTTGATTTTTGGGCATATGCCGTTATGTACTGTTAAGGTGTGTCTCCCCAGTGGGAGGTCCGGGTCACCAGTTTCCATGCTTACTAGATGTCTATATGCCCTCTTCCAAAATTCTGTCTTAGTTTTTCCTACATAAAAGCAAGTACATTCACAAAGGAGTAGGTAGATAACCCCAAAAGTCCTGCAATTGGCAAAATGTTTGGGGTGGAAGGACTGACCATTTGGAAGGGTCGGGTTTCTAGTTGTAAGCATATATTTACAGTATCTACATTTGCCACACATGAATGTCCCCTTATATTTGCAGTGTGTCTTGTTATTCCCTGCCTTAAATTCACTGGCTGTGATTTTATCTCCCAGGGAGGTAGTTCTTTTAAATGTAAAGAGGGGTCTCTGTGGGACCAAGGGTCCTAAAGTTGGATCGCATTGTAACATGTGCCAATACTTTGTCACAATGTTCCTCACCTGTCTGTGTTGATTGTTAAATTTGGTAATGATTCTAAGAGTACCAATATCATTCTTGTCAGATTTGTTGGCTTTTTGAGAGTATAACAATTCCTCTCTTGGCTGCAAGAGGGCTTTTTTAAAAGAGCGTTTCAGAGATGCATGGGAGTACCCCCTTAGTAATAGCCTATCACGTAGCTTATTCGCCTCTAATTTGAAGGTGTTACTGTCTGAGCAGTTTCGTTTTGCTCTCAAGTACTGACTATATGGAATAGAGTTAAGGAGGGGTTTGGGGTGGAAACTGCTTGCATGCAATATGGCATTGCTTGCGGTTGATTTCCTATACAGTTTGCTAATAACACTGCCTTCCTCACCTCTGCAGACCTCTACATCAAGAAACGTAATGCATTGTTTGTCAAATGACATAGTGAAGTTGAGGTTGAAGTCGTTGCGGTTCATCCTCAATAGACACTCCCTAAGGAGGTCGATCGGTCCATCCCAAACGATGAAGAGGTCGTCGATGTACCGGTACCAACACAATATGTGGTCCGTGTACATCGACAAGCCCTCATCGCTTAGGAACATGGCCTCCCACTCCCCCAGGTACAGGTTGGCATACGATGGGGCACAACATGTCCCCATCGCAACCCCCTGCACCTGGAGGTAGTGGGAGCCGTTGAAGGTGAAAACATTATGGCTGAGAATATGTTCCAAAAGTGAAGTGATGAATTCACTATATGTAGGGTCCAGATCTTGTGCTGTGCGTAGAACATGTTTTATGGCTGCTACGCCCTTCTCATGGGGGATAGAGCTGTAAAGAGATTCGACGTCAATTGTGACAAACATGGCATGTTCGGGGATTTTTTGTTGGTCAATAATTTGTAGAAAGTGTACTGTATCCTTTACAAAAGAGGGGAGGGCATGAACAAATGGTTTGAGTACTTCATCTATCAGCCTGCTCGCATTTTCACTGATAGCCCCTATACCGGAGATGATCGGTCTGCCGGGGGGATTTTTGATGTCTTTATGGACTTTGGGCAATGCATAGAATACTGGTGTATGTGGGAAATCATTTCTGATAAACTGCCATAGGGATTTGGTGATAGTAGAGTTGGAATATGCCGTATCTATCAGTGTGTAGAAATCCTTATTATATTTTTTGACCAGACTCGCCGGTATAGGACGGTACCACTCTCGGTTGTCCAATATTCTATTGCACATCTTGATGTAATCCTTATTGTCAAATACTACAATGTTCCCACCCTTATCTGCATTTTTAATCGTGATATTGTCATTTTTTGACAATGATTTGAGCGCTGCCTTCTCATTTTTAGTAAGGTTTTCAGGAAATTTGTTGTGAATTCTTATTTTGTCTAATTCTTTGCCAACTAGCCTTAAGAAGGCTGCTGCGTTTGGATGGGTGCTTGGCGCAGGGCAGAAATCAGACTTCTTTTTAAGTGTGGAGATGTTTCCCCTCGGGGGTTCATTAGATCTTTCGATGGAGTCTAGTATTTGAGATAAATTAATTTCATCTATGAGATCAGTTGGATCGTTCTCATCGAGAAGGGATACCAAATGCTCTAGTGCTTGATGTTCCTGTGGCGTCAAGTTAGTGGGTCCTTCCTGCTTATGATAGAGTTTTTTTAAAATAAGCTTACGTATGAATAGTTGGAGGTCCTTGTAGATCTCAAACTTGTCCAGATTTTGATTGGGACAAAAGTTTAGGCCTTTTTGCAGGACATTGGTTTCGTCATAGGAAAGTTTATACGATGAAAGATTAATAACATTGAGACTATTGGGTTTCGATTCTTGATCAGTGTCAGGGATAGTTAGAGTGCTATTTGAGTGTAAGTATTGGGGTTGGATTGCGTGGGTTGTACACCCATCAGGATTTTCTCTAAAAAAGATGGGTCATTGGAAATTGTATCCAATGTTGTGACTGTCGAGGGGTTTGATTGTGAATTCATATCCCTTATCGGGGTGTGTGTATTACTCTGTGCATATAGTGTTTTGGGAATTGGTTCCTGTGTCGCTGTGGGGGGATAAGTTTTTTTGGGGATATCGAGGGTTAGTTTCACAGAAGATCTTTATAGGTCTATTGTGGACCAAAGTAAGTTGTTTTTCTGGTCAATTCATCACCGCTAATCCCCAGTCCTCCCTTGCCAGAGATTGGAAACCAATTATGGTTTCCGAATTTATGACCTTTCTGGGCTTATCCCTCGACATGGGCATAGTTAAAATGAGTATGTTGCGGTCATATTGGTCCACTGACCCAATTTACCATATGATGTTCTCTGCCTCCATGACCAGGGCACGATACGAGCAGATCTTGTGGTTCATGCACTTCAACAACAATGAACTCTGTCGTTCTCGTGGAGACCCTGGATACGATCGGCTCTACTAAAGTCGGCACCTCGTAAACCACTTCAACAAAAGTTTTGCAGCCTAAACAACTAAAGTAAAACAACTCCCCATCAAGTTGTCTGCGTTGATGAGTCCCTGATTAAGTTTTCTGGCCTCTTGTCTTTCAAACAGTATCTTCCCAGCAAGCGTGCCAGATACGGGGTCAAGATAAATAAGCTCTGTGACAGGGCCACAGGCTATACATATAGTTTTATGGTTTACGAGGGAAGAGATAGTTACATAGAGCCGCTGAACTGCTCAGATTACATAGGGAGCGCTGGCAAAATTTGTGTGGGACTTTGTGTCACCCTTATTTGGAAAGGGGTACCATTTGTATGTGGACAATTATTACACGAGCATGCCACTTTTTAGTCACTTGTTTGATCATCAGATTGGCGCATGTGGCACCATGTAATCTAATCGCCGGGGCTTACTCCATAGGCTTGTAGATTCCCGTCTTGGGGCTGGGGGAGAGAGCCTGCTTGAAGTGTAATCATTTGCTCGCTGTGAAGTGGAGGGATAATAAGAATGTTTTCGTTCTGTCCTCCCTTCATGCAGACACGACGGTCCAAATTCCTACGGCAACTGGTGTTGTGGAGAAACCCCTCTGTGTCCACGAATATAACCAAAATATGGGAGGGGTGGCCCGTAAGGCCAGACGCTGGTATAAAAAAGTGTCTGTATACTTATTGGCTTTGCTGAACGCTCATGTGCTATACAGAGCTTCAGGATGGCATGCATCCTTCCTTAAATTCCAGGAAGAGATTGTCGGAGCCCTTCTGTTTCCAGACAGTGCTCCACCTCACCTTCCCAACCCAAATGCAGTAAGCCGGCTGCATGAGAGGCATTTTCCGTATGTCCTCCCGAGTACCCCTACCCAACGAGCCCCCCAAAAAATATGTCGTGTCTGTAGCAAGCTCGGATATAGGCGTGACACCCGTTATTATTGTCCCTTCTCTCCTGACAATCCTGGTCTTTGCATTGGTGAATGTTTTGAACGCTACCATACACTAGTGGAGTTTTAGTGTAGGGTACAGCACTGCACAGACTAGGACACACTTTCACAGGGTCTCCCAAGATGCCATCGCATTTTGAGAGAGACCCGAACCTGGAACCGAACCATTACAAATAAAAGTGTAAAAAAAAGAAAAAAAAAGCATAAGATAAAAAAAACAAAAATAGTTGTCGTTTTATTGTTCTCTCTCTCTCTCTCTCTCTCTCTCTCTCTCTCTCTCTCTCTCCCCCTCTCTCTCTCTCTCTCTCTCCCCCTCTCTCTCTCTCTCCCCCTCTCTCTCTCTCTCTCTCCTCTTCTCTTCTCTCTCTCTCTCTATTGTTCTGCTCTTTTTTACTGTATTCTATTCTGCAATGTTTTATTATTATGTTTTATCATGTTTGCTTTTCAGGTATGTAATTTTTTTATACTTTACTGTTTACTGTGTTTTATTGTTAACCATTTTTTTTGTTTTCAGGTATGCTATTAAGCTGCAGCGCAGATTTATTTATCTTGACAGCAACAGCACTTGCTCCCACCATACATAAAGCCATGACTCCAGCGCTGTAGGAGGTGATTTCACCACCACAGTTAAAAAAAAGAGCATATATGCCGAAGCATGGGGGCAGCAGGGGTGGAGGAGCGATTTTCTCCTAACTTTTTAGGCCATTCAGCTGCAGCACTGATTTATCTATCTTGACAGCAACAGCTTTTGCTCCCACGATAAATAAAGCCATGACTCCAGCGCTGTAGGAGGTGATTTCACCACCACAGTTAAAAACAAAATGGTGCATGTATGCCCATCATTAGAAGTGGGTGGATGAAGGGAGGTATTCTAATGGTGGGCATACCCACCGATCAATCTCTTTTTTTTGTTCAGCCCACAGGCTGCATGAAAAAAAAAGACAATATATGCCCAACAAGGACCAGCAATGTACTGGTATGTTGCTGGACTTTGAGTGGTTATACCAGAAAGATGCCTGTGGGTTTAGGTATCATCTTGGTATCATTCTTTTTAGCCAGCGGTCGGCTTTCATGTAAAAGCAATCCTAGCGGAATCACCCCTGGCCCCCCCTGTTCTCGCGCAAAGGCGAATGCAAGCGCCGGTCTGGCGCCATATGTAAACAGCAATTGCACCATGCATGTGAGGTATCACCGCGAAGGTCAGATCAAGGGCAGTAATTTTAGCAGTAGACCTCCTCTTTAAATCTAAAGTGGTAACCTGTAAAGGCTTTTAAAGGCTTTTAAAAATGTATGTAGTTTGTCCCTGCTGCACGTTTGTGCGCAATCTTAAAGCATGTCGTGTTTGGTATCCATGTACTCGGCCTAAGATAATCTTTTTTTATTTCATCAAACATTTGGGCAATATAGTGTGTTTCAGTGCATTAAAATAAAAAAAAAAGTGTGTTTTTTCTCCAAAAAAAATGCGTTTGAAAAATTGCTGTGCAAATACTATGTGAAAAATGAAATACCCACCATTTTGATCTGTAGGGCCTTTGCTTTAAAAAAATATATAATGTTTGGGGGTTCAAAGTAATTTTCTTGCAAAAAAAAATATTTTTTCATGTAAACAAAAAGTGTCAGAAAGGGTTTTGTCTTCAAGTCGTTAGAAGAGTGGGTGATGTGTGACATAAGCTTCTAAATGTTGTGCATAAAGTGTCAAGACAGTTCAAAATCCCCCAAATGAGCCCATTTTGGAAAGTAGACACCCCAAGCTATTTGCTGAGAGGCATGGTGAGTATTTTGCAGCTCTCATTTGTTTTTGAAAATGAAGAAAGAAAATAACATTTTTTTTTCTTTTTTCAATTCTCAAAACTTTGTGACAAAAAAGTGAGATCTGAGAATTTTTTTTTGTCCATTTATTTTATTTTCCATTGTTTTTTTTTAATTTTTTTTTTATTATTTTTTAATTATCATTTTTTATATATTTTGATTTTTGGTTGATTTTTTTTTGATTAATCAACATTATTATTTTTAATTCTACTTTTTCTATACCTATGCTTATTCTAATTCATCCATTTTTAGCTAATCCCTGACTGGTGGAGGGCTGCGGTGATGGTTGACTTTCTACAACTTTCTCCCATCTCCCGACTGCATCTCTGGAGCTCACCCACAGTAATCTTTCTTTGGGTTCTTCTTTACCTCTCTCACCAAGGCTCTTCTCCCCCCATAGCTTAGTTTGGCCGGACGGCCAGCTCTAGGAAGGGTTCTGGTCATCCCAAATGTCTTCCATTTAAGGATTATGGCCACTGTGCTCTTAGGAACCTTAAGTGCAGCAGAAATTTTTTTGTAACCTTGGCCAGATCTGTGCCTTGCCACAATTCTGTCTCTGAGCTCTTCAGACAGTTCCTTTGACCTCATGATTCTCATTTGCTCTGACATGCACTGTAAGGTCTTATATAGACAGGTGTGTGACTTTCCTAATCAAGTCCAATCAGTATAATCAAAAACAGCTGGACTCAAAGGATGTGTGTACATTAATGAGGAAAAAGATGAACTTAAATGATTTTAGCAAATGGCTGCAATATAACAAAGAGTGAAAAATTTAAGAGGGTCTGAATACTTTCCGTCCCCACTGTGTGTGTGTGTGTATATATATATATATATATATATATATATATATATATATATATATATATATATATATATATATATATATATATATATATATATATATATATATATATATATTATTTATTTATTTTTTATTGTCCATTTATTTATTTTTTCCTTTTTTCCACAGTTTTTTTCTTTTTTTCTTTATTTTTATTTTTAATATTTCTTCATTATCATTTTTTATATATTTTGATTTTTGGTTGATTTTTTGATTAATCAACATTATTATTTTTAATTCTCCTTTTTCTATACCTATGCTTATTCTCCATTTTTAGCTAATTTTCTCTTTAATTGACCATTTTAGTTTATTTATGACCAGTTAATATCCCCCCTTCTTTCCCACTGCTTTTTAATACATAATATTTATATTTAGACAAATATACATATCTAGAGATGTTGATCCTTGTCCCACAAAAGCATTAATTTGCCTATGTAAATTCACGTTGGTCTGCTTGTACCTGTAGTCCGCCAGCTCTGCCCCCCGCCCACTCCCCTCCCCCCTCTCTCTCCATATAAACATTAATGTGGACGGCCGGATCCCATGCCTGATGAAGGAGCACGCATGCTCCGAACTCGAGTGCTGTAACCATGCCCATCACTCTCCAGTGTCTGACGTGCCCTGTGACGTATCCTGCTGATGTGCCTGCCGTGACATCTCTCAGCCTCAGAGCTACAGACACCGCTGGAGCGCCCGGGGACTGGATAATCATCGCCATCCAGCTCGAAACCAAGGGACCACCCAGGACAGCTGAAGAGACCCCAACTTCTTTCCTCTGCTACGCTTATCACCATGTGTGAAAATGTGAGTGCAACTTAAGATAATTAAAGCTGTATAATTTTTTACCAACCTACTACGCTCAGAACGGCACTGCTCTCTCTCTGCTTTGTTTCCAAGGACTGGAATGGGCATGCGTAATGGTGCATCCATGCGAGCACATGCACGTACATGCTAGCGTGCGCACGCATCCATAGATTCTGGCGCACAGCAGCCTATTTAAACTGAGAGTCTGCCTGGCTTCAGTGCTGGATTGTCTTCAGCTTTGGTTCCTGTACTCCTAAACTCTTATCCATATCTGCTGACCTTGTTCCTGACCCGGCTACATCTGACAACTCTCTTGGATCATCCCTGCCTGCTATATCTGCCTCTTGCTTATATTACTGATCCCGGCTTGGACTTATGACTACGACTCCTGATTTGATACCCCACCGCCAGCACGTTACTGACTTCTGCCTGTTCCAGACCTTGCAACTTATCTTGATTCTGCACCTATCTGCCTGGCTCTAGCTGAACAAGACTTGCGACCAGACTCCACGCCACCACTGGAAGGACTCCTGTGTCTTCAAGCTACAGCTCACAGCTGCCAGGCACCTGCACCCTTCCACTGGCCTAGCAGTCCCTGTCCCACTACCAGGGATGCTTGGACAGAAATTGTGCAAGAGGCCACCCTCAATATCTCAGGCTCCACAGTCAAGTACGTGACAGTACAATCCAGCCATATGGAGCCCGAAAGGAGGGTACCACCCTTGGAAGCTCTGTGCCAGCAGATTTCTGCACCAGACAGCCACATCATGCACGACCCCTGCCCATCATTCAAGGCCACAGCGCAAGCACCCACAGTAGTGGTTCCACTTCCGGAGCCCTGAGTCCCTACACCTACAGGTTTTCAGGTGATCGCAGCAAGTTCCATGCCTCCAGAAATGCCTGCCAGTTATACTTTCTGCTGCAACCACACACATTCTCGCTGGAAAGCACTAAAGTGGGGTTCATCGTCTCACTACTCCAGGGGGCGCCTCAAACCTGGGCCCACCGCTTTTGGAACAAGCCAGTCCTCTTCTGAATACCATGAACTCCTTTCTTGATGAAATGGCCAAATTGTATGATGATCCACAATGCACATCAACTGCTGAATCCAGCTTACACGCTCTCCAGCAGGGTCGAAGACCAGTAGAGTATTATGTAACAGACTTTAAGCAGTGGAGTTCTGATACACAATGGAACGATTCCGCACTTCTTACTAGTTCCGCCTGAGACTTTCAGATGCACTAAAAGATGAACTGGCTCGATTTGGGGTACCCAGCTCCTTGGAAACTCTTATTCAATTATCTATTCAGATTGATCGTCGTCTGAGAGAGCGAAGATCTGAGAGGACAGGCCAGTTTTGTCTCATGTGGATGTTACCAAAGGTATCTGTTAACCCACCTGCTCCTGCTCCTTCACTATCTCCTGCCACTACTGAAGTTCCTGAACCGATGCAACTACGCCTTCTTCATCCACCACTGTCACCAGAGAAAAAGCTACTTCGTCGCCAGAATAACCTCTGTCTGTAATGTGGAGGAGCCGGTCACTACGCCAGCACTTGCCCTAACAAAGCCCATAGGTCTTATTCTTCTCCTTATGATTCCTGTCTGACCTCACACTGCTGTTCCTGTCTCACTACAGCTGTCAGAAGGAGCACTCCAGGCTCAGGCTATAATTGATTCCGGTGCCTGCAGTTGCTTCATCGACCATGCCTTCGCCCAGCAACATAACATCCCGCTGCAACCCAAACAACAGAGACTTTCTATACAGCTAGCCGATGGATCAAGTATTAAATCAGGACCCATCACCCACGAGACTCAGCCGTGGCTGCCAACATTTTGCCAGACCACCAAGAATTGCTATGCCTAGATGTCATCTCCTCACCCTTGTTCCCAATCATCCTGGGTATGCCATGGTTGCAAGCTCATAACCCCCAAATTAACTGGACTACCAGTGGGGTGACCTTCAAGTCTTCTTACTGTTTGCAGAACTGTCTCAAGACTTTACACCATGCGGCTGCAGTTATTGGTTGCTTAAATCCTGTATCCGAATCACAAGAGCTTGTTCCATCAGTGTACTGTAGCGGTACCCCCGTGAGGGCTGCTGATTGACCCTATACCCCACTGGCTACCCTGACTCTGTAGATCCTCTCTTACCTCTGACACCTTGAGTTCCTTTCTGTAATAGGATGTTATCAATGAGAAACTCACACAATGTCACTGAGCCACTCCGAAAGTTTACTAGAGTGAATAATATACACAATGAACCATGTGAATAAACACAAACAATAAATTACAGTTGTAGCGATCAATTAAGATATGAAAACTGTGGATTGAATAATCACCATAGGGAGTATATGTAGACAGGTATACAATGGGACAAGTGTTCAATATCCTCCAATACCTATAATAAACACCTTCCCACTGAGGCCTCAATACACACACCAAATTGCAATATAACATTTAATAATACAATGAAATAGCTAACATGTACTCAATGGCTCCCCCTAGGTTGTAATTCAAAGTTCAAGCTACAAATAAAACAGTAATGCTTTGCAGAAGATGATAAAAGTTCCTTGACTCCAGATATCTTCGGCTAGCCTGTAGTTTAAACTGCAGTATTTGTAATCCACAAGGCAAAAGAGAGAAAACAAACTGTAGAATAAATGTTACATTGATAATTGCTTAACTGAAGAAATATGGCACTTGTAACTTCCTCCTTATGTGTGAGTGTAATACAGTACTGACCTTACAGCGCAGGGGACAACAAACAGCAGAGTTCAGCTGTACGATGCCTGTGAAAAAGTAGATTCACATCTGTGGAACTACAAGTCTCACCAGCAGTCTGTACAATAAAACTCACTCAGAAAACAGTGCACTTTACTGAAATGGGCAGGTGCCCTCTCACCACAAAATGGCGCCGCCGCACTGTACCGTCACTCCAGATGGCTGAAGTGCAGGAAACTTCCAGATTTCCTGATGCTGCAAACCAATCCACTTGCTAAGCTGGCAGGCTATACTCCGACAAACCTCAGAGGCTGGCAATCCGGCTCCGCACTGTATAGGCCTCAGTCTCTCACTCCTGGTCACACACACAGACCTCCAGCTGGCAGGTATTGAATGGCGTCCTGAAAGATGGCCGCACTGATCCTTTTATTACTGCTCCCAGCATGCAGTGCTGTGCGCTTCGCATTGTCTATACTGTAGTTTAGGGCTGATCCAGCTAACAGAGTCACTTTCTCCTCCCAACTTCATCCCCCACAATGCTTTGCAGCGTTCCTTCTTAGGAATTAAAAGGAAGTCCTAACAGCATTAAGTAGACACTGGAGGGAGCCAAATTCATTTGAAATAATACAACTGTAATACAGCATTAGCAAACCCTTGGCTACACACTCCCCCCCACTTAAACTCTTTGGTCCCCAAAGACATGAAAATCACCAACTTCCACTGCTGAAAAGGAAGAGTAAATTATTGATGATTTCTTTCTAACTACAATCCAAACTTAACAAATACTGACATACATCTGGATTTCTTTGAAACCATTTATACACACTATCATTTAGTTCATAATCAGTTTTTGAACAGGCCAGGGCAATTGCCGTGTCCCACCTTGTTGCAGGTTCTTCCGTAGTCTATTCACGTAGCCTTTATGTGCGGTTAAAGAGGTATCATCAGGGGAGGTGCCAAAAGCCAGGTCAGTGGGAAGTCGAGCTTCTCTCCCAAACATAAGACGGTAAGGGGAGTAACTAGTGGCATCACTCTCTGTGCTGTTGTAGGCGTGCTGCTATGTGGTTTCCCCAATGCTGTTTCTTGTCTGGGGTTAGAGTTCCCAACATGTTTAATAGATTCCGATTGAATCATTCAGGTTGAGGGTCACCTTGAGGGTGATATGGTGTAGTACGAGACTTCTTGATACCCAATAAGGCACCACAACTGGTGGACTAGATGACTCTCAAAGTCTCTTCCTTGGTCGGAATAAATTTGCACAGGTAGTCCATAGTGCACAAAAAAACTTCTCCACAAGCACCTTGGCCACAGTGCTAGCCTTCTGATCCTTAGTAGGGTAAGCCTGTGCATAGCAAGTGAAGTGATCAGTCACGACCAAGATACTGTTTCTTCCACCTGTATCGGGTTCCAGGAACAGAAAGTCAATGCAAACCAAATCTAACATCTCCTGACTTTGCAAGTGACCCATTGGGGTGGACCTAACTGGTAGGGTTTTCCGCTAGATGCAAGTTACACAAGAATGACAGTAACTCTCTACCTCTCCTCTCAAATTGGGCCAATAGAATCTATCTCTAATCAATCGAAAGGTTTGGTTGGTTCCCAAATGGCCATGTTCATCATGTAATGACACTAGAAAAGTAGAACAATGTTTTTCCGGGAGAAACAGCTGCCACCTCTCCTCCTTGTCTCCAGTCGGGCAATTCCTGTACAGCACTCCATCTCTGATTTGTAACCGGTCCCATTCTCAATGCATAATCCTTGCTCCCTTTATGTGGCTCTTCAACAACAGTCTGGGATCCTGCTTGTTCAAGGCCTGTAGCACCAACTGGCCCAATGGGTCCTGCTCTTGGCCCCTCTTCAAATCTCTCTTGGACAGTTGGGGTAGGCCTTCTCCTCTCATTTGTCAATCCACAGTAACGTCTTGGCATCCCAGATGGGTGGACTCCAAGGTATTCGGCAGCCACTCCTCCTTTCATCTTCTGGTGCAGGCCCCGGCACAAGGTTTGCACTCCTTCTTCCGTCACATAAGCCCATCCCTCTGGGTCCTCTTCTCTTCTATGAGGCAGTGGTATCCTGAGCGAGGTTAGGGTTACGGTTCTCCTTCTTCTTGGTTTTCTGTGAAGACCCAACAGTAAAACTAGATGGTGTTGCCAGACCACGTTCAATAGGACCTGGCCGACAATCACTCGTAGGGGGGTTCTGGTAGGACCTGACTGTGGCCCTGAGTGGTGTCGCCAGGCCGCTTTGAATTGGGCCAGTCTGACAAACTTTCTTAGGGGTGTTTTGGTAGGACCCAACTGTGGTCCTAGATGACGGTAAAGCATTGACCCTCTGCGCCTGGCTCCCTGACCCCGGTGCCGGGTTACTTGACTGTTGGTATGGTCCGGGTGATTGAACCACTCTTCCTTTCTGCAGCCTTGTTTTGGCCCCTCTCTTCCCTTGCTTCCTGGAGCTCTGTTTCTCATCAGGGTTCTCTGTTGGCTCCCTCACTGAGACCCCCTGGAGTTTTCTGCCGGTTGATCTTTCAGTAATGTTCTTAATATCTTCACTAACACCTCCAACAGTTCAGCATTCACTTCCTTTTGTGGGCACTGGGCCTTAAAGTGTCTTGGATCATCACACTTGTAGCACTTCCTAATGCCCTTTCGTTCAACCTGATGTTTGGCCTGTGCTTCCATCACTTGAACCAAAGCTTGCTGTACCCATTCTTGGACTTGAGCTCTGCTTTCTGGTGACTTGACAGGAGTGACTTTTGGGGTGGATTGCACTACAGGAATTTTAGTGTGCTCCCCACTCAGATTCCTCATCGCTCTCTGCCATACTACCATCCACCTGAGCTGATTGTGCAGCTATCTTCTCATTCTTCTGAAGTGTCCTTGCTGCGAGTCGAGCCTCCTGATTCTTTTCATCCAGAATGGCCTCCTCTTCTCTCCCCAAACCCCATCAATTCTGGGTAAGAAGGGGCCTCTCTGGTGCCCTTCAAGAGCAATCAGAGCACAATGGGATGGTTTGGCCTAGCTCTTTATAGGGTCCAATCCAACCAGACTTTGTCTGCCTCTCGGGGGTCGACACCTTTTTTTAAGATCCTGGTGCAGGATTTGGTTTACTTGGACGATATATTCAGACACCTTCTCTCCTCTCCACTGGTGGGTATGCTCAAACTTGCACATCAGATAGCTTCTGCACCCTTCCGTAAACTGCATAGAGGGCCTCAATATAGTCCCTGGCCTCACAATCCAGCTTCCCCCTCTTTAAGCTCCTGATGACATCTGCTGCGCGAGCTCAGAAGGCTCTCGTTGATACGCTGTCTTTCCACTGATCCTGACACATTCTATTCCTCTATGGCTTGCATGGCCTGAACCATCCAGCTATCAAATTCTTCTTCCCCATCTGGTCTAGGGACACGACCTGAGAAGGTCGGTAGCTTCCGATATCCCTCATTGGCGGATGTTTTGTGACTCTGTATCAGACTGTCGACTAGGTAACTCATGTCTAGATAGAATGATGCAGGAAGCATTCCGGTTCCTGGGCTTTCCACTGCTGCACTGGTGGTATTTGGGTTACCGACAGTTGGACTGCCTGCAACAGGGCTCCCTGGTGGTGACCCAGGGGACTTCTCACTCACCTCCTCTGGCAATTGCACTGGGATCACATGGCCATCCAGGCCTTTCTGCTAGACTCACCACCCCTTTTTGGAACTCCACTGGAACGTTCTCTTTCCATTCTAGAAGGGCATAGGTGCAATCTTCCTCTAAGTCATGTTTCAGGTCCAAGATGTAAGACCCCTGTTCTGGGACAGCCTTTCTCATCAACTGCCGTACCTCTTTATCAAACCACCGGACTCCTGGTAGCCTCGGAACTGTGGTTTTCTCCAACCGGCTCCCATACTCGTGGCTCCATTCAGTGGCAGTAGCTGAGTCCGTGACTTTTTCTACTCTGGACAGATCAACTGATCTGCTCGGGCACCCCAGATGGGGTATCTCGGTGGGACCTCCAAATGTAATGGTACCCCCGTGAGGGCTGCTGATTGACTCTACACCCCACTGGCTACCCCGATTCTGCAGATCCTCTCTTACCTTTGGCACCTTGGGTTCCATTCTATAATAGGATGTTATCAATGAGAAACTCACACAATGTCACTGAACCACTCAGAAAGTTTACTAGAGTAAATAATAATCACAATGAACCATGTGAATAAACACAAACAATAAATGTTGGTTTGTAGCGATCAATTAAGGTATGAACACTGTGGATTGAATAATCACCGTAGGGAGTTTATGTAGACAGGTGTACAATGGGACAAGTGTTCAATATCCTCCAATACCTATATTAAACACCTTCCCACTGAGATTTTAATACACACACCAAATTGCAATATAATGTTCCTTACATTCAATAATACAATGCGATATCTAACATGTAATCAATGGCTCCCCCTAGGTTGTAATTCAAAGTTTAAGCTACAAATAGAACAGTAATGCTTTGCAGAAGATAAAAGTTCCATGACTCCAGATATCTTCGGCTAGCCTGTAGTTTAAACTGCAGTATTTGTAATCCACAAGGCAAAAGAGAGAAAACAAACTATATATTAAATGGTACGTTGATAATTGCTTAACTGAAGAAATATGGCACTTGTAACTTCCTCCTTATGTGTGAGTGTAATACAGTACTAACCTTACAGTGCAGGGGACAACAAACCCCAGAGTTCAGCTGTATGATACCTGTGAAGAAGTAGATTCACATCCGTTGAACTATAAGTCTCACCAGCAGTCTGTAAAATAACTCACTCAGTGTTATTAGTGCACTTTACTGAAATGGGCAGGTGCCCTCTCACCACAATAGATTCAGAGGCTGTGAGTCTCCATCCGGACTCCTCTCCTGATGTCTCAGTCTGGTGAAAAGATGGCGCCGCCGTGCTGTACCATCACTCCAGATGGCTGAAATGCAGGAAACTTCCAGATGTCCTGATGCTGCAAACTGATCCGCTTGATAAGCTGGTAGGCTTTACTCCGACGTACCTCAGTGGCTGGCAGTCCAGCTTCGCACTGTATAAGCCACAGTCTCTCACTCCTGGTCACACACACAGACCTCCTGTTGGCAGGTATTGAATGGCGTCCAGAGAGGCTGAAAGATGGCCGCGCTGATCCTTTTATTACTGCTCCCAGCATGCAGTGCTGCATGCTGTCAGGGCTGGCTCAGCCCTTCCTTCTCTGAGCTGGCCGCTCCGCTGTCGGCTAATTGCCAGCTCTCATCTCTCTCCACAGTTAACCAGCTGTTGTGGATCTGCTCGTCAGTCCCACCTACTTATAGATCTCCAGCTCACTTTATTCCTGCCTTCGCCTTGGTCACATCATAAGAAACCATCTTCTACGTTCCTGTTTAAAGACTGGCTTTGCTGACATCCCTTCTGGCTCCTTATCCTGCTTGCTGTTCCTCTACTTGGATCCCTGACTTCTGGCCTGGCTGATTACCCAATCTGGTTACTGAACTCTGGCTTGGCTGATTACCCGATCTGGTTACTGAACTCTAGCTTGGCTGACTACCCGATCCGGTTACTGGACTCTGGCTATGCTTTGACTACGCTTACTCTATTTACCTTTTTATTTTTAATAATAAACAAGTGTGATTTTACTGTACTTCTGTCTCGGTCTGGTTCATGGTTTCTGACAGTAGGCGAAGGCCATGAATTCAGAAGATACAGTCAATCCACTTGTTGGTAATATTTTTTCTAGATTGGATGAGCAAGATCAGTTTGCCATGGCGTTACAAACACTCCTGAGTCGCACGGCTCACCTGGAATCCCCCACTGTGGCTGTTCCAGTACAACCTGAGTTGCAGGCAGTCCACAACCTGAGTCCCTGCTGCTGCGCCAGTCTCTGTGCAGGCACCTGCCTTGAATATTACCTGTATAAGAGGTATGTCCCCAGCGATTTTGGGGCAATCCAGTTCAATGCAGAGGGTTTCTCAATCAAGTTGCGATATACTTTGAGATGCTGCCCCAGGCGTTTCCCATGGACAGAAGCAAAGTAGGGTTTGTGATACCTTTGCTTTCTGAGAGAGCCTTGGCCTGGGCTAGCCCTCTATGGGAGACGCAAAAACCTGTTGACTTGAGTTACCCTGAGTTTGTGGCCACCTTTAAAATGGTATTTGACATTCCCACATGCTCAGCTTCTGCTGCCAAGTGCCTCATGTCCATCAGAGTACGAGAACTGTTGCCAATTACGCCATTGAGTTCCGTACTCTGGCAGCAGAGGTTGCTTAGAACAATGAGGCCCTCGTGGCTGCTTTTTCTCATGGTCTCTCAGATTCCATCAAGGATGAAATAGCAGCCCGAGATATACCCACTGAGCTGGAGAGCTTGATCTCGTTTGCCGTCCTCATTGACTCCTGACTCAGAGAAAGACTTTCTTTTAAGGAGCGCTTGTGGAAGCCTCCTGTACGTTTGCCTCCAAGCTTTGCAGTCCCACCTGTGCCTCCCTCACCTCCCATGCCTCCTGGTACCAAGTCGGTCAGTGAAGATGAACTCATGCACTTGGGCTTCACACGCCTCCCCCCTGCAGATGAGAGAGCCTTTAGGAGGAGGGAGAGATTGTGCCTTTATTGTGGCCAGGCAGGTCACTTTTTGAAGCTTTTCCTACCCATCCTGGGTACACCCGAACCTTGAGGTCCTGTCATGGACAGACCTTAGGTGGTGTTGTATCGTCCCCAGTTATCCAGAAGGATAAGCCCCTGGTTTCGGTCACCCTTTCTTGGACTAAGTCGTCTATCGAGATACAGGCTCTAATCGACTCTGGGGCTGCAGGCCTGTTCATTGATGCTGCCTTTGTATCAAAGCACTTGATTCCACTGCAGCTGCGTGACACTCCACTTGCCATTGAGGCTCTTGACGGGAGACCTCTACAGCCTGCCCATGTGACTCATGAGTCGGTTCCGTTGTCCATGGCCGCAGGGGCTCTTCACCATGACATAATCCAATTCCAAGTGATTTCCTCTCCTAGGTTTCCGCTGGTTATTGGATATCCTTGGTTACAGAGGCACAACCCCTCTTTTGATTGGCTCTGTGCTGAGGTTCTCTCCTGGTCACCACAATGCAGTGAAACATGCTTCCGGAAGGTAGCCAAGGTCCTGTGTACCTCTTCACTCTCCTCCCTGCCAGAGGAGCACCGTGATTTTAGCGATGTCTTTGACAAAGGTGAAGCCGGTAGTTTGCCTCCACCCTGGCCGTATGATTGCGCAATTGACCTTCAACCTGGTGCCGCCCCCCCTCGTGGCTGGGTTTACCCTTTGTCGGTCTTGGAGGATAAAGCCATGGAGGAGTATGTTGCAGACGCACTTTCTCAGGGTTTCATCCGCAAATCCTCGTCTCCTGCTGGTGCTGGTTTCTTCTTTGTGAAGAAGAGGAGCGGTGAACTGAGACCTTGTATTGATTATAGGGGTCTGAATCGTTTCATGATTAAGAATGCCTACCCGATCCCGCTGATTACAGAGTTATTTTACTGCCTCAAGGGAGCAACGGTTTTCACTAAGCTTGATCTGAGAGGGGCTTACAATCTTGTGAGGCGACGAGTGGAAAACTGTGTTTAATACCAGAACAGGCCATTATGAGTATCTCGTAATGCCTTTTGGCCTTTGTAACGCCCCGGCAGTTTTCCAGGAATTTATTAACGACGTCCTTCGAGATTTGTTGCAGTTATGTGTGTTGGTTTATCTTGATGATATCCTCATATTTTCCAAGTCCCTGGAGAGCCACCACACAGATGTCTGACGTGTGGTTCAGAAATTAAGAGAGAACAATCTCTATTGTAAACTGGAGAAGTGTGAGTTCTATCGGGAACAGGTCAAATTCCTGGGCTATGTCATTTCCACTGCTGGTTTTTTGATGGGCCCAGAGAAACTTTCGGCAGTCCTACAGTTGCCTCGATCCGTGGGGTTTACGTCCTCTGCAGCGTTTCCTGGGTTTTGCCAACTATTATTGGAAGTTTAGTCATAACTTCTCGTCTCTGGTCAAGCCCCTGACCGATATGACCAGAAAGACCGATAGCCCACAGAGTTGGTCTCCGGAGTCCATTAAGGCCTTTGAAAGTCTCAAGGCTGCCTTTGTTTCTGTTCCTGTGTTGGCACATCCTGATCCTACATTACCTTTTATCCTTGAGGTGGATGCTTCTTAGACTGGTGTTGGCGCCCTTTTGTCTCAACGTCCTACCTCTGAGAGTGCTATGCATCCTTGTGGCTACTTTTCCAAGAAATTGTCACCTGCCGAGTGCAATTACGAGATTGGTGACAGAGAGCTATTGGCAATCATTTTAGCCCTGAAAGAATGGAGACATCTCCTCGAAGGTACCACTGTGTGGGTTCTCATTCGTACTGACCATAAGAATCTCACATTCTTGTCTGAGGCTAAATGCCTCTCTCCCAGAAGGGCGTGATGGGCTCTCTTCTTGTCAAGTTTCAATTACATTGTCTCATTCTTACCCCGTGCTAAGAATGTAAGGGCTGATGCCTTGTCACGACAATTTTCCTCCATTCATTCTCCTCCTAAATGTGTTTCATGTCTTCTTATTGAAGCCGTTGGTCTGCAACCGCTTTACCACCTCAGTGCCACGTCCTCACCTTATACAATTTGAGAACCATGAGGAGTATGAGGTACAATTCATTGTTGACTCCCGTAGGTTCCGTGGGCACATACAGTACCTGGTGCATTGGAAGGGGTACGGTCCGGAGGAACGCTCCTGGGTCTCACCCTCGGACGTACATGCTCCTGCCGTGATTTCCATAGATGTATTCCCCTCAAGCCCGGTGGTCCTCTGAGGGGGAGGGGTCGTTGAGGAGGGGGGTACTGTCAGGGCTGGCTCATCCCTTCCTTCTCTGAGCTGTCGGCTAATTGCCAGCTCTCATATCTCTCCACAGTTAACCAGCTGTTGTGGATCTGCTTGTCAGTCCTGCCTACTTAAAGATCTCCAGCACACTTCGTTCCTGCCTTCGCCTTGGTCACATCACAAGAAACCATCTCCTGCGTTCCCGTTTTCCCGCTTTGCTGACATCCCTTCTGGCTCCTTATCCTGCTTGCTGTTCCTCTACTTGGATCCCTGACTTCTGGCCTGGCTGATTACCCAATCTGGTTACTGAACTCAGGCTTGGCTGATTACCCGATATGGTTACTGAACTCTGGCTTGGCTGACTACCCGATCCAGTTACTGGACTCTGGCTATGCTTTGACTACGCTTACTCTATTTACCTTTTTATTTTTATTAATAAACAAGTGTGATTTTACTGTACTTCTGTCTCGGTCTGGTTCATGGTTTCTGACACGCACTTTGCATTGTCTGTATTGTAGTTCAGGGCTGATCCAGCTAACAGAGTCACTTTCACCTCCAAACTACATCTCCTACAATGCTTTGCAGCGTTCCTTCTCAGGAATGAAAAGAAAGTCCTAACAGCATTAAGAAGACACTAGAGAGCCAAACTCATTGGAAACAATACAACTGTAATACTTATATTAGCAAACCCTTGGCTACAATACCATGACTTCATGGACGTGTTTGACAAACAAAAAGCAGACATTCTCCCTCCTCATCGGGCTTATGACTGCCCTATTGAACTGTTACCAGTGGCAGAGATTCCATTTGGAAGGATTTTTCCGCTCTCTGAGCCTGAACTTCTGGCCCTTAAAGAATATGTTGATGAGAATCTTAGGAAGGGGTTCATCCGACCCTCCACTTCTCCAGCTGGCGCAGGAATATTTTTCGTCGAGAAAAAAGACCACTCCTTCTGCCCATGTATGGACTACAGGGAATTGAATAGAATTACAATTAAAAAATGTTATCCTCTTCCTTTGATCCCAGAACTATTTCAGAGACTTTGTTCTGCAAAGGTATCCACAAAATTAGATTTACGAGGTACATACAATTTTGTCAGGATCCGTGAGGGGCACGAGTGGAAAACGGCCCTCCAAATACGTTTTGGCCATTTTGAATATCTCGTTTTGCCATTCGGACTTTGCAATGCACCAGCCATTTTCCAACATCTTGATCAATGACATTTTCAGGGACTTCTTGGACTTATTTGTGATTGTCTATCTGGATGACATCTTCATATTCTCAGTTTCCCTGGAATTACACCGTAGCCATGTGAAGCAGGTTCTCTATAGACTGAGACAAAATGGACTATATGCAAAGGCCGAGAAATGTGAATTTGAACATCAGACCATTAATTTTCTGGGTCTAGTGATATCAACCGGGGGTATGGCAATGGACCCTCAAAAGATTTCAGCTATACTGTCATACCACCCCCAAACGATAAAAAAGGAATACAACGTTTTGTCTGCAAATTTTTACAGGAAATTTATTAAGAATTTTTCCGGCATCATAACACCCATTACCCAACTCACAAAGAAACAAGGTCACTTTCAATGGACTGAAGCAGCTCCAGTCCTGAAACATCCTGATCCTGCTCTACCATATGTTCTAGAGGTAGACGCGTCAGAAAATGCTGTAGGGGCCATCTTGTCCCAGCGTCAAGGACTTAAGTCTCTAATGCACCCTGTGGCATTCTTCTCAAAAAAACTGTGGCCATCAGAGAAGAATTATTATGCGGGGGATCGAGAACTCTTGGCAATAAAATCAGCTTTGGAAGAATGGCGTAACCTCTTGGAAGGAGCAGCACATCCAATATTGATGTTCACAGATCACAAAAACGTATATCTCAGAACTGCTAAACGTCTCAGACCTAGACAAGCAAGATGGGCTCTTTTCTTTTTAAGCTTTAATTTCCACAATACTTACCGGCCAGGATCTTTTCTAACGTAAACGTAAAACCTGATGCCTTATCTCGTATGTTCATTAAATCAGAAGCTTTATTTCAACCAGACACTATTCTGCAAGCTGGGAATGTTCTGTTAATTCAATCGAATTTGATATCACAGGTCTGTCAGGCTTCTCTGAGAGCTTCCCTGCCTCAGGGCATGAATCTCCAAGAAAAAGATGGACTCTACTGGCATGAAAATAAGATCTTTGTACCTCAGAACTTGCACACTACTATCTTGCAGGTCTGTCATGACTATCCCTTGGCAGGTCACTTTGGGGGATACAAGACCATGGATTTAGTCCAAAGATATTTCTGGTGGCCAAACCTGGCAAAATATTGCAGAAAATATGTCAATTCCTGCTTAACGTGCATCAAAAACAGCAAGAACAAGGCCTGTGGATTGCTAAGACCCCTTCCCATTCCTGAGAAGCCATAGGATATGATTGCAATGGACTTCATTGTCGAGCTTCCCTCTTCTGAGGGGTTTTTTTGATCCATCTTTGTGGTGGTTGATCGTCTTTCCAAGATGTCACATTTTATTCCTATGAAAGGGAACCCATTCGTAGCAGAAACAGCTAGGGTTTTTGTAAAAGAAATTGTAAGGCTACACGGAATTCCCAGTGACACTGGGGGTTATTTACGAAAGGCAAATCCACTTTGCACTACAAGTGCACTTTCAAGTGCAGTCACTGTAGATCTGAAGGGGACATGCAAGGAAAATAAAAAACAGCATTTTAGCTTGCACATGATTGGATGATAAAATCAGTAGATCTTCCCCTCAGATCTACAGCGACTGCACTTCCAAGTGCACTTGTAGTGCAAAGTGGATTTGCCTTTCGTAAATAACCCCCATTGTTTCAGATCGTGGAGTACAGTTTACATCAAAATTCTGGAAAGCAGTGTGTGAAGCACTGGGTATCAAGCTCAAATTTCCTCAGCCTACCACCCACAGACTTCATGGGCAGACTGAACGTACAAATCAGACTTTGGAACAGTATTTACGCTGTTTTTCTTCATTTACCCAGGAGGATTGGGCTTCACTGTTGCCATTGGCAGAATTTGCATTCAACAATTCTACCCATTCTGCCACAGATCAGTCACCCTTCTTTTCCAACTATCCAGATGCTGCCCCTAAGGAGGGGGCAATGTCGGAGAACTCGTGCAGCAAGTGCTCATTCCTGTGCAGTAAGGGCTCGTTCCTATTCAGCAGCTGCGAATCCCCATTCAGCAATTGCTAATGCGCATGTGTGGAGTCACAGACCAAGACGAGCAAGGACTGGAATGGGCATGTGTAATAGCGCATCCATGCGAGCACATGCGCGTACACGCTAGCACGTGCAAGCATCCATAGATTCTGGCACACAGCAGCCTAACTGAGAGTCTGCCTGGCTTCAGTGCTGGATTGTCTTCAGATTTGGTTCCTGTACTCCTGACTCTTATCCATATCTGCTGACCTTGTTCCTGACCCGGCTACGTCTGACAACTCTCTTGGATAATCCCTGCCTGCTATATCTGCCTCTTGCTTATATTACTGATCCCGGCTTGGACTTATGACTACGGCTTTGCCTCCTAATTTGATACCCCACCGCCAGCACTTTACCGACTTCTGCCTGTTCCTGACCTTGCAACTGATCCTGATTCTGCACCTATCTGCCTGGCTCCCGCTGAACAAGACTTGCGGCCAGACTCCACACCACCACTGGAAGGACTCCTGTGTCTTCAAGCTACAGCTCACAGCTGCCAGGCACCTGCACCCTTCCACTGCCCTAGCAGTCCCTGTCCCACTACCAGGGATGCTTGGACAGAAATTGTGCAAGAGGCCACCCTCATCATCTCGGGCTCCACAGTATAGTACGTGACAGTACAATCCAGCCATATGGAGCCTGAAAGGAGGGTATCACCCTTGGAAGCTCTGTGCAAGCAGATTTCTGCACCAGACAGCCACATCACCCACGACCCCTGCCCATCATTCAGGACCACAGCTCAAGCACCCACAGTAGTGGTTCCACCTCTGGAGCCCCGAGTCCCTACATCTACAGGTTTTCAGGGGATCGCAGCAAGTTCCATGCCTTCAGAAATGCCTGCCAGTTATACTTTCTGCTGCAACCACACACCTTCTCGCTGGAAAGCACTAAAGTGGGGTTCATCGTCTCACTACTCCAGGGGGCGCCTCAAACCTGGGCCCACCGCTTTTTGGAACAAGCCAGTCCTCTTCCGAATACCATGAACTCCTTTCTTGATGAAATGGCTAAATTGTATGATGATCCACAATGCACATTATCAGCTGATCCCAGCTTACACGCTCTCCAGCAGGGTCGAAGACCAGTAGAGTATTATGCAACAGACTTTAAGTGGTGGAGTTCTGCTACACAATGGAACGATGCCGCACTTCGTTACCAGTTCTGCCTGAGACTTTCAGACGCACTAAAAGATGAACTGGCTCGAGTAGGGGTACCCAGCTCCTTGGAAACTCTTATTCAATTATCTATTCAGATTGATCGTCGTCTGAGAGAGCGAAGATCTGAAAGGATAGGCCAGTTTTGTCCCATGTGGATGTTACCAAAGGTATCTGTTAACCCACCTGCTCCTTCACTATCTCCTGCCACTACTGAAGTTCCTGAACCGATGCAACTAGGCCGTCTTCATCCACTACTGCCACCAGAGGAAAAGCTATGTCGTTTCCAGAATAGTCCCTACTACCAGGGGTACTTGGACAGGAATTGTGCAAGAGGCCACCCTCATCATCTCAGGCTCAACAGTAAGGTACGTGACAGCAGGACTTTTAAGCATGCCCCTTTACCTCCCCAGTGGGCAGCATTCAGCAGAAGTGATGGTAGATATGACCTCAGGGGGATATAATATACATATGAATGCTGCCTCTATTTACATATCAATGCCATGGTCTGCGACTATTTACATATTAATGATGCCACTGTTTACATATCAATGCAGGTTATTTACATATAAACACAGGGGCTGCAGGTGACTCATCTTCTGTACATGGCAATAGGGCAGAGCTGGGCAGCAGCAACAGAAATTTACACTGAGATATCAGGACACAGCACGGGGCTAAATCTTCAAGGGATAAGGGAATTTAAACTGGGATAGTTGGCAATTATGAGGTAGCTGCTTTGGACTCCACAACAATGATGGGGCCCAGGGCAGCTCCCCCTTTTGCCCTGCCTTAAAAACGGTCCTGTTCCACATGACGGTATAGAGCTAGAACGGCCTTACGTGTGTAGCACCCTCTAGTTAGTGAGGTGCTAGAATGAGGTTTTTCTCTGCATGTGTAGGTGTAGGCCTGTTTGTTTTCATTCTGGGCTGGGAGTGGCTCAGGGCAGCAGCTGATGACTCACAGGCAGTGTCACTTCTTGGTTACCTCCCTCTTCCTTCTGGCATTTTCTAGAAGGAGAGGAGGGGAAGAGAGATGGAGCTGTCTGTGGTATCTTAGGGAGCCCTGACCAATCCCCAACTTGGATTGGCAGGGGGCAGGCCTCCTTAAATACCTGTGGTCAGCCTAGCTGGGGAGGAGTTGACGGGTGGAAGAGATGGGGTGAGAGAGGTGTGGAGGCTGTCGGGGCTCACGGGGAGATCCCCAGTCTGGGGGGTGACATTGTGCCCTGTGCTGGGCTCGGGTGCATCCAGGAGGAGTGTCGAGATCCTGGAAGGAGAGGCACATAAGATAGCAAGTAGAGGGGGGCGTGGCCGACCGGAGAAGAAGATGGACGCTTAGGCCTACAGCTCGTCAGCCAGGGGAAACAATCCACCACACCAGGCCGCCATCACAACCTCATTCCACACCATCCTTGCTCCAAATATCCAATAGAGCAAGATGCAGACATCCAGAAAGAGATTTACGGAGCACAAGCCCCAGAAACTCACAGAATTCACCTACAAGCCGGCAAGCAATGGATCCCAAGATGGCGCCGACCAGGCCGCGCCGCGGGACTCATACACAGATCTCCCGGATGCCATCGCGGACGAACGACCGAATTCAGGTACCGCTGCTGAGCTATCCTATCCCCCGGAGTGTGACCCTCTCCCTGGCAGCCCAGCGAAAGCTAAAATGCGGTTAGACACACCGCCGCACTGGACGCAGCGTCCAAAAATTGAGGCCCAGGCTCCTATTCCCTTCTCCATAGACCAGGCCCTGCACTCATCTATGGCATCCTTCCCCACTTCAGGGCAGCCAGTCATGGACACAACCCTAAAAGATATGCTCCTCTCCCTGCAATCCTCTCTAATGACTGACCTCTCATCCATGTTTCACAAAATCACCTCTGACATCCAGTCATTGGATAACAGGGTGACTAACACTGAGAGAGGCCTAAATGCCTGTACCTCCACAGTGAATGAAATCATTGATGCTTATGATGATGTCAAAGAGGAACAGTCATGGATGCGCGCCAAGCTGGCCGATTTAGAAGATAGATCAATGTCAAACTGAGAGGTATCCCCGAGAATATATTACCTGCAGACCTCCCGCATTATGCGAAAGAATTGATGCATATCGTCATCCCCTAAGCGTCCCCACGGGATGTCATTATCCACAGAATCGCTAAACCATCCCACCTAGCAGCCTCGGTCCCCAGGGACGTGCTGATGAGGGTCCACTTTTACCACGTCAAAGAAAAACTCCTCATGGGAGTCAAAGCTAAAACACCCTTACCAGATCCCTACACTGGGATTCAATTCTTCCCTGATCTGTCTAAGTACACCCTTCAAATGAGACGACAGATGAACCCAATCACGAAAGGCCTGCAAAATCACAAGGTACCGTATAAATGGCGATACCCAGCCACCATCCTCCTTGTGCACAACAGTCAAAACCACATAATCGGAAATCTTGACAAAGGCCTAAAGCTCCTCCAATCCTGGAGAATAATTCCAGAACTACCCAAAGCAACCCCTCCGGACAGAGGATCCAATACATCCCGCAGACATCTGGAACGCACTCTCCACTGAAGGATGAATCTTTAAATGCTACGCCTGGCCAACAACCGTCATTACAGTTCCCCTGAGCTCTGACAACATGTTACTCCTGACCTCTTCTTTCCGTGTTATTAACTTTGTGTACCCCACCTAGAGGATACCACGGTGCTCAGCACCCCCTCTTAGTTCCCACTTGCTACACCAATAGAGCAAGTTACACCGAAACCTCCACTAACGGGTCATTCTACTAGTTTTGCTTCATAATATTATTTTATTTTTGGTTATTTTATTTTTTTTTAGCTTAATGTTCTCCTGTTGACTTTCGCTACTGTGTCATCTAACATATTGCTCTATTCGCAGTCTTACAGTCCACCTACCTTACAGATATACGGACAGCCACAAGCTTACAACTGAGTCTCGCTCCCAGGAAACCTCAGAGCCACGTCACAACACCTAACTTATCCTAGTCCAAACTACTTCCAGACCTCGGTCTCCAGCATCTCTAAATTTGGGTTCTGATTCCAGGTACCTTTAGAGCTACACTACAGCATCTAATCGTAAGTGTTGCCCACACCACTTACCACCCTCACTTCCACAAGATGCCGTTCACTATCCTTTCGCTAAACACCAATGGGTTAAACCACCCCGCCAAACGCCACTCACTTTGGAAAACTGCCACAGCGCTCCATAGTGACATTCTTTGTGTCCAGGAAACCCACCTACTATCCACCAACTCTTCCCTCTGTAAAAATCACCAATTTCCTCATACTTTTCACGCATCACACTCCTCTAAAACTAGAGGGGTCATGATCGCAATCAAAGACACTGTAGACTTCCAATTAATAGATGTAGTGACAGATCCTGAAGGTCGCTTTATTATTTTAGTCTGCACCATCAACTTAGTGAGTTACTCTATAATAAATGTATATGCCCCGAATTCTCCTCAAATGAAGTTTCTACGCAAAGTTCTAACCACCGCCAAACCCATCCAAAAGGGTCGCATGATAATCTGTGGAGACTTTAACCTAGTCCCAGATGTAACCATGGACTCCACAACAGCAGCAAAGAGACGCAAATCACCCTTGATTCATCTCCTCCCAGGATCTATACGATATTTGGCGGTGCCATCATGGCTCCGAACGGGACTTCACTTTTTTTTCCTCCAGACACCGCTCGTACTCGAGAATAGATCTTTTTCTCACTGACAAATGTATTCTACAAAAAATATCTAACTCTATGATTCACACCACGACATGGTCGGACCATGCCCCTATCTCAATTACAATACAAGATTCCAATTTACAGCACAACACATTTCTATAGCGCACAAACAACTTTATTATTCAACATGACAAATATGCGCCAGAAATATCAGAACAAATTACTGACTTTTTCTTACTAAACAAGGGTTCGGTGCCCGACCCTGCCGTGGTGTGGAGCACGCACAAGGCGTATATGAGGGGAATGCTAACTAAATTGAGCTCACATCATAAATGTAAGAGGACGCAGCGCATCGATGAACTAACAGCTCAAATAGCGGCCCTAGAATCAAGTCACAAAAATAACCCTCAGGACTCACAGACGAATCAACTACTATCCCTAAGACAAGAACTCAGGTCCCTCCTCCTTCACTCTTATGAATTCCTTTTGAGGAAATTTAAAGCATCTACCTATTCCACCTCAAATAAAGCGGGGAAGAAATTAGCACAACGCATCAAAGGTAGACGCACCAAATCTAAAATAGCCCAACTAACTCACCCTCACACGAAAACCCCCCTAAGTAATCCCCAGGATATAGCCGATGCCTTCAGTGCATATTATGGAGACCTCTACAACCTAAAACAAGACCCCCATACCCCCCAACCCACACAAGCTGACATTGACCTATTTCTTAGCAAGCTAAATCTACCCACTCTGACTAAGGACCAACTATCCGCCCTTAACGCCCCTTTCACTGAACAAGAAATTAAGACTACTGTCGCCTCATTACCCAGTGGAAAAGCACCAGGCCCTGATGGTTTGACAGGGGAATAATATAAACAATTCTCCCCACAGTTAATCCCACACCTCACTGAGCTCTTCAACAACGCTGCCTCCTCTTCTACTTTCTCAAAAGAGTATTTAAAAGCTTTGGTCATAACGCTACCAAAACCAGGGAAGCAGTCGAACGTCCCCCAAAATTTTCGCCCAATCTCCTTGCTAAACCTGGATCTCAAAATATACGCTAAAACAATAGCAACAAGATTAATTACAATTATGCCCACTCTTATCCACCAAGACCAAACGGGGTTCACAAAAGGCAGACAATCCCCCGACGCCACTAGAAGGATGATTAACCTAATCCACTATGCAGAGTCCACCGGAACGCCTTCTCTGCTCCTATCTTTGAATGCAGAGAAGGCGTTCGATAGGGTTCATTGGTCCTACCTAAAAGCGGGCCTACAAAAATTTGGGTTCCAGGGCAACATTCTGAGCGCCATTATGGCACTATATCCCAACCCTGAGGCCCAGGTCTACACAGAGGGTATGCTCTCACGCCCATTCCCCATCACTAACGGTACCCATCAGGGGTGCCCTCTATCCCCCCTCATATTCAACATGTTAATGGGACCACTAGCGGAACATATCCGCTCCCACCCCTACATTTCAGGCCTTCAAATTGGCTGCTCCCACCACAAAATCAGCCTATTTGCTGATGATGTGATTCTCATCCTTTCCAATCCGACTGCCTCCCTGGTTGAAGTACAAAAACTGCTTAACTAGTTCAGCTCGGTATCGTACTACAAGGTAAATACGTAAGTCCTTCATATTAGACATCAATATAGACGCTACTACGAAAAACCTTCTACAGCTACAATACCCATTTGTGTAGGCCGACACTGACATTACTTACCTAGGCATCCAATTGCCACGGTAAACGAAACACCTATACCAATGTAATTTCTTACCACTACTTCGGAACATTCAATCGACCTCACAACAAATAGCAAAACACAAAATTTCCTGGACAGGCAGACTTGCGGCCTTCAAAATGATATGCCTCCCCCAGATCTTGTACTATTTCAGGACTCTACCCATCCCTTTACCCGTCACCTTTTTCAGATCTCTTCGAACGATATTTAACAAATTTCTTTGGAAAGGTAAAAGACCTAGATGTGCCCATTTGAATCTGACTAAACACAAATTAGCGGGCGGTACGGGCTCTATAGATTTTGAGGACTATCACTTAGCAGCTATCCTAGCCCAACTCCCCTCCTGGTTTCAACCCTATCCGTCCACACTGTGGGTACAAATAGAGAACGCCTCACTCACCCATCCTAACCTAAAAACCTGGTTACTTAGCACACCGCTTGGCACCTTAGTTCCGACATCTATATCTCCAACCATGAAAGCCACGGTTCACGCGTTGAGGAAAATGACAACCCTCCTGCCATTTACTCCCAACACACCACAAACCCATATTCCCTTAAATGCCCTGCTACACCTAATGCCCAAACTCTCCTTATCATTATGGAACCTCAAAGGCATCCACTTCCTACAAGAGTTATTGCAAGATAACCACATTAAAACATTCTCTCAATTACAATCAGAATATACTCTGCCTACAACTGAATACTTTACCTACCTACGTATACACCATTGCCTGAATACTATACCCCTTCCTTTATATTGTATCCACCCTAAAACATGGGATTACCTCACTTTTACAACAGCCTACACCAAAAATACATCTTCTCCAAACTGAAACCGCACCACAGGTGGGACATTGATCTTGCCTGTACCTACACAAATGATCAATGGCAGCAAGCCCTCAAGTCCATATATAAAGCTACCAAATGCGCGGCCCTCTGGGAACTCATCCAGAAGATATCCTTACGCTGGTACATGACTCCAGCCAGAATAACATCCTTTAACCCACAAATCCCCAACACTTGTTGGAGATGTAAATCCTCCTCAAGTGACCTATTCCATGTTTTCTGGTCATGCTCTGATCTTAAGAAATACTGGGAAAACATTTTCCAGTTAATTTCAAAAGTAACCCAAATCACGATCCCCCCATCACCGGCACTTGCAATCCTAAACTTAAACATAGGTGATATCCATCCTACATTCAGACTGGTAATCACACATATTCTCCTGGCAGCCAGACTCAATATTGCTAGACAATGGAAATCCGAAAAACTCCCGACATTAACCCAAGTCATTGACTTGGTGGCCCTGCACTGCAGCTATGAGATCACATCTGCAGCACGCACAGGCCAAGCAGCAAAAACACATGCAAACTGGCAACCATGGACTGACTGGACTAAAACTGCGCACCTCACATAAAAGCACGATACCTTAGATTTCACTTTCTTGACCGAGCAATACATGTAACCCTCCTGAGAGACATATGTTACTTATATCAACTAGTTATTACTGGATAATTGCGGTCAACGTGTGTTATTATACAAAAGGGTCCTCTCCGCTTCTGGGGCACTAAAGATCCCACATGGGGTGCCTCACTAGTGGAATGGACTGATTGTACTTCTAAATACCTTCACCGACACATGTTTACTGCTGGTTACATCTGAATCCTGTTTGTGGATTTATGTTTATATCTTACACTGTTTACTCTGACGTCGTTGCACGACGTACAATGTTTAATTTTACATTGTATTTCATATGTAAAATCAATAAAAATATGGAATGAAAAAAAAAGATAGCAAGTAGAGGGCAGCAGGAGAGAACACTTCTAAGAATCTCCATGGAGGACTACTGGTCACAGCCGGGATTGATGGTGAGTGAGCACAGTCTGGAGGACTGGGGAGGCATGCCTGAGAGAACTGGGAGATTGCAGTTTGCGAGATGGGTGCAGAACCAGTGGATAGAGGGCTGTGGAGAAGGGCAGTGGAAAGGGGTCTTTGCAGCCAGTATGGCTGGCAGAGCTTGAACAGAGCTATCTGACAGTGATAGCCAAGTAGAGGACAGCTAGCACCTGAACTATTCTACACCACAGGGGTCTGAGGTCCCTGTCCGCAAAAGGCAGTTCATTGAGGCCTGGCTGAAGTAGTGTCACACCCAGAGGCCCCGGTGCAACCTTCAGGGCCCCGGTGCAAGAAACCATGATGGGCCCCCCATCCGAGCCCCGGGCTTCCAATATTGGGAGGGTGTCCATGGACATCCTCCCAAAACCGTGCTTCCCACATGACCCCTGGGACATGCATCCAGCGCAATCACATCGGCCCTTTAACATGTGATCAGCTGATCACATGTAAACAGACTGGTTATCCACAGCCCTTTCCTCACACACTGTGTTTGTGTTAGGAAAGGACTGCCATTAACTGTCAAGAATGCCAGTAAATTGTTTACACTGATAATCAGTGCCCCAATCATCAGTGCCATCTATCAGTGCCCATCACTTCCACCTACAAGTGTTACCTATCAGTGCTCATTAATGCCGCCTATTAGTGCCCATCAATTCTGCCTATCAGCACCACCTATCAGTGCTCATTAATGCTACCTAACTGCGTCCATCAGTGCCACCTATCAGTACTCTTCAATTCTGCCCATCAATACTGCCTGACTTCTGCCTATCAGCGTTCCTCAGTGCCAATCAGTACCACCTAGCAGTGCCCATCAATGCCACCTATCAGTGCAGCCTATCAGTGCACATTAGTGCCTCCTATCAGTGCTGCCTATCAGTGCTCATCAATGTGGCCTATCAGCACTCATCAGTGCCTCCTATCAGTGCTCATCAGTGCCTCCTATCAGTGCCCATAAATGCCTCCTATCAGTGCCCATCAGTGCCTTTTATCAGTGTCCATCAGTGCCTTCTATCAGTGCCCATCAGTGCTTTCTATCAGTGCTCATCAGTGCCTTCTATCAGTGCTCATCAGTGCCCATCAGTGCCTTCTATCAGTGCTCATCAGTGCCCATCAGTGCCATCTATCAGTGCTCATCAGTGCCTTCTATCAGTGCTCATCAGTGCCTTCTATCAGTGCTCATCAGTGCCCATCAGTGCCTTCTATCAGTGCTCATCAGTCCCGTCTATCAGTGCTCATCAGTGCCTTCTATCAGTGCTCATCAGTGCCCATCAGTGCCTTCTATCAGTGCTCATCAGTGCCTTCTATCAGTGCTCATCAGTGCCCATCAGTGCCTTCTATCAGTGCTCATCAGTGCCTTCTATCAGTGCTCATCAGTGCCCATCAGTGCCTTCTATCAGTGCTCATTAGTGCCGTCTATCAGTGCCTTCTATCAGTGCTCATCAGTGCCTTCTATCAGTGCCCATCAGTGCCCATCAGTGCCTTCTATCAGTTCTCATCAGTGCCTTCTATCAGTGCTCATCAGTGCCTTCTATCAGTGCTCATTGGTGCCTTCTATCAGTGCTCACCAGTGCCTTCTATCAGTGCCCATCAGTGCCTTCTATCAGTGCCTTCTATCAGTGCTCATCAGTGCCGTCTATCAGTGCTCACCAGTGCCTTCTATCAGTGCCCATCAGTGCCCATCAGTGCCTTCTATCAGTGCCTTCTATCAGTGCTCATCAGTGCCTTCTATCAGTGCTCATCAGTGCCCTCTATCAGTGCTAATCAGTGCCCTCTATCAGTGCTCATCAGTGCCTTCTATAAGTGCTCATCAGTGCCCATGAGTGCTGTCTATCAGTGCTCATCAGTGCCTTCTATCAGTGCTCATCAGTGCCCATCAGTGCCTTCTATCAGTGCCTTCTATTAGTGCTCATCAGTGCTCATCAGTGCCTTCTATTAGTGCTCATCAGTGCCTTCTATTAGTGCTCATCAGTGCTCATCAGTGCCTTCTATTAGTGCTCATCAGTGCCTTCTATTAGTGCCCATCAGTGCCTTCTATTAGTGCTCATCAGTGCTCATCAGTGCTCATCAGTGCCTTCTATTAGTGTTCATCAGTGCCTTCTATTAGTGCTCATCAGTAGCTCAGCGAAGCTGGCCCCCCTACAATCAGCACAAATAAAAACTCAAGTGTGTTTCTTTAGTGCTACGTTTGTGCTGTTTTGTGCCGTAAAAATTTTCATTTGTGCTGCTTTTATTTTTAAGATATTAGCAATTGTTTTTTCCAGACTATGACATCACCTAGCCCCCCTACAACGCCCAAATGACACAAAACTGGTCTCGTTGGTTAGTGCTACGTTTGTGCTGTTTTGTGCTGCTAAAAATTCCGTTCTATCTTTTATCGTTTTTGCGTTATTAATGATTTATTAAAGGTCACCAAAGGTCACTCAGCCCCCCTACAACGCCCAAATGACACGAAACTGGTCTCGTTGGTTAGTGCTACGTTTGTGCTGTTTTGTGCTGCTAACATTTCCGTTCTATCACTTATCGTTTTTGCGTTATTAATGATTTATTAAAGGTCACCAAAGGTCACTCAGCCCCCCTACAATGCCCAAATGACACAAAACTGGTCTCGTTGGTTAGTGCTACGTTTGTGCTGTTTTGTGCTGCTAAAAATTCTGTTCTATCACTTATCGTTTTCGCGTTATTAATGATTTATTAAAGGTCACCAAAGGTCAGTCAGCCCCCCTACAACGCCCAAATGACACGAAACTGGTCTTGTTGGTTAGTGCTACGTTTGTGCTGGTTTGTGCTGCTAAAATTTTTATTTGTGCTTTTATGGTTTTTAAGTTATAACAGTTTATTTTTTTTTCAAACCCCACTCACTTTGCCCACCCTACAATCAGCACAAATAAAAACTCAAGTGTGTTTCTTTAGTGCTACGTTTGTGCTGTTTTGTGCCGTAAAAATTTACATTTGTGCTGCTTTTATTTTTAAGATATTAGCAATTCTTTTTTCCAGACTATGACATCACCTAGCCCCCCTACAATGCCCAAATGACACAAAACTGGTCTCGTTGGTTAGTGCCTCATTTGTGCTGCTAAAATTTGTATTTGTGCTGTTATGGTTTTTTAGTTATAACAGCTTGTTTTTATATTTGTGCTTTTTTTGTGTCATAATAGTTAAAATTTGTGCAGCTTTTATTTTTAAGATAATAGCAATTTGTTTTTTCCAGATGATGACATCACCCCGCTCTCCTGTCACGTACCTGGTTAGTGAGCTCCTGGTTAGAAAGCAGCCATGGGAGCACAGTGAGGTATGAGTGCCTGTGATCAGTCCAGTAGACTGTGTGGTGGCAGCAGTCAGCAGGTGGATGTGGCGGCAGAACCAGCCGGTGGCAGATGAGCTGGCACTGAGCTTGGCTGGTGGCAGACTGTGGGTAAGCAGCTGGAAGCAGGAGACAGATGAGACCTTGCTGGGCTGAAGAGCTGTAGCAGGCTTGATGAGCAGGATGCAGGGTCAGATGAGCCGGGTCCATAATGGTCAGGCAGATCAGGCATAGACGGCACACAACAGGATAGTCAGGTCACAAGCCAAGTCAGCAACAGGAGGTAGATCAGGCAAGAAGAGAAGGCAGAAGCAGAATCCAGAGACAAGCCAAGGTCAGGGCAGGTAGCAGTCAAACGGAGGTCAGGAGCAAGCTGGGTTAGGATCAGAGGTCAAACACAGGAATCAGGAATGAACACACAGAAGCAGCACACCAAATTGCAGCCTGTTTAAATAGTCTGTCTGGTGCCAGCATTGGTGACAGGCTCACGCTCATCTGCCCAGCCAGTTGCCAGTCTGCGCATGCGCATATGTATGTACAGGGAGACATCATTTGTGCTATGGGAAAGCCTTCCCTGACACCCCCTACAACAGCCAAACAAAATCAAAACGGGCTGGTTGGTTAGTGCCACGTTTGTGTTGGTTTGTGCCTATTTACTTTCCATTCTATCTCCTTTTGTTTTTTAGTTATTGTTGATTTAATAAAGGTCACCAAAGGTTACCCAGCCCCCCTACAAGAGACAAAAGACATGAAACTGGGCTGGTTGGTGCCTCCTTTGTGCTGGTTTGTGCTGTTTAAATATCAGTTCTATTGCATTTTGTTTTTCAGCTATTTACTATTTATTAAAGGTCACCAAAGGTCACTCAGCCCCCCTCCCCCCCTACCTACACATGAAACTGGGTTGGTTGGTTAGTGCTGCGTTTGTGCTGTTAAAATTATTATGTGTGCTGCTTTGATTTCTTAATTGTAAAAGTTTGTTTTTATTTGATCAAACCCCACCCACCCATCAAAACCCAGCCACCCCCTATAAAAGCATAAGGACGTGAAACATCCATTCTCTCAGGTTTTGATATATTAAGTTATTTTTTTATATAGTATATACTATAGTTTTCCACCATGTTTTTGTACAATTTGTATTTAAATCTAAGCAACTTTTGTTATTCCCTATGTCACTTATGTAACTGTAACTTTATGTACAGTATATTGATATATTACATGCTATAATTGGTTACTTTTAGACCTTTTATTTGTGTTACATTGTAACCATGTTCATGTGTCTGCACATAACAAAAAAACATAACAAAATTTAGTTTTAGGCCCCTTTCACACATGCTGTCCGATCAGGTCCAAATGTTCGTTTTTCAGGCGTACCTGATCGGACACTCCATTCACCTCTATGGAGCAACGGATTTCAGCGGTGACATGTCCGCTGACATCCGCCGTTATCAGATCCACAGTGTATACACATGGATGCATCACTATCAAACACAACAAAAGTAAAAATAAGTGGGCTATACTTCCATTTACTTGATTTGCCCTCAGGTAGCAGTCAAAACATCAAACATGAGGTTGCATAAACTGTAAAAATAAGTGGGTTAAACTTCAATTTACCCTGTAATCTCTCAGGTAGCAGTCAAAACATCAAGCATGAGGTTGCTTAAGCTGTATTAGTGCCTTCCCCCAGGGTACTGTGTGCAGTGTTTACAGAGTCAGGTACAGAGGAGGAGCATTACAAAATAAACTACAGGCTGGGTATAGGGCCTAGCAAGGAACAATGTTAACATTTTTGCTATTATTACAATATGGATTTTACAGTTTAGAAAAAAATTTACTGACTAGTGAAAAGTGTTTGTGTAACTTGCACTCCTCTTTCACCTGTTTACATGCATTGTTAAACAACAAGACACAAATTATGTTCGTTGCCCTCTATATATTTTATCCAGCAAACCAATAGATAAGTACAACTTGGAATTCTCCATTATATTTATGCAACCATACATGAAAATCATTTTTATTTTTTTTCACATGCACTCTCATTTTGTATGTGAAAGAATAGTTGAAGAAGTGGTGTCTGTGTGAAAGAGAAATGATTAGCATGTGATTCTCACATGTGGAGGGGGTTTGATGAAATATAATGTACAAGATCTCCAAAACCAAACCAGCACAAATGTTATTTTTTCACAAGTTATCACAAATGCAGCACAAATGAATGGTGTAATTGTTATAGTATCTAATAACATGGGATGCCAAGGGGGTGGGGTTTGATGGGTGGGTGGGGTTTGATCTAATAAAAACAAACTTTTGCAATTAAACAATCAAAGCAGCACACATAATAATGTTAACAGCACAAATGCAGCACTAACCAACCAACCCAGTTTCATGTGTAGGTAGGGGGGGAGGGGGGCTGAGTGACCTTTGGTGACCTTTAATAAATAGTAAATAGCTGAAAAACAAAATGCAGTAGAACTGATATTTAAACAGCACAAACCAGCACAAAGGAGGCACCAACCAGCCCAGTTTCATGCCTTTTGTCTCTTGTAGGGGGGCTGGGTAACCTTTGGTGACCTTTATTAAATCAACAATAACTAAAAAACAAAAGGAGATAGAATGGAAAGTAAATAGGCACAAACCAACACAAACGTGGCACTAACCAACCAACCCGTTTTGATTTTGTTTGGCTGTTGTAGGGGGTGTCAGGGAAGGCTTTCCCATAGCACAAATGATGTCTCCCTGTACATACATATGCGCATGCGCAGACTGGCAACTGGCTGGGCAGATGAGCGTGAGCCTGTCACCAATGCTGGCACCAGACAGACTATTTAAACAGGCTGCAATTTGGTGTGCTGCTTCTGTGTGTTCATTCCTGATTCCTGTGTTTGACCTCTGATCCTAACCCAGCTTGCTCCTGACCTCCGTTTGACTGCTACCTGCCCTGACCTTGGCTTGTCTCTGGATTCTGCTTCTGCCTTCTCTTCTTGCCTGATCTACCTCCTGTTGCTGACTTGGCTTGTGACCCGACTATCCTGTTGTGTGCCGTCTATGCCTGATCTGCCTGACCATTATGGACCCGGCTCATCTGACCCTGCATCCTGCTCATCCAGCCTGCTACAGCTCTTCAGCCCAGCAAGGTCTCATCTGTCTCCTGCTTCCAGCTGCTTACCCACAGTCTGCCACCAGCCAAGCTCAATGCCAGCTCATCTGCCACCGGCTGGTTCTGCTGCCACATCCACCTGCTGACTGCTGCCACCACACAGTCTACTGGACTGATCACAGGCACTCATACCTCACTGTGCTCCCATGGCTGCTTTCTAACCAGGAGCTCACTAACCAGGTACGTGACAGGAGAGCGGGGTGATGTCATCATCTGGAAAAAACAAATTGCTATTATCTTAAAAATAAAAGCAGCACAAATTTTAACTATTATGACACAAAAAAAGCACAAATATAAAAACAAGCTGTTATAACTAAAAAACCATAACAGCACAAATACAAATTTTAGCAGCACAAATGAGGCACTAACCAACGAGACCAGTTTTGTGTCATTTGGGTGTTGTAGGGGGGCTGAGTGACCTTTGGTGACCTTTAAAAAAATCATTAATAACGCAAAAACGATAAAAGATAGAACATAAATTTAAAAAGCACAAAACAGCACAAATGTAGCACTAAAGAAACACACTTGAGTTTTTATTTCTGCTGATTGTAGGGTGGGCAAATTGAGTGGGGTTTGAAAAAAAAAAACTGTTATAACTTAAAAACCATAACAGCACAAATAAAAATTTTAGCAGCACAAACCAGCACAAACGTAGCACTAACCAACGAGACCAGTTTCATGTCATTTGGGCATTGTAGGGGGGCTAGGTGATGTCATAGTCTGGAAAAAAGAATTGCTAATATCTTAAAAATAAAAGCAGCACAAATGTAAATTTTTACGGCACAAAACAGCACAAACGTAGCACTAAAGAAACACATTTGAGTTTTTATTTGTGCTGATTGTAGGGTGGGCAAAGTGAGTGGGGTTTGAAAAAAAAAGAAACTGTTATAACTTAAAAACCATAACAGCACAAATAAAAATTTTAGCAGCACAAACCAGCACAAACGTAGCACTAACCAACGAGACCAGTTTCGTGTCATTTGGGCGTTGTAGGGGGGCTGACTGACCTTTGGCGACCTTTAATAAACCATTAATAACACGAAAACTATAAGTGATAGAACAGAATTTTTAGCAGCACAAAACAGCACAAACGTAGCACTAACCAACGAGACCAGTTTTGTGTCATTTGGGCGTTGTAGGGGGGCTGACTGACCTTTGGTGACCTTTAATAAATCATTAATAACGCAAAAACGATAAAAGATAGAACGGAATTTTTAGCAGCACAAAACAGCACAAACGTAGCACTAACCAACGAGACCAGTTTTGTGTCATTTGGGCATTGTAGGGGGGCTAGGTGATGTCATAGTCTGGAAAAAACAATTGCTAATATCTTAAAAATAAAAGCAGCACAAATGTAAATTTTTATGGCACAAAACAGCACAAACGTAGCACTAAAGAAACACACTTGAGTTTTTATTTGTGCTGATTGTAGGGGGGCCAGCTTCGCTGAGCTCTCATCAGTGCCTTCTATTAGTGCTCATCAGTCCCTGCTATTATTTCTATCAGTGCTGTCTGCCTTCTCAGGACAGCACAGCTCTGAGCGGAGATCGTGTGTCATAGATTAATAGCACAGAGAGACTCCGGCGGCATTAATGTTCTATTTGTCGGTCCTCTCTGGCATGGATGAGAGAGGAGGACACACAGCTGATCTCACTGCTCCCCCTTCTCCCCCTCCCCTCTCCTGTGTGCTCTGCGGGCAGTCTAGTGTGAAGCTAAAGAGCTCATATTTCCCACGGAGCACACAGGAGAGGGGAGGGGGGAGAAGGGGGAGCCGTGAGATCAGCTGTGTGTCCTCCTCTCTCATCCATGCCAGAGAGGACTGACAAATAGTACATTAATGCCGCCGGAGTCTCTCTGTGCTATTAATCTATGACACACGATCTCCGCTCAGAGTCATGTGTGAAGATCAACCCCGCTGGGCCCCCCACAGTGGCTGAATGCCGGGCCCAGTCGCAACTGCGACTGTTGTGACCCTGGAAATTCCGCCACTGGTCACACCTACCCATATTTTGCTAGCTAGTCTGGAGGAGTGAAAGTCTGCAGCAAGGGAAGTGCTGGTGGAGGAACAGTCTGCAGCAAGTGAAGTGCTGGAGGAGGAAACAGTGAGCAGCAAGTGTATGTGCTGGAGAGAAGAGTGAAGCGTATATACATTGTATATAGGAGTCCTAAGCAACTTTGCACTAAATTTTCCTGGGCATCCCATAATTCCAAATACCCATCCAAGTTTAATCCCCTCAATAAAACAAAACAAAACAATGGACTGGTTTCTGTTTCCTAAAAGGGGGCAGAGTCTACCAGATAAAAAGGCAGCAGTTGTAATGCTAGCAATTTGGCCAAGCTAGCATTTAGATGCTGAGCATGTGGATGGCTGGGACCCTTTTTATGTTATTGCCATAAAAAGTGTTTGGGGACCTGGGTCCTGCCCCAGGGGAACATGCAATGCAAAAAAAAAAAGTTTTAAAAATGGCTGTTTTTTCAGGAGCAGTGATTTTAATAATGCCTAAAGTGAAACAATAAAAATGAAATATTCCTTTAAATATCGTGCCTGGGGGTGTCCTTAGTATGCCTGTAAAGTAGCGCATCTTTCCCGTGTTTAGAACAGTGCCACAGCAAAATGACATTTCTAAAGGAAAAAATGTCATTTAAAACTGCTTGCGGTTCTAATGAATTGTCGGATCCCGGCAATATAGATAAAAATAATTGAAAAAAACGGCATGGCCAGTCCATTACCAGGCCCTTTGGGTTAGTATGAATACTAAGGGGAACCCCGCACCAAAATAAAAAATAAAAAAACTTGCGTGGGGGTCCCCCCAAAATCCATACCAGGCCCTCCAGGTCTGGTGTGGATATTAAGGGGAACCCTGCACCAAAATTTTAAAAATATGGTGTGGGGGTCCCCCCCAAAATCCATAACAGACCCTTATTAACCTGGCAGGCCACAGGAAAAGGGGGGGTGAGAGAGCGCGCCCCTCCTGAACTGTACCAGGCCACATGCAAATCACCTTGTCCCCATGTTGATGGGGACAAGGGCCTAATCCCCACAACCCTTGCCTGGTGGTTGTGGGGGTCTGTGGGTGGGGGGCTTATCGGAATCTGGAAGCCCCCTTTAACAAGGGGACCCCCAGATCCCGCCACCCCTATGTAAATGGGTATCAGGTACATTGTACCCTTACACATTCACCAAAAAAGTGTCAAAAAAGCAAAAATTACAGGAAACAGTTTTATAAAAAAAAAAAGGTCCCGCTATGTAACTTCATCTTTGATGACAGCGCTGACGACCCAAAAGAAAAAAAAACCTGAAAAACTCCGCCTCGATGGGAGGCGTCCGCCGACTGCAGCCTTTTTGCAATGACAGCTCTTATATAGCTGAGGACAGGGCCACTCGGTGACGTCATGTGACATCACATAACATCAGAGGGGGCGGGGTCACTCATTTACATCACCGGGTGGCCCTGCGCTGTCATTGAAGATGGAGTTACATCACGGGACCTTTTTTTTTAAATAAAGGACTTGTCCCAAACTATCTCCTGATATTTTTACAATTTTGACACTTTTTTGGTGAATGTATAGGGGTACCCAATATCCATTCACATGGGGGGGCCAGGATCTTGGGGTCCCCTTGTTAAAGGGGGCTTCCAGATTCCGATAAGCCCCCCACCCGCAGACCCCCACAACCACCTGGCAAGAGTTGTGGGGATGAGACCCTTGTCCCCAAAGCACCCTCCCATGATGAGGGCACAGTTCAGGAGGGGGAGGCACTCTCTCATCCCCCCTATTCCTGTGGACTGAGAGGTTGCGTGCTCGGATAAGGGTCTGGTATGGTCCCCAAGGGGACCTCCACGCCATTTTTTTAAAAAAACGGGTAGGACCTGAAGGGCCTGGTATGGATTTTGGGGGGGAACCCCACACAATTTTTTTTTATTTTGGCGCAGGGTACACCTTCCATTACCCCAGTCCATTACCAGGGCCTGGTAATGGACTGGGGGGAACCCATGCCGTTTTTTTCAATGATTTTTATCTATATTGCCAGGATCTGACAATTCATTACAGCCACAAGCAGTTTTAATTACATTTTTTCCTTTAGAAATGTAATTTTGCTGTGGCACTGTTCTAAACACGGGAAAGATGCGCTACTTTACAGGCATACTAAGCCCCCCCCGAAGGCACGATATTTTCAAAAATACATTTTTAAATTACATTTTTGCCTTTTACAAATGTAATTTTGCTGCTCTCATTCATAAAACTATGTACGGCCGCCGTGTAAGCAGCCTTACATAGTGTGGGACGTGGACTCAGCCCCCTGAGCCATGATTGGCCAAAAGCATCCTGCCTTTTGGTCAATCATGGCTCTCACAGCAGAGCACCCTGTGATTGGCCAAAGCATGTAGGTCAGGTGCATGCTTTAGCCAGTCAGCAGCCTTAAATGCACTGCAATCTTGCAGTGCATTGATCGTCTCACCGTTCATTGTGGGGCGTTCTGCGGGCTCTCAAATTTCCCGTGAACACCCCACAATGTTCAGTATTCAGCGAACGGGCGAACACCCGATGTTCGAGTCAAACTTATGTTCAACTCGAACATCGGGCTCATCCCTAGTGGAAATGCAAAGCTCAGAGCCAAACGTACAGGAGGCAAGCGCTCCTTAACTGCTTGCCGACCAGCTGCCGCAGTTATACTGTGGCAACATGGCTCGGCTGCGCGAATTGCCATCAGTTGGTACCATAGACCGGTACTAGGGGGCACGTGCGTGCTGCCGGAGGCACACGCTCGCCCACGAAGCCGATGCGAGTGCCCGGCGGTCGCGATCACCATCGGGCTCCCGCAATCGCTCGGGGCACACGGAGAACCAGGATCTGTGTGTGTAAACACACAGTTTCCGGGTCTCTGAGGGGAGAACAGACAGATTGTCTGTTCATCCAGAGTATGGTATTCTCCCAGTGCCATAACAAGTTCCAGCACTGAGCTCTGGTAACTGTTCCGACAGGGGCATGCTAGCGTGGGCACTCAGAACACCTTACCCACATCTGTTGCAGGGTGCCCCGGGTTCCCCACGCAGCGATCGTTCCTCTGTAGCACTAGCAGCCGACACTGGCATCTCTCCCCACTGAGCCTGCACACATCACACAGAAAGAGCTTACAGAGGATCCTCCTCCTCGGCTCCGATGTATGCAGACAGGAGGTGTGAGGAGCCGGGGAGGAAAGACATCCACTGCAAGAGCTGTGCTGGTCATCTGCGGTGTGTATATAGTTTGTTGATAGGGGAGGGGGAGTGGGACACACCGTGACCGACACAGTAACCAGGAAGGGGGGGGGGGTCAGGATGCACACATTGAGAAGTGATGGTAGGGGTTGCTTTTGGAGAGCAGTGGACTTGTGCTGCAAGGTGGGGTGGTGTGGGGAGATTTCAAATCCTCTCTGCTCTTATCCAGGACCCCCCTCTTTGCTCTCATCCCAGGACCCCCTCTCTGCTCTCGTCCCAGGACCCCCTCTCTGCTCTCGTCCCAGGACCCCCTCTCTGCTCTCGTTCCAGGACCCCCTCTCTGCTCTCGTCCCAGGACCCCCTCTCTGCTCTCGTCCCAGGACCCTCTCTCTGCTCTCATCCCGGGATCCCCTCTCTGCTCTCTTCCTGGACCCCATCTCTGATTTTGTCCCAGGACCCCCTCTCTGCTCTCTTCCCAGGACCCCCTCTCTGCTCTCATCCTAGGGCCCCCTCTCAGCTATGAGTAAGCACTGACATATGGTTGCCACCTCATCCCTTTAAACCCGAAGCGGTGTTCATTTCTTCCGGCCCCCTCTCTGCTCTCGTCCCAGGGCCCCCTTTATGCGCTCGTCCCAGGACTCCCTCTCTGCTCTCGTCCCAGGACCCCCTCTCTGCTCTCGTCCCAGGACCCCCGACTCTGCTCTCGTCCCAGGACCCCCTCTCTGCTCTCATCCTAGGGTCCCTCTCTGCTGTCATCCCAGGACCCCCTCTCTGCTCTCATCCCCGGGGCCCATCTCTGTCCTCATCCCAAGGGCCCATCACTGTGCTCATCTCAGGGGTCCCTCTCTGCCCTTATCTCAGGAGTCCCTCTCTGTCCTCATCCCAGGTGTCCCCTAAACACCAACTCTGATAGGGGGCGCAGGACAGTTAGGGCTTGTCTACATTCACAGTTTGGGGGTGGTAAAACCTCATAGTTGAGTCCTGTTTTTACTCACCCCCAACCACACCCCCTTTAACTATAGTGGCCAGGGGTTTACACATGTTGCAGCTGCAGCAGGAATTATACACCCTGTTACGCTTGGCAGGTGTAGTGCCTGCCAAGCGTAACCCATTCAAGTGAATGGGGCTGCTCTGCAGAAGGCTGTGCAACCTTGTGCAGTACAGCCAAAAAAAAGGGTTAAGCTTTGTATTGCCTCCTCATCACCTTCTTTAACCCCTTGGACCCACACTAGCATGTTGCAACTTTGTATATTGCACAAAGTTGCAGGGTGTTTGCAGAGTGGCCCTATTTACTTGAATAGGTCACAATCGCCCACCAAAAGCATCAGGAGGTATAATTTCTGCTGCAGCATGTGTACATCCTTAGCTGCAGCCACTGTAGCTAAAGGGGGAAGGGACGAACATATGTAATGTGGGCGCAGTGCAATAAGTAGGTGGTGTTTTGTGTGGCTTGCGTGTGGACAGGGACACCGGGGGCCCCATGATCTCCTATTGCCCGGGAGCCCCATGAGTTGTCAGTCCGCCCCTGGGTTAACCGCTTCACTGCCAGTGACATTTTTACAGTAATCAATGCAATTTTATAGCACTGATCCCTGTAAAAATGCCAATGGTCCCAAAAATGTGTCAAAATTGTCCGACATGTCTGCCATAATGTCGCAGTCCTGATAAAAATCGCAGATCGCCGCCATTACTAGGAAAAAAAATATTAATAAAAAAGGAATAAAACTATCCCCTATTTTGTAGATGCTATAACTTTTGCGCAAACCAATCAATATATGCTTATTGCGATTTTTTTTTACCAAAAATATGTAGAAGAATACATATCGGCCTAAACTGAGGAAAAAATATGTTTTTTTTATATATTTTTGGGGGATATTTATTATAGCAAAAAGTAAAAAAATATTGCTTTTTTTTCTAAATTTTCGCTCTTTTTTTGTTTATAGCGCAAAAAATAAAAACCGCAGAGGTGATCAAATACCACCAAAAGAAAGCTCTATTTGTGGGGAAAAAAGGACGTCAATTTTGTTTGGGAGCCACATCAATTGTCATTTAAAGCGTCGCAGTGCCGAATCACAAAAAGTGCTCTGGTCTTTGGCCAGCCAAATGGTCCGGGTCTGAAGTAGTTAAAAGGAAAGTCTCTCTCGGAATCTGGAATCAATAAGAATGGCAAACGAGATCAACTCCTCAAGATTCCTAACTATATCTCGAGCTGCAATCTCATCTTTAATGTTATCAGAGAGGCCATGGGAAAAAGCAGCCACAAGAGCCAACCAACCCCTGCTACCAGAGTACGGATTTCAATAGCATAATCAGCAGCAGTTCTCGTACTCTGTTTAATGGATATGAGGCTTTTGGCAGCAGAGGTGGAGCAAGTGAGAATATCAAATACCCTTTTAAAGGTGGCCACAAACTCTGGGTAATTTTGAACAACGGGTTTTTGTGTTTCCCATAGAGTGGGGGTTGGCAACCTGTAGATCGCGGACTACCTGTCGACCACTGACAGGTGATGGGTAGACCACAAGGACATCCCACTGTTGCCCAGCCCTTCCGTAACAATAGCTATCCTGATGTCCCAGCACCATGCCCACCACCGTAACATTCCCTTCTGACCCTCCAATACCATACCTTCATGACACCACAGCCCTTCTGACACCACAGCCCTCCTGATGTCCCAGCACCATGCCCACCACAGTACTATTCCCTTCTGACCCCCCCCCCCCCCCCCCAATACCATACCTTCATGACACCACAGCCCTCCTGACACCACAGACCTCCTGATGTCCTAGCACCATTCCCTTCTGACAACCCAATACCATACCCTCCTGACACTCCAGTGCGGTGCCATATTGAGACCCCAGCCCTCCTGATCCCCCTGTACTGGGCCCTCCATGTCTCCCAGTATCATACTCTCCTGACCCCAGTAATGTGCTCTCCTGACCCCCCCAGTACCATGCCCCCTGCCCCCCCATACATTGGATCCTGACCTCCATTTACCCGCCTACATACTACTGACCTCTGTACACTGCCCTACATACTACTGACCTCTTTACACTGCCCTACATGCTACTGACCTCTGTATACTGCTCTACATCCTACTGACCTCTGTACACTGCCCTACATACTACCGATCTCTGTACACTGCTCTACATATTGCAGACCTCTGTACACAGCTCTACATACTACTGACCACTGTACACCACACTACCAACTACTAACCTCTGTACACTGCTCTATAAATTATTGACCTCTATACACTGCCCTACATACTACTGAGCCCTGGACACTGCCCTACATACTACTGAGCCCTGGATGCTGCCCTACCTACTACTGACCTTTGTACACTGCCCTACCAATTACTAACCTCTGTACACTGCCTCACCTACTACTGACCTCTGTACACTGCCCTACCTACTAATGATCTGTGCACACTGCCCTACATACTACTGAGCCCTGGACGCTGCCCTACTTACTACTGACCTCTGTACACTGCCCTACCTACTACTGAGCCCTGGACGCTGCCCTACTTACTACTGACCTCTGTACACTGCCCTACATACTACTGAGCCCTGGATGCTGCCCTACCCACTACTAACTCTGTACACTGCCTCACCTACTACTGACCTCTGTACACTGCCCTACCTACTAATGATCTGTGCACACTACCCTACATACTACTGAGCACTGGACGCTGCCCTACTTACTACAGACCTCTGTACACTGCCCTACCTACTACTGAGCCATGGATGCTGCCCTATCTACTACTGACCTCTGTACACTGCCTTACATACTACTGAGCCCTGGATGCTGCCCTACCTACTACTAACCTCTGTACACTGCCCTACCAACTACTAACTTCTGTACACTGCCTCACCTACTACTGACCTCAGTACACTGTCCTACCTACTAATGATCTGTGCACACTGCCCTAAATACTACTGACCTCTATACACTGCCCTACATACTACTGACCTCTATACACTGCCCTACATACTACTAAGCCCTGGACTCTGCCCTACAAACTACTTGCACTGGCCAGAGCAGATAACCAGGCTTGAAACTAGTCAAGAAAATCAGCCCGCAGTACCAAATGTTCTGAACTCGGCACCAGACTTGTGGGGGTGACCAATTACTCCCCAGACATGGAACAAATTGTAAATGAAAATGAATGCAGAGTTTATCACTGAAGCTTTTAAGGTAGGCTAAGGTCATATTTTTACAGTGACATTAGTTTTAGTAGATTTTTCGAGGTTTTTGATGCTGTCTTTACCCCTTATGCCCTGTACACACGGTCGGACATTGATCGGACATTCCGACAACAAAATCCATGGATTTTTTCCGACAGATGTTGGATCAAACTTGTCTTGCATACACACGGTCGCACAAAGTTGTCAGAATTTCTGAACACCAAGAACGCGGTGACTAGGGATGAGCTTCGTGTTCGAGTCAAACCCGTGTTCGACTCGAACTTTGTCTGTTCGCCCATTCGCCGAATTGCGAACAATATAGGCCGTTCACGCTGAATTCATGTAGCCCGTCACGGCTCATAATTCACTGCGGCATCGCAGTGTATTGCTGGCTGGTGATTGGCCAAGCATGCACTATGACCCGCATGCTTGGCCAATCACAGCGCCGTCAGTAGAGAGAGCTGTAATTGGCCAAAGCCAGGGTGGCTTTGGCCAATTATGGCTCAGGGGGTTTAGAAGACGCCCCACACTATATAAGGCCGCCTGCACGGCGGCCCTGTGTAGTGTGTTCCGGCGTGCTGAGAGATAGAGAGAGAGAGAGACAGTCTCATTTCATTTGAGTTAGCTAGATTAGGCAGGACAGTCAGTCAGTTAGCTGCACTTACAGTGTATTGTGTATATATATGCATCCCAGGTGTTGTGTGTGTATATATATATATATATATATATATATGCACTGTATTCAGTTTTTCAGTTTAGCTAGATCCGTTCCGGTTATCTTCCTACTGACAGGCAGGCTTGTCTTGTTACAGTATTTACAGCTACCTGAAGAAAATTGCTGGTGTTCTTTTGATCCTATTAGTACCACAGTCAGGCAGCTAGACTATTTACAGTTAGTGTAGTGCGTCCTCCTCACAGTGTTCAGCTAAAGCTACAAGTTAGTTTAGTGTGACCTCTGCACAGTGTTCAGCTAAAGCTACAAGTTAGTTTAGTGCGACCTCTGCACAGTGTTCAGCTAAAGCTACAAGTTAGTGTAGTGCATCCTCTGAACAGTGTTCATCTAAAGCTACAAGTTGATGTAGTGCGTCCTCCTCACAGTGTTCAGCTAAAACTACAAGTTAGTGTAGTGCGACCTCTGCACAGTGTTCAGCTAAAGCTACAAGTTAGTTTAGTGCGACCTTTGCACAGTGTTCATCTAAAGCTACAAGTTAGTATAGTGCGTCCTCCTCACAGTGTTCAGCTAAAACTACAAGTTAGTGTAGTGCGACCTCTGCACAGTGTTTAGCTAAAGCTACAAGTTAGTTTAGTATGACCTCTGCACAGTGTTCAGCTAAAGCTACAAGTTAGTGTAGTGCGTCCTCTGAACAGAGTTCATCTAAAGCTACAAGTTAGTGTAGTGCGTCCTCCTCACAGTGTTCAGCTAAAGCTACAAGTTATGCCGCGTACACACGAGCGGACATTACGGCGGACTTTGCCCGGCGGACTGGATTTCGTCGGACAATTCGATGTGTGTGGGCTCCAGCGGACTTTGTTTTCTCAAAAGTTGGACGGAATTAGATTTGAAACTTGTTTAAAATTTATCCGTTGAAATCGAGTCCGGTCGAAAAGTCCGCCGTCTGTATGCTAGTTCGACGGACAAAAAGCCACGCTAGGGCAGCTATTGGCTACTGGCTATGAACTTCCTTGTTTTAGTCCGGTCGTACGTCATCACGTACGAATTCGACGGACTTTGGTGGATTGTGTGTAGGCAAGTCCGTTCATTCACAAAGTCCGTCGGAAAGTACGTCGAAAAGTCCGCCGGGCAAAGTCCGCCGTAATGTCCGCTCGTGTGTACGCGGCATTAGTGTAGTGCGACCTCTGCACACTGTTCAGCTAAAGCTACCTGTAGAAGGTTGGTGGTGTTTTCCTGATCCTATCACTACCGCAGGAAGCTAAAATATTTACACGTTAGTGTACTGCGACCTCTGCACAGTGTTCAGCTAAAGCTACCTGTAGAAGGTTGGTGGTGTTTTCCTGATCCTATCACTACCGCAGGCAGCTAAAGTATTTACACGTTAGTGTAGTGCAACCTCTGCACAGTGTTCAGCTAAAGCTACCTGTAGAAGGTTGGTGGTGTTTTCCTGATCCTATCACTACCGCAGGCAGCTAAAGTATTTACACGTTAGTGTAGTGCAACCTCTGCACAGTGTTCAGCTAAAGCTACCTGTAGAAGGTTGGTGGTGTTTTCCTGATCCTATCACTACCGCAGGCAGCTAAATTATTTACACATTAGTGTAGTGCGACCTCTGCACAGTGTTCAACTAAAGCTACCTGTAGAAGGTTGGTGGCGTTTTCCTGATCCTATCACTACCGCAGGTAGCTAAAATATTTACACGTTAGTGTAGTGCGACCTCTGCACAGTGTTCAGCTAAAGCTACCTGTAGAAGGTTGGTGGTGTTTACCTGATCCTATCACTACCGCAGGCAGCTAAAATATTTACACATTAGTTTAGTGCGACCTCTGCACAGTGTTCAGCTAAAGCTACCTGTAGAAGGTTGGTGGTGTTTTCCTGATCCTATCACTACCGCAGGTAGCTAAAATATTTACACGTTAGTGTAGTGCGACCTCTGCACAGTGTTCAACTAAAGCTACCTGTAGAAGGTTGGTGGTGTTTACCTGATCCTATCACTACCGCAGGCAGCTAAAATATTTACACATTAGTGTAGTGCGACCTCTGCACAGTGTTCAGCTAAAGCTACCTGTAGAAGGTTGGTGGTGTTTTCCTGATCCTATCACTACCGCAGGCAGCTAAAATATTTACACGTTAGTGTAGTGCGACCTCTGCACAGTGTTCAGCTAAAGCTAACTGTAGAAGGTTGGTGGTGTTTTCCTGATCCTATCACTACCGCAGGCAGCTAAAGTATTTACACGTTAGTGTAGTGCGACCTCTGCACAGTGTTCAACTAAAGCTACCTGTAGAAGGTTGGTGGTGTTTTCCTGATCCTATCACTACCGCAGGCAGCTAAAGTATTTACACGTTAATGTAGTGCGACCTCTGTACAGTGTTCAGCTAAAGCTACCTGTAGAAGGTTGGTGGTGTTTTCCTGATCCTATCACTACCGCAGGCAGCTAAATTATTTACACGTTAGTGTAGTGCGACCTCTGCACAGTGTTCAGCTCAAGCTACCTTTAGAAGGTTGGTGGTGTTTTCCTGATCCTATCACTACCGCAGGCAGCTAAAATATTTACACGTTAGTGTAGTGCGACCTCTGCACAGTGTTCAGCTAAAGCTACCTGTAGAAGGTTGGTGGTGTTTTCCTGATCCTATCACTACCGCAGGCAGCTAAAATATTTACACGTTAGTGTAGTGCGACCTCTGCACAGTGTTCAGCTAAAGCTACCTGTAGAAGGTCGGTGGTGTTTACCTGATTCTATCACTACCGCAGGCAGCTAAAGTATTTACACGCTCAATGGCATCAGTGCATCACTCCTTCCCTAGCCCCACCATGTCCTCCTGAGGAGTCCCTCGAACTGTTTGACCACAGTGTTGGGTACATGCTCCAGGAGGATGCCCAGCGTTTAGAAGGCTCTGATGATGATACTGAGCTAGATGAAGGCAGTAACGTGAGCACGGACAGAGGGGGTGTCCAAGAAGGACAGCAATCTGGCAGTCATGCTCCCCCTGCTGCAGCATACTGCCAGGTTTGCTCCAGTGATAAGGAGGGAGGGGATGATGAGGTCACTGACTCAACGTGGGTGCCTGATAGGAGAGGGGAGGAGGAGGCACATCACCAACGAGGCAGGATGCCCTCCAGGGGCCAGCCTAAGGGCAGCACACTGACTGCATCACACCGCAAAGCTCCGCATGTGCAGGGCGCTGCTGTCTCTGCGCTTTATTCCAAAAGTTCTTTGGTGTGGGCCTTTTTTGAGATGAGTGCATCAGATCGCACCACTGCTATTTGCAACATATGTCTCAAGCGTATCTCGCGTGGCCAAAACATCTTCCGCTTGGGCACCACATGCTTGACCAGACATATGTTGACCTGCCATGCAGTTCATTGGCAAGCGTATCGAAAAGACCCAAACCAAAGAACAAAGAGGACCTCTCCTTACTCCTCATTAGCTGGGATCTCCAACCCCACTATACCTTCAGTCCTCTCTGAGACCTGCACTGAGAGGAATGAAGGTGTAGAATTAGGTGTGTCACAGCCAAGTACTTGTGGGCAATCTGCTTTCAGTATACTGACCTCAGATTGTACCAGGCAAATTTCCCTGCCCCAGTTGCTGCACCGCCGAAAGAAGTTCACTCCCAGCCATCCACATGCCCAGCGGTTAAATGCTAGCTTGGCAAAATTGCTAGCACTTCAACTGCTACCTTTTCAGTTGGTAGACTCTGCCCCCTTCTGTGAGTTTGTGGAATGTGCGGTTCCTCAGTGGCAGGTACCCAAACGCCACTTTTTCTCATGGAAGGCAATTCTGGCTCTCTACCGGCATGTGGAAGGCAATGTCTTGGCCTCGCTGGACAGGGCGGTCAGCAGTAAGGTGCATATTACTGCTAACTCATGGTCCAGCAGGCATGGACAGGGACGTTACCTAAGTTTCACGGTGCATTGGGTCACTCTGCTGGCAGATGGGAAGGATGCAGGACTAGGTGCAGTAGTGTTGGAGGTTGTTCCGCCACCACGCCTCCAAAATGCCACTACTAATAATTGTTACACACATCTCTCTTCCACCCCCTCCTCTTCTTCTTCCTCCATGGCCTCTGTTATGCTGAGTAATTATCCTCTTCCTCCTCAATGATCAAGCTTGTAAGAACATTTTTGGTTCTGGGCGCCGCCACGAGTGCCTAAGGCCCAATTTTTAAGCCCCTGTTTAACAGGGGCATGTAATTACAATTTTTGATGCAATTCTTTGCAGCAAGGCTAGTTCCTGTGCTCCAATTAGAGTATCTGTGAGGGGTTGCAGTGTTGTGGCACCAGTGCCTAATGCCCAATTTTTCAGCCCCTGTTTAACAGGGGGTGTAATTACAATTTTTGATGCAATACTTTGCAGCAGGGCTCGTTCCTGCTTTCCAACTAGAGTATCTGTGAGGGGTTGCAGTGTTGTGGCACCAGCACCAGTGCCTAAGGCCCAATTTTTCAGCGCCTGTTCAACAGGGGCGTGTAATTACAATTTTTGATCTAATATTTCACAGCAGGGCCCGTTTCTGCGCCCACCAAGAGTAACTGTGAGGACTTACAGTGTTGTGCCACCAGCACCACCACCACCACCAAAAGCCCAGTTTTTCTGGCCCTGTTCAACAGGGCATGTAATTGCAATTCTTGATCTAATATTTCACAGCAGGGCCCGTTTCTGTGCCCACCAGGAGTAACTGTGAGGACTTACAGTGTTGTGCCACCAGCACCACCACCAAAGGCCCAATTTTTCTGGCCCTGTTCAACAGGGGCATGTAATTACAATTCTTGATCTAATATGTCACAGCAGGGCCCGTTTCTGCGCCCACCAAGAGTAACTGTGAGGACTTACAGTGTTGTGCCACCAGCACCACCACCACCAAAGGCCCAATTTTTTCTGGCCCTTTTCAACAGGGGCATGTAATTACAATTCTTGATCTAATATTTCACAGCAGGGCCCGTTTCTGCGCCCACAAAGAGTAACTGTGAGGACTTACAGTTTTGTGCCACCAGCACCACCACCAAAGGCCCAATTTTTCTGGACCTGTTCAACAGGGGCATGTAATTACAATTCTTGATCTAATATTTCACAGCAGGGCCCGTTTCTGAGTCCACCAAGTGTAACTGTGAGGATTTACAGTGTTGTGGCACCAGCACCACCGCCATCACCAAAGGCCCAATTTTTCTGACCCTGTTCAACAGGGGCATGTAATTACAATTCTTGATCTAATATTTTCACAGCAGGGCCCTGTGAGGGCTTACAGTGTTGTGGCCACAACAACACCTAAGGCCCAAATTTCTGCTGAGTATATAGGGCAGGCCCCTACTTTCAAACATCCAACTTACAAACGACTCCTTCTTGCAAACGGAAGGAGACAACAGGAAGTGAGATGAAATCTACTCCATTAGAAGGGAAATTCTCTCCTGTAAGAGTTAATATAGGAAAAACTTTTCTCCTTTACACTGATGCTTTATCACCAATCCTTGTTTCACTAAAAACCCCAAATTTTCAAAAAACATTTGTCATTGGGACAAAAAGTGAGGTGAAATCTTCTGAAGAGGAGCACAGACAGCAAATCAAATGTCACAGGGGTGATAACCCTTCCCTGTGTTTTCCAAAAAGCTTAAAAACAGATCTTTTGGCTGGAGCTACACTTTGAAAATGCACCAGTTCAAAATTACAAACAGATTCTACTTAACAGCAAAACTACAGTCCCTGTCTTGTTTGCACTGCCTGTATACTGCTGTTCAGAGTATATAGGGCCTGGGGGCCCCACAACTTTCCTTTTTTTAATTTGGGTGCAGGGTTCCCCTTAATATCCATACAAGACCCATAGGGCCTGGTAATGGACTTGGACCATGCCGTTTGTCTCACTGATTTTCATCCATATTGCCAGGACACGACATTACATTAAAGCTGCAAGCAGTTTTAAATGACTTTTTTTCCTTTAAAAATGTCATTTTGTGCAGGGACTGTTCTAAGCACGGGAAACACGCGCTACTTTACAGACATACTATAGACACCCCCCAGGTACGATATTTAAAGGAATATATCAATTTTTTTTTTTACTTCAAGCATTATTAAAATCACTGCTCCCGAAAAAACGGCAGTTTTTAAAACTTTTTTTGCATTGATACATGTCCCCTGGGGCAGGACCCGGGTCCCCAAACCTTTTTTAGGACAATACCATGAAAATTAGCCTTTAAAATGAACACTTTTGATTTTGAATGTTCGAGTCCCATAGACGTCAATTGGGTTCTAACGTTTGTGCGAATTTTCGATCCGTTCGCATGTTCTGGTGCGAACCGAACCGGGGGATGTTCGCTCATCTCTAGCGGTGACGTACACCACATACGACGAGACTATAAAAGGGCAGATCAGTACCAAGCGCAGCACCCTTTGGGCTCCTTTTGCTAATCTCGTGTTAGTAAAAATTTGGTGAGAGACGATTTGCGCTTTTTCAGACTCGTGATTTTCATATTGTATTTCTGCTGTTCATTCTGTGCTTGTGGGTTTGTATCTGGTCTTCAGTGCGTGCAGCGAGTTACCATTGACTTGTCATTGTGTTCTTGTCACTTCGTTACTGATTTTCAGGTCACTCTTCACAGGCCTTGCTGTTCTTCAGTGCGTTCTGTTACTCAGTTCTGAGCAGCCGACCGTTTTCTAGCCATGTTGCGTGTACGTACTCATCGTAGAGTTCGTGCTGTGCAGGGGCTTGGTGTTGGGGTCCTTACTTTGACACAAGCCCAGTCCATGAACAGGGCGAGGAGGAGTTTATGGACCAAGAATTGGTTGCTCCAGTGTGACCAATTCTGTCACATGCCTTTTCTCCGTGAGATCCGTGAGAATAATCCTGACAATTTCAGGAACTTTCTCCGGATGACGGACCCAGTATTTCACCATTTGTTGGCTTTGCTGACCGCTTATTTCAGCAGGCAGGATACCTGCATGAGGCAAGCCTTTACTGCGAAGCAGAGGCTAGTCGCCACCCTGCGGTACTTGGCGACGGGGAGAAGCCTGCAGGACCTCAAGTTCTCGACAGACATCTCCCCCCAGGCTCTGGGGATCATTATCCCAGAGACCTGTTCTGCCATCATCCAGGTCCTGTAGAAGGAGTATATTAAGGTAAGATTTCTATACTTTAACATCACATTTTATTGTATTTAATGTTTGATAATGTATTGTATTTCTTTCCTCATTCCCTAATTACCATGATTGTAATATGTCCATACATATTTGCCTTCACTTACCTCCCCAGCATGCTCTCCTGGGCCTATATCCACCTCGTCTACTCAATTAACAATGTATTTTGTCAGCTCCATAGTAGTGCTTTACCCCAAACACCCCCTAAAATGTGTTAAAATGTGATTTGTGCTTTAAATTCAGGCAGAGTGCCAGATTATTTTTTTTTGGGTCCGAAAATCATTTGCAACCCTCCCTCCCCTCAACTGCTAACTCAGCTGATACCAATCCTCTATCTATCCTCAATCCTTTATCTGCTGACTTTGCCAAACCCATACACACTATACCCACCTCTTTTGTGGTCATATTTATGGATGAATTCCCCAAAGCATGTAGTGCAAGGGCCTGCCTGAATACTTTCAAATGGTAATGTCAAAAGTTTTTGTATCCTATTATTATCTTGATAGGTAATAGCAGAATGTAAAAATGTGCTAAAATGTGTACAGTGTGTATTTATCTCTTTGTATTATGACACTTCTTACCTGTCCAGTGGGCTGCCAATAGTGTAAGTAAGGAGGGGGTGGCCAAAGTAATACACATTATTTAGGCATTCATCTCTCAATGAAGTGGAGAGGGTTACCTGGCCAAAACATCTCCCCTCCCCCCTAAAATTTTTAAAATGGCCCATGAGAGGGGGGGAGGAATCTGATAGGTGGACCTTATACCCTTGTATTTAAATACTCCCTAAAATAAATGTTATACTGATGTTGGCCAAGAATGTTTGTGTCTAATCTGCTTTCCATGTTTATGTGCAAAATTATTAATTTATTTTTCTTGTTTGACTCCACAGTTTCCTTCCACACCACAGGAATGGCAGACTGTGGCCTCCCACTTTCCCCAGCGGTGGGAATTTCCTAACTACGGAGGGGCAATTGATGGGAAACACGTCCACATCGTCCCACCACCCAACTCGGTGTCATACTATTACAACTACAAGGGGTTCAATAGTATTGTGATGTTGGCGGTGGTGTCGGCTACTTACAAATTCCTGTATGTGGACGTGGGGAAGAATGGCCGGATGTCAGATGGAGTCATTGCCCACACGGAGTTCTACAGGCATCTCCAGAATGGCAGCCTGGGCTTGCCACCTCCAGAAGACAATACGGAAGGACTCCCATTAGTCTTCGTTTCGGATGAAGCATTTGCACTGGGGGACCACTTTATGCGGCCATTCCCTATGAGGACCCTCACCCCGGACCAGAGGGTTTTTAATTACCAGCTGGCCAGAGCCAGAAGAGTGGTGGAGAACACGTTTGGAATAATCGCCAGCCAGTTCCGTCTATTTCTTACACCGATACACATGGCGGAATATAAACTCAATCACATCATCCTGGCTTGCTGTGTTCTCCACAATTTTTAAGGAGAAATTCTGTGAACTATGCTGGCTCAGTTGGGCCTGAAGCCGGAATTAATATAAATTAACCCAACCTGACGGCGCTTGAAGTTGGCCGTCCTGGCTTGCGAGTGCCCATGAGGTCCGTCTAAGATACATGGAATACTTTGCGGATAGGGAGGCCATCAATATGCCAGACAATGTCTGAGACATTTTTTAAATAAAAATATTTTTTAAAAATGAACAAATATTTGCTTAGATTTACTGCTTGGCTTTCTTTTAGCTGACTATGACCGAAATTTGGGGAGTCCTGAAAATGGCGTGATTGTGTAAATATAGAAAGCACTGTTGGGTGTTATTTACTAAAGGAAACTACACTTTGCACTTGCACTTGAGACTGCACTGAAACTGCACTTGTAGTGCAAAGTGGATTTGCCTTTAGTAAATAACCCCCGTTGTCACTGAAAACGCCAACTTTACAACAAAAAAATGCTTTTGAGCATTGAAAGAAGAAGCCACACATTGTTGATTATCAATCTTTTTAATCAAAGCACACATGTGCATTTATAAAAGGTTTTTAAAACAAACCAACATGTTTGTTGTATAACAATTTTTTAGGTTACATTAAAAAGTCGAAATTGCCTTTTAAGGTAAAACAGGCATGTTTAAAACCAACAAGAAATACACAACTCTGGAACTTACAAAACTCAACTTTTGTAGAAATTGAAGGCAATATCAGACATGAGTATTTATGAACTGTGTTTGATATTGCGTTCAGCAGATGGGGTGAAGTCACCCCTGGAAAAGCCAAATTTCGAAGATGCACACAAATTGCTGAATGTCAACATGTGCTAGCTGCCATCATGGAGGATCAATGGACGTGTTTTGTGGGTACAACCCCTTCCTCTCAGCTACTTTTTTATTGAGGAAGGGGTTGCACCCACAAAACGCGTACATTGATCACCCGTGATGACAGATAGCACGTTGACACAGTGTGTGCATCTTCAAAATTTGGCTTTTCTATAATATATCACAAAATTTTCAAAAAATTGTCAGAAAAACAGAGCAGAAAGAAGTTAGGGATTTCTAGGGGTTTTATATTCTCCCTAAAACATCATTGATGTTCTTCGTTTTGTTGTTAACATCATTGATGTTTTGCTTGATGTTTTCCAAGTCCTTATTACACCCCATTATCTCCCCGATCAGGATCTGGGCACTTTCACTGGTGAAATGACCTTCATCCACAACATCACGATCACCTAAAAATATATAAAAAAAAAACCACACCATGTATTATTAATATGCAGGCATCCATCTCTTACCTGAAGCTGTGGTCACAGACACTCACCTGTTGTGGTGACTATTTCCACAACGTCTCCCTCCTCCTCTTCTGGTTGTGTTTGTGGGATTGCACCTTCTTCCTGAGTTGGGGGGTCTGTTGTCTCCTCTGATGAGTGGTGTCCTCTGAGTCTTTTCTCCCCTATGTAAAAAAAAATAGGTATACTTAGCACACAGATATTTGATGGCAGAAATAGGAATATGAAACAGTCATGGAAGTGGGGTACAATTGTCTGTTTTGGCAGAGTTGCAAGATGAAGAAATATTTTTTTCCTTTGTCAAGCTTGAATACTTACCTGTTTTGGACAAGCTTCACAGATGGAGTCACCCCTATAGTATACACTGGAGCACTGGTGCGGCCCCCTAATAAAAAGGGTGTTCTGGTGTCCCACACTAGTCCTCCAGTGTCCAGATGTGTAAACAGCTGCTGAGTGTCCTCTCCTTACACAGAATCTCTTTTGCATTCCATTCTAGTTACAAACCCATCTAGACACCAAACTTATTTTAAGAGAAGTAGGCCAAAAAAAATGTATTGAAATGCATCTGGACAAAACATGGTGTTTTATTGGCCGAACGAACAATGTTTCCTACGTATGAATAATGTGTCCATGAACATGAAAGTTGCCATTTTAAACTGTACAATAGTATAAAGAAAAGCACATGGAGCAGCACGAACGTAATAAAAATAAAGAATATGAACACAGGACAACTACTTACTTTTTTGCAGCACTCTCCTGATCCTTCTATACTGATCGTGCTCCCTTAATTTGAGGTCTGACCACCGCTTCCTCAGTTGATCCTTGGATAGCCGTACCCCAAAATTCTTCTGCAGACTCTTCACAACTTTTGCCATGATCTTGGCCTTTCTGACATTGGGGTTGGGGTAAGGTCCATACTTCCGGTCATAGTCGGCCTTCTTTAGTATGTCGACGATCTCCACCATCTCAACAAAGGACATATTTGATGCCTTAAATCGTCACCTCCGGGATCGTGACGTTTCTGGCTCCGGGCTTTCCTCCTCCTCCTCCTCCTCGTTGCTGTAATTAGCACTCACCTGCTCTGTATCCATCATGTGCTCTACTCCACTGCGCCGAACGAGAAGGGGCAGGGAATAGACTAGAAAGAACGTCAGGGACGGAGTTTCACTCATGCGCAGTGTATATAAAGCGAAACACGCGTGCGTAGTACGTACGATCTGTGAGCGGAGGAAGGAGTATAGGAAGCACCGATCGTGATAACGAAGGTAACATTTAAACTTGGGCCTATACTGCTTAGAGATTGAGGCCTATATTGGGACAAGATTAGGAGACTTTAGCCTGACATTAGGGTTTGACTTGTGTATTGCAGATAAAATGGATGGTTTCACCCTGTCAACCTCCTACACAGCCCCTCGGCTCTCGGCATCCTCCACACCTTGGCGACTTGGCACTCGGGCAGCTGGATCAGATAGATAAGTATCTTTTTTCTTGCACATACCCATCACTATGGCTAAGGTAATGTCATTGAATGTCCACGGATTAAACTCCAACAGGAAGAGACATCTGGCACTTAATGAGTGTAGGCACTCGGGAGCAGATATTATTCTGCTTCAGGAGACTCACTTTAACAAAGGGGACTCCTTTATGTTCGCCTCCAGGCGATACTCCCAAATTTATCAGGCGTTTAATCCTCGTAAACGCGCAGGAGTGGCCATCCTTTTCAAACGGGGTTCACCCTTTCAATGCTCAGAATCTTATATTGACCCACGAGGTCATTATATTATATTACGTGGTCAATGGCAGTCTCAGACGGTTACTATATGCAACCTCTATGCCCCAAATACCCATCAGATCAACTTCCTTACTAAAGTATTCGCACGTCTATTCCGAACGCCCCATGAATTTCTGATAGTTGGAGGAGACATTAATTTGTCCCACTCATCGGTACATGACCGCCACACGGTAGACCCCCGGAATTCACAGAACAGGACAGCCAGAGAATTGAAACTCTTTAGACAGAATACTAGACGGTATGCCCTGTTTGACTCCTGGTGAGCCTTTCACCCCGGGGACAGACAATACACGTTCTACTCTACACCCCATCGCACGCACTCCCGAACTGACTATGTCTTTGTAAATAATGCTGCCTTGCGGGTAGTTAATGATACACGGATCCACCCGATCTCCTGGTCGGATCATGCCCCCATTTTCATGACATTGAACTTGGGAGCCTTAAACCGTAGGCCTTGCCACTGGCAACTCAACACTTTTCTCCTACAGCACCCTCCTTCCAAAATGGAGCTAGACTCGACATTGCAGTACTATTTTATCGAGAATACAACCCCAGAGGTTTCTCCTTCCGTCCTTTGGGAAGCCCATAAGACAGTCCTCCGGGGCCGGTGTATTGCACTAGCCTCGGCCATGAAGAAAGATGCGATGGCTGTTAAGGTGCGGACCGAGCGGGAGCTTAGGGTGTTGGAACGGAATCTACAGATTTCTCCGTTGACACAGATTCTTAAAAAAATTGTATGTCTACGCACAACTCTTAAAGACTTGGCTATTGGCAAAGTGGAAAAAGCGTTACGGAGATTGAAACAGCTCTATTATGACAAGGGTAATAAGGCTCACTCCCTCTTGGCTCGCAAATTAACTGAACGCTCAAACGCAACAACTCCTCATCAAATAAAAAACACGGAGGGCGACCTAATCTCCCATCCCCATGATATAACTCAAGTCTTCGCGGAATTCTATACCAAGTTATATAATAACTCTGAGATCCCTCATGACTCTACTTCCCCCAAACTTACTGACAGACTGATCCAGTATCTGGAACGAAGCGGGATTCCCCGACTTCAGGCCTCGGACATTCTTTCACTTAATGCAGACATATCGGAGGAGGAAATTACCTTTACTGTTAAGTCCTTGCCCACCCGTAAATCTCCAGGCCCTGACGGACTCCCATATGAATATTATAAAACTTTTCTCCCTATTCTTCTACCACACATGTGCAAATTATTTAATGCTTTTCTCCAACAAACACCCATACCCTCTGACATGCAGAGGCCCTTCCTCACAATAATCCCAAAACCAGATAAGGACCCTGCCCTTTGCACTAGTTATAGGCCGATAGCACTCCTGAATTCCGATCTAAAAATCTTTACAAAACTCCTTTCTATACGACTGAATGCGATATTGCTATCCCTGATACATAAAGATCAGGTAGGCTTTGTTCCCCTACGCCAAGCGGGAGATAACACGAGACGGGTCATTAATTTGATAGATGTGGTGAACAGGGAGGGTCAAGAGTCCCTGGTTTTGGGATTAGATGCAGAAAAGGCATTTGATCGCCTTGGCTGGCCCTTCCTGTTCGCCACGTTAAAGCACATGGGCTTTCGGGGGGCCTATCTAAGGGCTATTCAACACTTGTACACTAACCCCACATCCCAGGTTAAAACCCCTTTTGCTATGTCCTCCACCTTTTCGATAGCAAACGGTACACGCCAGGGATGCTCGCTCTCTCCATTATTGTTTGCATTGTGTGTAGAGCCCCTGGCGGCGTCCATTCGTGGAAATCCGAACATAAGGGGGGTTTCGGTTCGAGGGAGGGAGTTTAAATTGGCCTTGTTCGCGGACAATATCATACTTACCCTTACTCAACCTCGGATATCACTACCGAATCTAAATGCCGAATTGGACACCTACAAATCCCTCTCCGGATACAAAATTAATGCATCCAAATCAGAAGCACTGCCAATTAACAATTCCCGGATGCAGAGATGCAACATCTACAGCAATGTTTTCCCTACCATTGGAAGACTTCAGCCCTGAAATACTTAGGGGTCCAAATTACGCAGTCTTACGCATCCTTATATCAAGCCAACTTCCCACCCCTTTTCAGCCACATAAGAGACCTTGTACAAAAATGGAAAACCCATCATATTTCCCTTTTGGGCAGAGTGGCATCTGTAAAGATGACCATTCTCCCCAAACTTTTGTACCTGTTCCAGACACTGCCCATTCCAGTACCTTATGGAAAACTGCGGAAGCTCCGGGCAGACCTAGTGCGATTTGTCTGGAACTACAAGAGACACAGAATACCCCGATCAGTACTAGTTGCGTCCCGAACAGATGGGGGGCTGGCATTTCCTGACCTGGTGAAATATTACCAAGCATCTCAACTGCGGGCTATTACCTTCTGGTTTCCCCAATGGGCATATAAGAAATGGGTGGAAATTGAGAAGATATGGCTAGCTCCTATACATCCAAACAGTCTGCTATGGAGTGCGAGCGCGAAGGTGGACCCAGAGAGACTCCTGGGGTCAATGACCCTACTTAGGTCGCTCTTGAGAAGACTGTCTCATGCCCATGGGCTCAGCTCAGAGCAGTCACTTCTATAAAGCAATTCCGGAGGTGTCCTTTCTTTATAACCCTGACCTGCCTGCCGGTCTAACACGCCAGATATCTCTCCCCTGGGCAACACGGAATCTTTTTCATATGGGCCACTTGGTGGATCCCAGGACACGTAGAATGCTATCGTTTGCCCAATTACAGACAAAACATGACTTGCCTAGCCAGGTGTTTTATAGATATCTGCAGATACGTCACTACGCCCAGTCTATTGCCCCGAACCTCCAATTTTCAGCGCCATCCCCCTTTGAGAGCATAGTTTTGGAGGGTACAGCACGCCGAGGCTTGATATCTGATATCTATCGGTTGCTTAACTCTCATTCCATTACCACCCACGGCAAACATGCGTACATGCTCCGCTGGGAAAAAGTCCTGGGGGAGGTGATCCCAGAGAGGACGTGGCAGGCGATCTGGTCTCAGGCAGCAAAGAGCTTTTACTGTACCCTCTATAAGGAGAACTCATATAAAATTCTCTATTTTTGGTACCTGACACCAGACGTTCTTCATGTCATATATCCCTCATGCTCAGATTGGTGCTGGCGCTGTGGGAGAGAAAAAGGCACTCATCTACCATGCATACTGGAGTTGCCCCACGATTGTCCCTTTTTGGACGGAGACGCAACTATTGCTGTCCCGCTTACTGTGTGTGCAAGTCCCCATGACCCCAAAACTATTTTTGCTAGGGGTGTCTCCCTTACGGATTTCTAAGCCCTCTAAAAAACTGCTAAGACACATTTTGACGGCTGCTCGATGCCTGGTTGCCCTTCACTGGAAAAGACTCCCCCCCCCCCTCCCAGGAGGACCTATATGCCAGAATAAAAGATGTAGAACTAATGGAAAAGGTGATAGCTAGACTACAAGACAGGCTAGAAGCACACAATAAGGTCTGGGAGGAATGGCATAGCCATGAGGATCCGCCTTGAGCTGAGGGTCGAACCCCCTCCCCTATCCCTCATACCTTCCTTTCCTATCCTCTCTCTAGTCCTATTCCTCTCTGCAATCTCTGCACCATCTTTCTTATCCTTTTTCACTTTTTTCTTTCTGCATTTTACTAGCTATATAATAACATGTAGTAGATGTTGTTTGAGAATTCATAATTTAAGCGTTAGACCAGATATGATGGCATGTCACTTACAATGCTATGCTTGGATACAATGTGTGCATAGGCTGAACTGTGACTGTTATGTTCACTTTTGTACATTCCAATGCACAAGCTATGTCTATCTTTTGCTTTATAATCAAAACAAAATAAAAATGTTATTTGAAAAAAAAACAAATGGATGGTTTCAATGACCACAACTTCCTCCCCCTGTTCATAGACAAGTATAGGGAGCTGCCCTGTCTGTGGCAGGTGAAACACCCGCAATATAATCATAAACAAAAGAGGCAGGCAGCGCTGGAGAAACTGCTGGAGTTGGTGAAGCCGGTGGTCCCCGTGGCAACCATCCCCTATTTAAAAGCCAAAATTGGTGGCCTGAGGAGCACTTATCTTAGGGAGCGCAAGAAGGTCCAGGATTCCCAGAGATCAGGAGCTGCAGCAGATGAAGTTTATGTCCCCAGGCTGTGGTACTATGAGAAACTGCGATTTCTGTCAGACCAGACTGAAGTCAGGGAATCTCTCTCAACCCTTCCTTCCACTCTTCCTTCCACCCTATCTTCCACCCCAGCTGAGGCTTCCGATGTCCAACCTGGGACTTCCAGCCAGGAAGAAGTGGAGGAGCCCAGCTTGAGCCAGGTATAGCATTCTTCTACAGATTTCTAGGCAAAACATAAATGATGTTTACTAGATGTTATTATTGATCACTAATTGCTGATTTAATAAAGGCGTTTACATATCAATAGACAGTAGTGGGCAAAAATAATTGGGGCAAGAATGAAAAATGTTAGGGGCGTGGCCGGATGTGATCGGGGCAGCACGCGTCTCTGAGGAGCTCCAGAGATCCTGATCTAATTTCTCAGATTTAGAGTGAAATTTCCTACTTTAAAGTACTACCAATTTCTGGGGGAAGGTGAGCGGACTCCTCGACATCCAGAAAGTCACAGAAGCAGCTGCAGGACCAACGCCAAACACGCTCAGCGAAGGAGACGGTGAAAGACTCCGCCCCCGCCATCTTGCCCGCAAGAGAGCCTGAGAAGCGCGCTAAACACAGGATGGCAAACATGGCGCCGACCGGGAGCCCGAAGGAACCGCATGCTGATCAGGAGGCTGTGGAAGATCAAATGCTGGCGATGGACGCGGAAGCTATAACCGGTCCAATCCTAGAAGCCATAAATCAGAGTAAGTCAGAACTCATGGGGCGCATAGACCACTTATCATCAGAGTGCACCTTGATAAGACATGACCTGGATAAAATAAGGGGCAGGCTCACCACTGTGGAGGACAGAGTCTCGGGGGTGGAGGACACTTCTCACACACAAGGCCTACATCTAGCTGAACTCCAAGATCTGGTAAAATCCCTGCAATACAGGGCAGATGACGCTGAAGACCGCCAAAGGAGAAACAATATTAGGGTAGTGGGTCTGCCAGAAGGTGCTGAGGGGGAAAAGCCTACCCATTTTGCTGAGGCCCTGTTTAAAAAATTGCTTTCCCTGGAAGATTTACCCCCCACCTATGTGGTGGAGAGAGCTCACAGAGTCCCTACAGGATGTAGACCCCCTGGTGCATATCCCAGACCTTTCCTGGTACGCTTCTTGAACTACAGAGACAGGGATATGATCCTTGCAAAATCAAGAAGAATCCCTGACTTGAAATATGAGAACACGCGCCTTATGTTGTTTCCGGATTTTTCAGCTGCCATGCAGCAGAGGCGCCGCTCGTTCAATGATGTACGCAGGAGACTCCGGGAAAAAGAGGTGCAATACAGTATGTTATACCCGAGCAAACTACAAGTACAGTATAAGGGCACGGTAAAGTTCTTTGAAAATCCTATGGAGGCATGCGAATGGATGGATAAGGAACTGGCTTAAACTCCTGGAATGGATGTCTGGATCGAATCCTCAAGTAAGAAGATGTTATTTCTCTATCTTTTCTAAAAGTTACACTAGTTGGTACGGGTTAATTCTGTTTCTAACCACCCAGGCCCTGCAATAATCAAGCTGGACATTAGTTTGGCCGGTGAATTGTGGTTAAATGACTGCCTTAGGGTCAAACACACGCCAGCACAGATGTCATTACTACATGCCACTAAAGAATGAACACAGTGTAAGAACAACACCTGACCTGGATAACCTGGTTGATGCAATGAAGTCCATGGGCAGGAACACTTCAACTAACATACGGCTGAGTCTGCTACCTGAACTGGCTACCATCACGGCCTAACTGGATTAGGAACCAACATTTCAAGCACTTTATCGCCTGGCTTCCATTAAATAGTCGTCCGACCTTATGGGAAAATCAACAAATGTTTCTTGACTCTGTTGAGAATTGTAGGCACACGAGGGGAAGAGGACTAACACTCCTTTAAAGTCACTGGAAACTTGCAGGGTAACAGAGGAATTACTAGTCCTGAGCCTTTTTCTTTTTTTTTTATTTTCTTTCTTTTTTTGCTTCTTCCTTTTATCTTACTGCTCAGGAGTCTCCCTCCCTTACCACAGTGCTCTTTGTTTTTCATTTTTTCCTTTTTAATTTTTTTCGGTAATACTAATACTACGTTTGGCGCATATCAATAGCATCTCTGGAATTTCACTTACCGGTATGTACGGAGCATAGGACAACAGAGACTATCACTCAGAAAGTCTGCCGAACTTTGACCAATGCGGTTGGAACTCTCCATCAAGATTAGTTCGTGTTTTAGGGGAAAAGCTACATACCGGAACTTTTTGGTTTTTTACTTTTTGTTTTCTGGTTCACCCTTTTTTTCCAGGGGACTTTTTTTTTGATGTTTCTGGTATAATAGCAGGGGGAGGGGAAAGTCACTTGTCACGGCTCACAAAACTGAGGGTAACGTAATAACCTTTAATGTAGAAAGTTTAATAGGATATATGGTGATTAAGAAATGTGAGAAGCTAATCTCACCAAAATGCGCTGAGAAAAATTACTTCAGAAATAACAACAATGGCAGATAAATTAAAAATGGTGTCTTGGAATGTCAGAGGCATGAACAATAAATTTAAAAGGGCCTCAATATTCCAATACCTAAAAAAGTCTAAACCACACATAATTCTCTTGCAGGAAACGCACTTGGATGGTAATAGGATCATGTCCCTGCGCAAACCATGGATACAGAGAGCTTTACACTCAACGTATTCTACCTTTGCCAGAGGAGTGTCCATGTTAATAAGCAAATCAATCTCATGTACTTTACACAGGGTCATTACTGATCCAGGGGGAAGGTTTGTGGCAGTTGTAATAACCATATATCATTGTCAAATCCTGTTGGTAAATGTATACATACCCCCTCCATTTCAAGGTCAGCTATTATTTGATATGTTAACTAATTTAGCCCAATACCTTCATCTTCCAGCCCTTTTTTTGGGAGACTTTAACGCTATTTTGGATGCGGCCTTAGACTCTTCCAATTTAAGCAGAGGAAGCTCGGCTGACCTGAATGGATGGGCTTCTGTGGCTGGGATGGTTGAGCTTTGGAGATGGAAACATCTAACAGTAAGGGAATACTCCCATATATCACTGTCACATGGGTCATCGGCCAGGATTGATCTGGCTTTTGGAAATGCTCGATCTCTACAATATATAAGCGAAGTGGAATATATGGCTGGTGGACTGTCAGATCATAATCCTCTATCCCTAACTTTATCTTTTGCAGCGGGTCCTACAAAGAGAGGATGGCGACTTTCGCCCGGTTGGTTGCAACATGAACAGGTTGGGACTCAACTGGCGGAAGCGATAAAAACCTACTGGTCTACAAACACTGACTCAACGGAGTCACCAGTAGTATGGGACGCCTTCAAGGCGGTAATAAGAGGAGAATGCATCTCAGCCATCAAGACAGCTAGAGTAAACGATAATGAAACTTTAAATACATTGAAGCAGAAAGAGAGGGAGTGTGCGAAAAAGCAGGCAGAGGCCCCCACAAAAGCAGCATATGAGGCTCATCTGGAGGCTAGGAGAGATTTGTCATTACATATCAAAGGGCTGACACGTAAAGAATTAACTAGAAATTCGCACACGATATTCGCTGAGGGCGACAAAAATGGGAAGCTTTTGGCAATGCTAGTAGCGGATTACCACCCAGTGACACACATACCAGCTATAAGAGACAAGGGGGGATCACTGGTCACTGACCCGACTTTGATTATGCAGGAATTCCTTGATTTCTTTTCTACACTATATACCCCAATGCCGCAAAAAGATTCAGCAGAACTTGACTTGCTGTTCTCTAAATTGAATATACCAAGACTAACTATAGAAGACAGCAATTCACTAGACGCCAAAATAACAGTTAAAGAGGTTCAAAAGGCAATATTTGCATTCCCCCCAAACAAAGCACCGGGTCCTGATGGCCTTCCGGCTGACTTTTATAAGGCGCATGTGGATCAGCTGGCCGAGAGATTTAACTGGTTAATTGAACATAGCTCTGAAAACTCTTCCCTACCAGTTTCAATGCTTGAGGCCTACATGATCCTCCTGCCCAAACCAGGGAAAGACCCGACAGAATGTGCATCGTACCGCCCCATAGCATTACTGAATTCAGACCTCAAAATTCTAACTAAAATACTGGCTTCTAGACTAGCCCTAGTCATTCAAATGGTGGTAAACATAGATCAGACCGGGTTCATGCCAGGAAAGTCGACCGATACAAACCTCAGAAGACTTTACACCCACATACAACTTCCACGGACAGATACAGATACCAGGATAGTAGTATCTATAGATATAGAAAAAGCCTTCGATACGGTAGATTGGGTGTTTATGCCCAAGGTCCTGGAGGCAATGGGTTTCGGGGCACAATTTAGAGGATGGATCTCCATGCTGTATAGGAACCCAAAGGTGGCTATTAGGATGGGATCGAGGATTTCGGACTTCTTTGCGGTGGGCAGGGGCACAAGACAAGGATGCCCGCTGTCACCTTTCTTGTTTGCCCTGGTTATGGAGCCCCTGGCCATCGCACTGAGAACCTCTAGAGAGGTGCAGGCAATCAGAGTGGGTACAATTCAAGAAACACTTGCTTTATACGCGGACGACATGATCCTGTTTCTAAGTGACCCCGTCGCCTCGTTAGAGGCAGTACTAAAGATTCTAAATGAATTTGGTGAGTTCTCTGGGTTGAAAGTAAATTGGAGCAAGTCGTCTATATTACCACTAGACACCAAAGCTAGGGAAAAAGCAAACTCAGGATACAGGACTACATCCCCTTAAATTTACTTCCCCTTTTGACCCTTCTTAAACAAAAAGTGCTTTATTGGAGTAAATTACCCCTTTCGCTTACAGGTAGAATCAGCCTGCTTAAGATGAAGTTTCTGCCGGTACTACTTTATTTCATACTTCACTGCCCAGTTTGGATACCCAAATCATACTTCAAACAAATTGAAGGAATTATAGGATCTTTCCTCTGGGCCCCTAAGCCCCCTAGGATAGGAACTAAAGTATTGCAAGAACCTTGTGATCAGGGAGGAATGGCGCTACCGGACTGGCACAAATACTATCTGGCAGGCCAGATGGTGTTTGCCCAGAGATGGTTGGTGGCGGATGACGGGGACTCTGCCACTGTACTTGAAGCGGCACATCTGGGAGCTTACAAAAGCCTGAGATTGGCACTGTTTCGTGGTACAAAATCTGACCTACCCTTGACCATAACTATGAAAGCTACTATTAAGGCCTGGGAAATGGCGGTAAGGTTGGTATCACCTAGTTATGAAGGACTGTCCCCATCGACCCCAATCTGGATGAACAAAACTTTACCCCATTTTTATAACCTACCTGAACCAGGGATCTGGGCGGTCAAGGGCGTAAAAACATTAAAAGATATCACAACATTTGGGGAACTTATGACTTTCTCTCAGTTACAGTCAAGACATGAATTGCCCAACTCATACTTATTTCGCTTCTTCCAGATTAGGCATGCATTTAAAAACCAATTTAGAGAGCTGAGGGTGGCGTCTCTGCCTTCCGCACTTGAATCTTTACTGTCAGCAGAGGATTTGAGTAAGGTCCTCTCGTTGACGTATAAAGAGTTCTTTAAATTAACACCAAAAGCAGTATCAAAATGCCGAACCAAATGGGAAATGGAAGTTCCAGAACTGCAGGGGGAGGACTGGGATGACCTTTGGAACCAACCGTTCAGACATCTAGTATCAGCCAGAGACAGACTAATACAATTTAAATTCTTGCATAGAAGCTACTATACCCCAGCCAGGCTGGCCAAGATCTATGGTGGAGCATCGGCTGAATGCTGGAGATGCTCGGCATCCCCGGCCGGTGCAGAACATATTTTTTGGCTATGTTCACATATACAAAGTTTCTGGAAAGAGATTGTAACATGCATATCAGATCTCATATCGGTACCTATACCATTGACTATTAGGGTGTGTCTTTTGGGTCTGGTGGAAGAGGTGGTTCCGAAACGAGCCATGAGAACCCTACTCACTATTTTATTGTTTTATGGAAAAAAAAACATTCTGCTAAAATGGAAAAATGCTCAAGCTCCTGACATAAACTTTTGGAAAAACCTGGTGAACTCAATGTTACCCCATTATAAATTTACATACGAAGCAAGGGGATGTATCAAAAAATTTGATAAAATATGGAAAGTATGGTACGATTCAAACACCACAGTGGGTTAACTAAAAATGACACAGTAGTCAGTAAGAACAATGAATAGGTAATGTGAATGTCATGAGGGTATAGATATAGACAGTTTGGCAGATACAAATAGGCAGTAATATGACATAAAAACTACAGATTGTTATTTCTATAACCCTGTATACATGATCACCAAAAACATGGTTCAAGAAATATTGAAGGATGACTAGATACATATGGCATGCTTCTGAAAATATGCTTTGTGAGCTGTGACAGGGGGGGGGGGGGGTAAGTAGTTATGGGGGGATGTTATATGGGCCTTGTACGGCCAAATGATGTACTGGTAATTTTGCTATGTTGGCAGATTCTCAGTAATTGTATATCAAAAATTTTTTCAATAAAAAAAGAATGAAAAATGTTGCGGTCAGAATGATAATCTTTTATATTTCTTAACATTCAATTTGCAACAGTCATGAGATGAAAATTGTGTGTGATTGATGAAGAAAAAACTAAAACTATGTCCCTTTTTCATACACAGGAAGACCTCAGCCAGGAGGAGGCTGTGAAATGTGGCACACAGGAGGAGGCGGGAGTTAGTGGCAGCCAGGAGGAGGTGGGGGTAAGTGGCAGCCAGGAGGTGGCCGGGCCCAGTAGGAGCCTCACCGAATCCCAGGTTCCTCCCCTCCGCCTTCCAAACAAAAGAGCTAGGAGGGGGAGTAACGTGGAGAATTCAGCACTCAGGCAGATTCAGGAGGCTTCTGCATCCCTCAGAGCCACCCCCTCTCGTGAAGAGGCCTTTGCCTGCATGGCTGCCACCAAACTGCAGGACATGCAAGAGGGCCAGCGCCTCATGTGTGAGGACATCCTTTATAAAACATTAACTAAGAGGGTGAAGGGCGAAATCACACCCAATACACACCTGTGTGAGTTGCATCATCCTCCTCCTCCTCCTGCCACAACTCCACCACCACAGACACAGCGTGGAAGGAAGAGTGGAAGGAAGACAAGAAAGTGATGACCTGGGTTCAGTCTGGTCTGACAAAAGATGCAGGCTCTTGTATGACCACAGCCTGGGGACATAGATGTCATCTGCTGCTGTTCATGATCCCTTGGACTTCTGGACCCGATTGTACTCCCTTATATATGGACTCCTCAGGCCACCAATTTTGGAGTAAAATAATTGATGTGTGCCCTGAGAGCCAAAGGCTTCGCCAATTTCTGCTGTTTCTCCAGCGTTGCCTCCCTCTTTCTTTGGTTAGGACCCCTTAATAAATTTTTGGTTTGTTTAATTATACTCGCCTATGTGTGCTTTCCTTCAAAAAGGACAGTTTGTTTGTGAGGAGGCAGGTACGTTTCCAAAATACAATGTGAAATTAACAAGAGACACCAACAACAACCAACCTCCTTGAGATTAACCACTTGACAACTGGGCACTTAAACCCCCCTCGTGACCAGACCAATTTTCAGCTTTCAGCGCTCTCACACTTTGAATGACAATTACTCAGTCATGTAATACTGTACCCAAATGAATTTTGTGTCCTTTTTTTCATACAAATAGAGCTTTCTTTTGGTGGTATTTGATCACCTCTGGGCCTTTTATTTTTTGCGCTATAAATGAAAAAAGACCGAAAATTTTGAAAAAAAACGCATTTTTCTTCGTTTCTGTGATAAAATTTTGCAAAATATTAATTTTTCTTCATAAATTTTGGCCACAATTTATACTGCTACATATCTTTGGTAAAAATAACCAAAATTAGTGCATATTATTTGGTCTTTGTGAAAGTTAGAGAGTCTACAAGCTGTGGTGCAAATCATAAAAAAATGATCACACCTGATGTACGGACGGCCTATCTTATTTCTTGAGACCCTAACATGTCAGGAAAGTACAAATACCCCCCAAATGACCCCTTTTTTGAAAGTAGACATTCCAAGGTATTTAGAAAGATGCATGGTGAGGTTTTTGATGTTGTCATTTTTTCCCACAATTCTTTGCAAAATGAAGATCCCCCCCCCCCCACAAAATTGTCATTATAATAGGTTATTTCTCTCACATGGCATGTGTATACCACAAATAACACCCCAAAATACATTCTGCTACTCCTCCTGAGTATTACGATACCACATGTGTGGGACTTTTTCACAGCCTGGCCACATAGAGAGGCCCAACATGCAGGGAGCACCATCACGTGTTCTAGGAGCATAAATTACACATCTAACTTGTTGACTACCTATTACACTTTTGAAGGCCCTGGAGCACCAGGACAATGACATGTGACACTGACGTTGCACTGATGACAGATGGCACTGATACGTGGCACTGATACGTGGCACCGATGACAGATGGCACTGATACGTGGCACTGACACTGATGTGGCACTGATGACAGATGGCACTGATACGTGGCACTGATGACAGATGGCACTAATACATGGCACTGAAAACAGATGGCACTAATACGTGGCACTGACAGAGGCAGTAATACGTGGCACTGATGACACGTGACACTGATGACAAATGGCACTAATATGTGGCACTGATGACACGTGGCACTGATGACAGATGGCACTAATATGTGGCACTGACACGTGGCACTGATGACAGATGGCACTAATACGTGGCACTGATGACAGATGGCACTAATACGTGGCACTGATGACACTGATGACAGATGGCACTGATACGTGGCACTGATGACAGATGGCACTTATACGTGGCACTGGGGACAGATGGCAGTGGGGACAGATGGCAGGGACATGATGACAGGGACATGATGACAGGGACAGATGACAGGGACAGATGACAGGGACATGACGACAGGGACATGACGACAGGGACATGATGGCAGGGACATGATGGCAGGGACAGATGGCAGAGACAGATGGCAGGGACAGATGGCAGGGACAGATGACAGGGACATGATGACAGGGACATGATGACAGGGACAGATGACAGGGACAGATGGCAGGGACAGATGACAGGGACAGATGACAGGGACAGATGGCAGGGACATGATGACAGGGACAGATGACAGGGACAGATGACAGGCACAGATGGCAGGGACAGATGACAGGGACAGATGACAGGGACAGATGACAGGGACAGATGACAGGGACATGATGACAGGGACAGATGACAGGGACAGATGGCAGGGACAGATTGCAGGGACAGATGACAGGGACAGATGTCAGTAAGGACACTTTATTTTTTCGTTTTTTTTTTTTCACTTACTGCCGCAGCGGTTCGCTCTCCCTCCTCACACGCTGTCTCTGTGTGAGGAGGCAGAGCCGCAAAACACCGGCGATGAGAGATGATCTCATATGTTTACATATGAGATCATCTCTCATTGGCACCGCCGATCGTGCTGAAAACGGCCGCTAGGATTGGCCGTTTTCAGCGATCTGTGACTGGCTGTGTCCAAGGGACACGGCCAGCACAGAACTTCCTCGATGCGCGCCCGCGGGAGTGCGCAACGCGGAAGTAAACAGGAGGCCGTCCAGGGACGGCCTCCCGGCAATTAGCGCCCGCGCTGTAGCCGTCTTTCGGCTATAGCGCGGACGCCTAGTGGTTAAATAAGACAAGATAATAATCGTGTTGTGGTAACTTGACACACAAAACACACCCAAAACTATTCTGGAGTTAAAAAATAAATAAATAAATAAAACACAAGATCAGGATTTAAAAAAATCCAAAATAAAAAATTTTAATTTAAAAACATCAAAAACATACATTTTTTTTCGGTAGATGTGACAAATAAAAATATTATATTGATGAAATCACGATAAATAATAAAGAAAGAATTTTGTGAGAACTCTGTGTGAATATGAGCAGCAAAACAACTTCATTCTTCTAGCATTATAAAGAAGAAGAGAGTGCGCTGCATTAAACAACTTAAAACATTGCAGCGTGACAAAAGTGCTATATCCATTCTGAACGCTAATTTTTCCAGAACGAGCAGTTCCGTCTCGGAATTTATTCTGAGCATGCGTGGCACTTTGTACGTCGGAATTGGCCACACACAGTCGGAATTGACACGAACGGATTTTGTTGTCGGAAAATTTTATAGCCTGCTCTCAAACTTTGTGTGTCAGAAATTCCGAAGGAAAAAGTCCGATGGAGCCCACACACGGTCAGAATTTCTGACAACAAGCTCTGATCGTACATTTTCCGTCGGAAAATCCGACCGTTTGTACAGGGCATTATTGTGGGCTTGATAGTTAATTTTGTTTTTTGTTTAAAAAGGGGCCCCGCACCCCGGTGATCTTTGATCTCTTCAATGTCGTCCAGGTAGATCTCCATCTCTCAAAGGTTATCTACCCTTGTCATAGAGGGTTTGCCCAAGCCAAGGCTTGTCAGAAAGCAAAGAAATAATTAAGCATTTGTTGCTTTTGTCCGTAGGGAACGCCTGGGGCAGCATCTCAAAATATATTTCAACCTGGTTCAGGAACCCTCTGCAGTGAGCAGGACCACCCCAAAATGCTGGGTAAGCAGAGCAGAATCAACCATACCTCTTACATTGGTTCTATTAGAGGAAGCTGCCTGAACAGAGACAGGAGCAGCAGCAGCAGGGAAGGCATGCACACTGGTTGAACCAAAGCAGCCAGAGCAGTTTGTAATGCTAGGGCAAACTGATCCCTGTGTTGGTCCTGCTTATCCAACCTGGAGAAAATATTACAACTAGGTGGATTGCCTGCATCCTTAGAATCCATGGCCTTTGTGTCAGTAGTGGCAAGCCTATAGGAGGCGCAGGGGAGCAGGGGTGCCCCCCCTTTCCCCCCAAAGCTACTCATAAAAAAATAATAGCCCTTTAAGTGTGTGCAAGGGGCCGGACACACAGCTGCTATAGGAAGCATGACGTGATTGCAAACAAGAAGCTCTATTGGCTTCCTTTAGAAAGTCCTTGGGCGCTGAGCTCTGCGCCCTGAACACTCCCTCATTGTTCCCTGCTTGCTGTGAGAGCTGTGAGTACCAGGGAGAGGAGAGGGGGAACATCTGATGTGAAGGGGGACTCTGATGGGGACATCTGATGTAAGGGTCAGTTCATACCATAGAAAAATTGTCCAGATGCATTCTAGATTCTTTTCTGCATGCACGATTTTGATGCGTTTTAGTGCATTTTTTGAGCATTTTTTGTGTGTTTTTAATGCAGTCCAGTGCATTTTTCCCCTCTTATTTCTTAACTTTAAATAAGGACATGTGTGTTCCAGTGAGTTTTTCATGCGTTTTACAGCGTTCCAGTATAGACCAGGAAAAATGCAGCATGTTCTACTTTTTTTTCTGGAAATGGAACACACTGCAAGTACTGGTGTGAACTATGCCATTAAAAACCATATAACCTACTTTCCATGCATTTTTGATGCAGAAAATGAAATGGCCATAAAAGAGGACTCTGATGGTGACATCTGAAGTAAAGGGGCACTCTGATGGTGACATCTAATGTGAAGGGGGACTCTGATGGGGGCATCTGATGTAAAGGAGGACTCTGATGGAAACCTCTGATGTAAAGGAGGACTCTGATGGGGACATCTGATGAGTAGGAGGACTCTGATGAGGACAACTGATGTGTAGGGGGACTCTGATGGGGACATCTGATGTAAAGGGGGACTCTGATGGGGACACCTGATGTAAAGGACGACTCTGATGGGGACAGCTGATGTAAAGGGGGACTCTGATGGGGACAGCTGATGTAAAGGGGGATTCTGATAGGGACAGCTGATGTAAAGGGCGGCTCTGATGGGGACATCTGATGTAAAGGGGGACTCTGATGGGGGCATCTGATGTAAAGGGGGACTCTGATGGGGACACCTGATGTAAAGGAGGACTGTGATGGGGACACCTGATGTAAAGGAGGACTGTGATGGGGACACCTGATGTAAAGGAGGACTGTGATGGGGACACCTGATGTAAAGGGGGATTGTGATGGGGACACCTGATGTAAAGGGTGACTGTGATGGGGACACCTGATGTAAAGGAGGACTGTGATGGGGACACCTGATGTAAAGGAGGACTGTGATGGGGACACCTGATGTAAAGGGGGATTGTGATGGGGACACCTGATGTAAAGGGTGACTGTGATGGGGACACCTGATGTAAAGGGGGACTCTGATCGGGACATCTGATGTAAAGGAGGACTCTGATGGGGACACCTGATGTAAAAGAGGTCTCTGATGGGAACACCTGATGTAAAGGAGGTCTCTGATGGGGACACCTGATGTAAAGGGGGACTCTGATGGGGACAGCTGATGTAAAGGGGGACTCTGATGGGGACAGCTGATGTAAAGGGGTACTCTGATGGTGACATCTGATGTAAAGAGGGACTCTGATGGGGACATCTGATGTGAAGGGGGACTCTGATGGGGAGATCTGATGTAAAGGAGGACTCTGATGGGGACATCTGATGAGTAGGGGGACTCTGGTGGGGACATCTGATGTGTAGGGGGACTTTGATGGGGACATCTGATGTAAAGGGGACGCTGATGGGGACACCTGATGTAAAGGAAGACTCTGATGGGGACACCTGATATAAAAGGGGACTGTGATGGGGACACCTGATGTAAAGGGGGACTGTGATGCGGACACCTGATGTAAAGGGGGACTGTGATGGGGACACCTGATGTAAAGGGGGACTGTGATGGGGACACCTGATGTAAAGGGGGAGTCTGATCGGGACACCTGATGTAAAAGAGGTCTCTGATGGGGACACCCGATATAAAGGGGGACTTTGATGGGGACAGCTGATGTAAAGGGGGGTTCTGATAGGGAAAGCTGATGTAAAGGGCAGCTCTGATGGGGACACCTGATGTAAAGGGGGACTCTGATGGGGGCATCTGATGTAAAGGGGGACTCTGATGGGGACATCTGATGTAAAGGGGGACTCTGATGGGGACATCTGATGTAAAGGGGGACTCTGATGGGGGCATCTGATGTAAAGGGGGACTCTGATGGGGACATTTGATGTAAAGGGGGCTCTGATGGGGACATCTGATGTAAAGGAGGACTCTGATGGTGACTTCTGATGTAAAGGCGGACTCTGATGGTGACATCTGATGTAAAGGGGGACATCTGATGGAGACATCTGATGTAAAGGAGGACTCTGATTGGGACATCTGATGTAAAGGAGGACACCGATGGGGAAATCTGATGTAAAGGAGGACTCTGATGGGTACTGCTGATGCGTGCTAACTAAACCCCTTTTTTTTAATGCAGATTGTTGGACAGGTTAATCTGGTTGGTCAGCAGACTGGTTGGTGAGTTGCGCTATGTAATGTTCTGTTTTTGTCTTTTGTGCGTTTCCCCTTCCATGTGCTCCTTTGCTGTGAAGGCCAGTTATAGGTGGGGGCAGAGGCCATTTGTTTGTTACTGGTGTAAATATGGTCCGGGGGCACACTGTGCTCCTTTGCTGCCACTGTGCTACTGCTGGGTGTCCAGTGTGCTCCTGTTCCTTTAAGGGGATTGGGCTGCCTCCAGGCCCACCCGCCCCTCATCTATTCACTTGAATGCATGTGCTCCCACTGTGGAGACACTCATAAATTCAGTAGCATTTAGGACTGCAAACATACACAGGGTGCCGTGAAGAGGCCTTGCAGCTTACGCATGCATTTGCAAATTCGCGCTAATTAAAACCCTGTTTTTAAAGGAGACTGTTGGACAGGTTATTCTGGTTGGTCAGCAGACTTGTTGTTGAATTGAGCTATGGAATGTTCTGTTTTTGTCTTTTATGCGTTTGCTCTTCCACGTGCTCCTTGCTGTGAAGGCCAGTTATAGGTGGGGGCAGGGGCCATTTGTTTGTTACTGGTGTAAATATGGTCCGGGGACACACTGGGCACCTTTGCTGTCACTGTGCTTTTGCTGGGTGTCCAGTGTGCTCCTGTTCCTTTAAGGGGGATTGGGCTGCCTCCAGGCCCACCTGCCCCTCATCTATCCATTGAATGCATGTGCTCCCACTGTGGAGACACTCATAAATTCAGTAGCATTTAGGAGTGCATGCATACACAGGGTGCTGTGAAGAGGCCTTACAGCTTACGCATGCGTTTGCAAATTCGCGCTAATTAAAACCCTGTTTTTAACGCAGACTGTTGGACAGGTTATTCTGGTTGGTCAGCAGACTTGTTGTTGAATTGAGCTATGGAATGTTCTGTTTTTGTCTTTTATGCATTTGCTCTTTCACGTGCTCCTTGCTGTGAAGGCCAGTTATAGGTGGGGGCAGGGGCCATTTGTTTGTTACTGGTGGAATATGGTCGGGGGACACACTGGGCACCTTTGCTGCCACTGTGCTTTTGCTGGGTGTCCAGTGTGCTCCTGTTCCTTTAAGGGGGATTGGGCTGCCTCCGCTTACGCATGCGTTTGCAAATGCGTGATAACTAAACCTCTGTTTTGTAATGCAGACTGTTGACCAGGCTAATCTGGTTGGTCAGCAGACTGGTTGGTGAGTTGAGCGTTTGCCCTTCCATGTGCTCTTTGCTGTGAAGGCCAGTTATAGGTGGGGACAGGGGCCATTTGTTTGACATCTGATGTAAAGGAGGACTCTGATGAAGACATCTGATGTAAAGGGGGACTCTGATGGGGACATCTTATGTAAAGGAGGACTCTGATGGGGACTGAAAGGAATTGGACCCCTTGAAGACCACCCTGGTTTATGCAGGCAGACCACCGGGACCCTCGGATCCGTGAGAGACCAAATGAGACATGGGAAACAGATCTTATGTGTGTTCATAAGATCTCTGACTTTTATTCAGTACAGCGGTAGTATATATACCAGTAAAAATACATGTCTAAGGGTTATTCAAACTTTACACTCAGTACTTTCTTATCAAGAGTTAGGCTGCTTGACTAGATAACAAGAAATAGCTAATGACTTGCTGACACAAATTCGGCTTAACCGCAATATCTCACAGGGTGTGGTTCTATGCAAATTTTTAAGCTGATTATGGTAAAACTCACACACACTTCTACTTTATGTGAATGGAAGAGAATCTAAGATGGAGTCAGTTGTTTATACATTCTATTACAATCACCTCTTAAGTCAATGAACATGACTTACTTTCTCCCCACAGTAACATAATTAGCTTTCTTATCATAGTACATGCTAAGGTAGGCTTTATTAGCAGCAGCTGGGTCAGGGGTTCGGGTAGCTCTAGCAGTGATACACATTACAAGTTTGAAACATGCATATAAAAATAATAGAAAAAGCAAAATCATTATAATAGTCATAGCAATGTCTTTCAGCTATTAAAATATTCCTCCAAAACTAAATCCGCCTAATCCTTTGAAAGGATCCCAAATCTTTGCTATGTCTCATGCTTCTATTAGTAATTTATCTACTTCTTTTCTGTGGTGTGAGATTATGTCATAATAATCAGTTATTTCTATACTGGTATTATGTATCCAAGTACAACATTCATAGTCTTCAGTCATCTCACATAACCCTGTAAGGGCTGCACTCATACTTTCTATGGCCATGTCATGAAGTTCTAGTTGTTTTCTGATTGCTCTTGTTTCCAAATTTAACTTAGTAATGTCATCTGAATTTTTATCCAGTATTTCATCTAGTATCTTAGAATAATTATTTAATTTATTCATCATATCAATCCCCCATCCTGTCCATGAGGGAAACCAAGCCCATGCCATATCCTTTTCAAGAAACAATTCTCGCTTCATTCTATGCTTAAGAGAGTATCTTGGATGCATACTGGCCTCAAGTAGGTGATCTCCCTTATTGTTACCCATTACTCCCATAATCGGGACTAAAAGAGGCCAAATAACACCATCCCTGGACATGGAGGGGAACCCAAGGATAGCATACCTTCCCACAACACACATAGACATTTTTTCCTAGTGCAAATGGTTTCTTAGCAATAAGCCAGTGAGTGTACTTGTCCTGTGCTGCGATTATGAATTGGGGTAGTATATCACTTACATTAACAGGGAGGGAAGAAAAGTTATGCAAGGTATTGTTTAAATCAGGATCAGATATGTGGAACAGTGAACAGGCAGAGTTTTCCTTAGATTCACGCATGGAAATGTTAAATATTGACCTACTGCATGTAGAGGAGTTAGACTGTATCTCATTCCCTAAATTAAAACACCAGTCAGGGGAATGACTTCCACCCATTGTTGGAAAAGTAACGATGTTGCTTACATATAAACTTGTTATGTTGGTTAAAACAACGGGAGGAGTTCCATTTAGAAAAAGGGTGAAATTTAAAGGTACAGCCATAAGGGGACTACAGCCTGTACTAGGATGCAGTTTACTACATATGCAACATTTCTCATACCCTGATTTCTGGGCATAGATATATTTGAATTTCAGTAGCAACATTTTGTCTGTAAAACTATCAGTTTTAACTCCTTCATTATCTGATAGCGTATCTCTCTTGTGTCTAAATGTGTATTATCGATTGTGTTATTGGGTGACCCACATATGCCTTTTAAGGGCTCCCAAGTTCTCAGATTGATAAATACAATTAGTTATGATCCATGTAGGAAGGAACACTATCATAGAGATTAGGAACAGGAGGCAAAATGCCTTCCCAGAAGTCTGTGGTGCAATAAGCAAGGTCATCCTTTTCAGGGTCTTGACCACCTGCTTCACTCACTGTTCGAGGATTTGTATTACCTGCTTCACCTCTCTGTGCTTTAACCTGCTTCTTAAGTGTTTGGTTCACCTTCTTCACACGACTGGCATGAACCCAGGACTGTTCTCCCTCGGTAAGGATTGCGGTACATGTGACTGCGATCACAGTGGTCGGGGGTCCGAACGGGTTGCTTCTTAGTACGATTCAGCTGCTGGACCACCACTACGTCTCCTACCTGGAAAGGGTGTGTAGGTTCCTGTGAAGAGAAAAGAGAGGTGCAAGCAACATTTCTTTCAACTCTGTCCAGAGTTTCAATGAGTTTCCTAATATACTCTCCCTGTATTACTTTTAGGTCCCCTCTTTCTAACATAAGTGGTTGTCTGGCCCACGGAGTGGGAAATGGCCTACCCATAAGGACCTCAAATGGAGAGTATCCTGTTTTCTTAGAGGGGGTCATTCTTATTTCAGCCAAAACATTCTCTCAACAATACCTGAACTTTGCGGGTGGTAAGGTATATGAAATTTCCAATCAATTTTAAGTGCTTTCACTTAATCTTGGCATACTTTTGAAATAAAGGCAGGACCATTATCAGAATTTATTTGGAGCGGACATCCCCATCTAGGGATAATTTCCAGCATGATGATTTTTACAACTGTTTGTGCATCTTCTTTTGTGGTTACAAATGCTTCTGCCCATCTTGAGAACTTGTCTACTATCACAAGTAAATATTCCTGTCTTTTACCTAATTTAGGCATATAGGTGTGGATGGATATGTAAGGTGTTCATGTTTTGCCTTGTGTGGATTTCTTGGGTTGTTTCGGATGCATGTGATGCATCTAACATATGATTTGACCAAAGAGGAAAGACCGGGGATAAAGAAATCATTGTCCAATAATTCACATGTGACCTGCAAGACTCTGTGCCCTACCCCATGATACTGAGAAATAAATTAAAGTGCACTAGCTACTGGTATGTATGGTCTCCCCTCTTGACAGACAAGTCCAGTATCTGGGCTTTTCTGCACTCCTGCAATATTCCATTGTTTAATATCTGTGTAAGTATATATAGTTATATAGAATAATATGTAGCAATATAGAGTCATTTTTAAACTAGAAGCCACATTATTGTATACTTATATAAGCCTTCCCCTTTTTTTCTCTAATAATTATTGCTGCTATTATTATTTTTCTCTAATAATTATTGCTGCTATTACTTTTATTTATTTTAAATTAAAATCAACTATATTTTTTAATTATTGATTCTAATACATACATAACTTTAATTTATGGTATTGTAGTTTTGTTTTCCCTCCCCTCCCCCCTTCCCCTGTCCCTCCGTGATATAGATAGCATTGCCATATCATTAGGTGGTCTTTGTGTTACCACAGTCACTATGGTTACCTGGGCGGGCTCACTAATCACAGTCTAGTCCTCCCCTTTGCCCTATGGTATAAGTTACCTAAACCAAGATGGCCACCAGCAAAGCCTGAGGAAGGACCACGCATTCTCCGAACGCGAAGCACCGCCCGCCGACCTCGTTCCCAGGTGTGACAACACCACGACATCACGGGGCATCCACGATCTACCAATAGGAATGGTGCAGCGCTAAAAAATATTTATGTAAAAATGTCCCAATAAGAACCAAAATAAATGTGGTCAAACAAAAGTCCTCTCCGTCAGGAAGAAATAATACTCTAATCAGCAAGATCCATATTGAAAGGAGACACAGAAGAGAGATGAAAACACCGTCACCAACACCCAAACAAACTGACCCTTACCATCAGTGTATGGGTTATACACGTGTGTAGAAAAAAGGCAGTCTTCATAGAATAAACCAACGATCTTCTAATGGAGTAGCACCAACATATTCCCCTCTGAACTAAATGGAAGGCTTTAGATCTCCTTTTGGTAGCTGGATATTAAACCAAGTATACTCCAGTATGCATATGCACTTCAAGATCGTGGTACGTAGGGAAAAAAAGAAAACGCTCATTGCGCAATCTCCATAAACAAGAATAATTTACTGTAAAGATAAAAACCACACACATTTAGTAAGAAGGTTATACAGCAGTGTGAAGCGTCCAGCGCTTCTAACCACAAAGATGGCCGCTGTGTCACCATCCCACCGCGTCCTGCGTCGCCAGTCTCTATCATCGCCCAAAGTTTCGTCATCAACATGCGTCTTCAGGGGCGTAGTTATGACGCAAACTGACGTGTATTTATAGGAACAACAGAACTAGACAGGCGGAAGTCAGAGGACAGGAAGTATGACCTTCCGAACCGAAAGTAATATATCTCAAAGAGATTGATATATTAGATAGTAGTAATACTCAGTTTAGGAAAAGGACTTGAATCAAAGATAAAAATATCCTCAAAACAAATCTTATTATAAAACAATCAAAATATGGGTGATCATTAAATCAAAAATGTAGAGACGGAGCAGCGGTGGTTTCCGGTGGTGGATTATTTTAATGCACTTATGTTGAGGAACAACCTCATCCTCTTCTCCTTTTAAACATAGTAACACATTTAGGATCGGGGCTGGGCCTGAAGTAGGTGAAGCATATTTTATTTCGAGATTTGGATTTGAGAGGAGAATAACCTCATATCCACTCAATCTTTGGGCTGACATATGTTGGGTGTGAATATTTTTCTACAAAATGGATACATTATGAGTAGTATGTAAGGTGGTTGGATGTCCTAGAGAAAAAGAAGCAGCCATTTCTACTACCATAGCACAGGATGCCAAAGCTCGGAGACACGCCGGCATGCCCTGTACCGATATTCGCACTACTCTTAAAAAAATGCAATAGGGCAGAGTTTTCTTCCGTGTTCCTGTGCTAGGACTCCTGCCATTGTTTTACAATTGTCCCTGGCAAACAAGTGAAACATCTTGCCATAATTGGGCAATCCGAGGCCAGGGACGGTTACCAATGCTGTCTTCAGGTACACAGATGCATCACACATTTCATTAGGCTATTTTACACAATCTGGCATGTCTGAGCCTGTGGCTTGCCTCAGGAGGTTATCATAGAAAGAGCAGTCAGGTATCCATTGGTGGCAGTAACCAATCATACCAAGAAAAGATAGCATATCTTTCTTTGTCAGTGGGTGGGGCAGACCCACAAGAGCCGCAGCTCTCGTGACTGACTCATCTTTCTCCTTTTGTGAGGGTAAAACCAAGGTATTCAACAGTCTCTTGACACCATTGCAATTTCTTTTTAGAAGCTTTGTGACTATTTTCTGCTAACCAGTACAATAATTCTTTACCATCCTTTCTGCTGGCAATCTGGCTCGGACTGCATAAGAACAAATCATCAACATACTGTAATAGGACTGAAACATGGTGGGGAGTCCAGGACTGCAGGGTTGCCTGGAGTACAACTGAATAGACTACAGGGGAGTCTACATACCCTTGGGGCATTCTGGTAATCTGGTGATTTCTAAAACAAAATGCAAGAATAGACTGTGTCTCTTCGTCCACCGGGATGCTAAAAAATGCATTTGCTAAATCAATTACTGTGAAATACTCTGCATCGGATGGTATGGAAGTCAGGAGTGATGGCACATCAGGTACTATAGGTGCTTTGGGCACTACAAGATTATTTGTGGCCCTAAGGTCTTGAACAAACCTATAACTGCCATCCGGCTTTTTAACTGGATTAATAGGAGTGTTGTAAGGTGAAATTGTTTCCTTTGAAATTCCGTGTTTAGGGAAATGTTCCACCATGGGAGCAATTCTGTCCTCCTTTTCTTTTGACAAAGGGTATTGTTTGTGGTATATGGGTTCTGCCCAAGGTTTGAGGGTGGATTTGTATGGGGTACAGGAGATGAGGTCCACATCCAAAGACCCATCTGACCAGGCATTTTGTAAATCTTTTGGGGATTCTTCTGTTGGTACTTCATTACTTAGGGCCTAAATGGGCACAATGGGGGCCTTGTTTGAATAGACAATAAGACCGCCACTTGGGGACATTATTATCTTCATACCCAATTTTCCCAGCAAGTCTCTACCCAAGAGATTCATTGGACAATTTGGTATGATCCTAAAGCTGTGATGGATTATTACAGACCCATGTGCATCATCTACAATCAGGAGGGGAGGGGTTTTGTAGGTCTTGGTGAGTATCCCATTAATTCCCATTGAAGGCTCAGCATTTGTGGTCACACCTCTATAATAATCTTGGCTTAAAGTACTCCGGGTCGCCCTGGTGTCAAGGAGAAATGGGATCAGTAACCCATTACTCACTAGAGGTTGGTCATCAAAAGAGTGAGACACAAGAGGAAATGCTGGGATACCACCTTCTGGGCAGCTTCATTGTTGTTTCGGCTTGGGTCCACTGGATTGGAAACCTTGGGCCAGGAGCTGTTTGACTCTGGGATCTTTGAGGACCAGGATTGGTATTATTCAAGGGCTGTTGATTATTTGGATTATAAATCTCATAAGGACATTGATTTCTCCAGTGATCTTCAGCTCCACAATTGAAGCATCCGGTTCAATTGTGGAGGGGGGCCTTGGGAAAAACATCTCCCTCGTCCTCTTCCTCTACCCCTTCCTCTACCCTACTGCCTCCCATTCCCAGAATTATCCTGAGGTCTCGTATCCTGTTGAGGTGGACCTCCTTCAAGAAGGGCACCTGTAGCTTTATCCTTCGGTATATCAAAGCAACCTGCATTCTTTTCAGTCAGTGCTTTCTGAAAGTCCCCTATTGATTTTGTGGGACAATCAGAAATCATCTGCTTTACCATTAAACCATGTTGTGGTTTAAGGTTGCTAATGAAAGTCTGGATCATCAAACTATGCCTGTTTGGCAGTGTGGATAAGTGTGACCAGCCTCCTGAGTCCATACATTCATGAAACTTTTCCAAAATTCCAATACACTTCCTCAAGATTTCTGTTTACATGCTATGGCAGTGGGGAGGGAGGTTCTATCTTTAAAGGCAATTTTAAATTCCGTTTCTAATTGGGTCCACATTATGGTCCTTCCAGCTTCTGTATTTAACCTATATTGATCTGCACGGACAGCATTGCCCTGTGTATCATTAATACTGGGAACCTTTGTCCAATCAAAAGCAGATGTATGTCTGATCACCCCATCAACAATTAACCGCATATCTTCTTGTGTATAGTTTCTGCTATTACAAGCTTTTTTCAAATAACTCAGTGTAGCGGATGACGATTGAGTGGGTTTAGGACAATGTTTAATTATTTGATCTATGTCCTCAATGTCTAATCACCTTTTTAAGCATATCATTACCTATAGTCATAAAAGGAGCCTGCATGCTGACACCCTGTACATCTGCATCCATCCCATATTTCTTTCCACTCCTTGTTCAGGAATTAATGCATTTAAAATAGCAGCCCCAATTTTTTTTGTAGTTTCTATCATATTGAAATCATCTTCTTCATCTTCCTTTACTAGTATAACAGTAGGGCGGGGGTTGAGGGGATTGGGTAGTTGATGTGTGGCCCCCTGTTGCTCCTTCTGAGGTGCTATCACTATCCTTAGAATCTTGTGATGCTTGTCTTTGTGGGGTGGCGGGTGCCTGTGTGGTTTGTACCGCTAGCTGTTGTGTCTGTGGTAGTGCTTGTTGTTGTGGCGGAGCCTGTGGGGCACCTGGTGGAGGGGGTCTTTGGTGGGTGGCATGATATCCAGCAAGAAGATCTATTTGTCCTTGCTGAGGCTAGGATAGATCTGACTGGCATAAAGTGGTAGGGTTACATGAGAGAAAGGCAATGGTGGAGCCGTGGGATCACCTCAGATTCTTTCTTATGTTCAAGATCATACTCTTCCTTAGTTAAACATTTCTTTGCTTTCTTCTGTTTCTTATTATCCCTCTGAAACCAGTATGGGGCAAACCTAAGCCAATTTTCCCCTCCCTCTTTCATGTATTTCATATCCCACTGAGGGTCTCCGGAAAACCATGGGAAAGCCTTCATGTCACCAAGACATAAACCTTTCACCATATCCATATGAAATTCATCATTATCTCCATCTCGGGGAAGGGATCACTACTGTGCATAGTGTCGGTCCACCCTGCTAAATTTGACACCCAAAGATTTATAAATTCTTAATCAATACCACAAACCCTAGCAACATAATCAACATAAACAAGTTTCCTCGGGGTTAGGGGGAGGCGGAGCCTCTTTAACATTGTTTTGACCCATATTACAGTGAATGAGAGGCTGTATAACCTTACAGCTTCTTCCACACAACAAATCTTATACTTCTATGCGACAGAAAGACAAAGCAAACAGAGGTTTGGGTCACGGTGGAAATTACCTCATAAACTCTTTCTCTCCTTCCCAAATGGAGTTACAGTACTGTTTTGTCTAATATTAATGAATCCTCTCTCTAGAACTCAGGTCTCCCAAAGACCTTTAAGGCGTGGTCCCTTTTCTTTTCTATATAATTTTTAAAGGACTAAAGCTTTATCAGAGCCGAGGCAAGAAAAATTTGTCAAAATAAGACAAATGTTTTACTTACCAAGGATGAATGCTTTTCCGGGACGAGCCCCCAATTTCTGAAAGTAATTGTACACCTTGAAGACCACCCTGGTTCATGCAGGCAGACCACCGGGATCCTCGGATCCGGGAGAGACCAAATGAGACACGGGAAACAGGCATGAGTGTGTGTTCATAAGATCTGACTTTTATTGAATACATCGGTAGTATATATACACCAGTAAAAATACATGTCTAATGGTTATTCAAACTTTACACTGAGTACTTTCTTATCAAGAGTTAGGCTGCTTGACTAGATAACAGGAAATAACTAATGACTTGCTGACACAAATTCGGCTTAACCACAGTATCTCATAGGGTGTGGTTCTGTACAAACTTTTAAGCTGATTATGGTAAAACTCACACACACAAAAAGTTTACTTCTACTTTATGTGAATAGAAGAGAATCTAAGATGGAGTCAGTTGTTTATACATTCTATTACAGGGACATCTGATGTAAAGGAGGACTCTGATGGTGACATCTGATATAAAGGGGGGCTCTGGGGGACGTGGCCTGGAGCGAAATAGAGTAGGACGGTTGCAGTGAGAGCTCCACTTCCAGATTCTCATGTATGCCACATCCTGGCAATATCCTTGTGCATTCTCCACATTTACCTGTCCCTAGTGGATATCTACATCCCTCTGGAATATGTCTCCACCAAAAAAGCTACAGAGACCAGCAACCAGCTTGCTAAATTCCAGCGACAGGAGAAGGATCAGCAGGCTGAGGATGGTGCAGGCGCCTCATCGAAAACAGAACAAGCGCCCACCATTAAGGTACTGGAAGCTATCTCCCTATGCCAAAGTACACTCACTGCCAAAATTGAGGAAGTAAAGATAGATATCTCCCTTATTCTGCAAGATCTGTTTAAGCTCCATGAACGTGTGACCGAGACTGAGACCCCTATCAGTAGGACGGAAGACATCTTACATCCCCTTCAGCACACTGCAGAAAATATACAACGCCAGCTGCAGCAGCTCAGTGCAAAGCAGGATGGTATGGAGAATCGTCTTTGTGGGTGCAATCTCAGATTTATCGGTCTCCGGGAATCTGTGGAGAGAACTGACTCGGCGGGCTTTCGAAAAAACCTTATCACCACCTCTAGCAGAGAGGCCTTTTCGGTGATGTTTGCTGTGGAGCGTGCACATCGCATTCCTGCACGGCCCCCTCCCCAAGGGGGCCCATCTCACACCTTTATTGAGAAGTTCTTAAACTTCAAAGATCTTGACAAGATACTTCGCCTGACCAGAGATAAGGGCAATATTCCTTACACTAATGTACATGTGGCTGTCTTTCCGTATTTCTCCAATGAAGTCCAACATCAGAGATCCCACTTCCAGGATGTTAAAAGACGCCTGCGAGTTCTTTATCTCAAGTACGCCAAGTTGTACCCTGCCCGACTGAGAGTGGAGAGTGACGGCAGTGTCCATTTCTTTGAGGTAACTGACTTAGCCTCCACATGGCTGGATCAACGTGCCCGCCCTGCCTGAACACCTCTCTCTTGCTGCCTTCTGTGAGTACGGTCGTTCCTATGCCTATGAAGTGCCGAAAGTCCCCCCCCCCGGTTGTTTTCAACCCCCGTTCTGTGTTACTTTTCCCTGTTATGCTACCCTTTTTTGGGGGAGGGGGGGTTTGGTTGGTACACCTCGAGATTCTCCTGGATCAATATGACATTTTAACTTCCCTGTCCTCCAGGCTCTCCTGACCTCATTCCACCGTGAACCTCCTGTAAAATCCAGAGCTGGAGGGTGTCTCTTCAAAATATCCAAGGGACTACAGCCTTCAACATTGAGCTTCTTTTGCTTACTGCAAGCAGCTCCCTATGCAACACCATAACAGTGGTAGACTCTTATAGCTCCTATACCCTACGCACTTCTCAGTGAAGAAGTCGCCCAGTTACAATTTTTTTTCTATCTTTTGACTGTTTTATTTTTGATTGCTTCCTTTTCGCCTTCAAGCTATGCACCTCTGATATCTTTTATATATCAGATCACCTCCATTCTTATATGGTTATGGGATTGCATACTCATACTGAGTTGGGGTGGTAATGGGCTGGGTGGGAGGTGAAACTGTTTTGAATCTCAATTGACTCTGTTGGTTACCCATGTACAGTATCTCACAAAAGTGAGTACACCCCTCACATTTTTGTAAATATTTTATTATATCTTTTCATGTGACAACACTGAAGAAATGACACTTGTCTGCAAAAAATATGTAGTTGGTCCGGTTGGTGAAAACAACACCCCTAGATTAGACACCTCATCCCAGTAAAGATATATGCAGCAAAAAGGAGTAAAGGGATTTTTGCGGTGCCAACAGGGCCGATCATAGGGTCACCGGCGCCTGGGTGCAGAAATATTTCTGGCGCCCCCACATGGGCGTGGTCATCTTACCAACTCCTCCCCTTTACAAATGTTTCTATGGCAACGACTCAAACACAGAGATGCTCCCCTAAGAAGTCTTTGTTACCCTGGGATCCTCCTGTGATCTTTTAATAAAGAAAATACAGGAAGAGAGTACACTAATGAGACCTGGAGGGGAGTATCTCTGATGCACACAGAGAGGGCTTCTGTTAGAGAGTCTGTTAGAAAAAGCCCCCAGACATATTACAGGAGATGATCAGAGACTGCAGACATAATACAGGAGATGATCAGAGACTGCAGACATAATACAGGAGATGATCAGAGACTGCAGACATAGTAAAGGAGATGATCAGAGACTGCAGACATAGTACAGGAGATGATCAGAGACTGCAGACATAGTACAGGAGATGATCAGAGACTGCAGACATAGTACAGGAGATGATCAGAGACTGCAGACATAGTACAGGAGATGATCAGAGACTGCAGACATAGTACAGGAGATGATCAGAGACTGCAGACATAGTACAGGAGATAATCAGAGACTGCAGACATAGTAAAGGAGATGATCAGAGACTGCAGACATAGTAAAGGAGATAATCAGAGACTGCAGACATAGTACAGGAGATGGTCAGAGACTGCAGACATAATACAGGAGATGATCAGAGACTGCATAGTACAGGAGATGATCAGAGACTGCAGACATAGTACAGGAGATGATCAGAGACTGCAGACATAGTACAGGAGATGATCAGAGACTGCAGACATGGTACAGGAGATGATCAGAGTGTCAGAGATAGTACTTACCGAGGCCGAGATGCCGAGAGCGGTTTCGCCTTTGCGACTAAGCGCAGTCCGCCCCCTGGAGTTGGGACAGGGGGTGAACGGCACAAAGAGGCACAAGCTCCCCAATGGACCGTAGGTGGCTTGCTGGTGAGGTCTTGTAGAGAGGAGCCGCTGTGTAGGTACTGGTAGGCAGGTGCAGACAGAGACAACCGGCAGGAGGTCCAGAGCTGGGCAGAGGGTCAAACACCGGAATGGTGCTATGGCACTGCAGGATCTGCAAGGTAAGGTGACAAGATCAAGAAAGTCCAGGTACAAGCAAGGGGTCAGGCTGGGAGACAGGAGACAGTCCAGGTAACAGGCCGAGGGTCAAACACAGGAGATTGGTGGGAATCCGATAAGCAGGCAGAGGTCAGGTCCAGGAGAGAGGCAAGAGAAGTCCAAAGGCAAATCCGGGTCACAACAGGTAGTCAGGCAGAGATTCAGGATACAGGTTCAGGTACTACAGGAAGCTGAGACAAACCAGCAATTTGTTTGATCCTCTGAGCACCTTTTATAGGCTGCCCAGGGAATCACGTTGGGTGTGCACCAGTGCGCGTGCGCGAGCGCCGTAACGCCGAGCCGCGAACGCGCATGCGCCGAAACGCCGTTCCGCCGGGAATACGAGAAAAACGACCGGACCAGAACGAAGGCTTCTTCTGACAGTGCCCCCCCCGAGGGGTGGCCTCTGGACACCCAAGGTTGACATCAGTTCTGGATGTTCTCGGTGAAAAGCCTGGAGAAGTTGGGGAGCATGTAGATTCCTGGCTGGTTCCCAGGAGTTATCCTCAGAAGGATACCCCTTCCATTTGATTAAATACTGTAGCTGTCTGCCATTTTTTCTGCAACTTAGAATTTTTTCTACCTCAAACTCGTCTTCTCCGTCGATTAGAACCGGTGGTGGTGGAGGCTTTTCTCTGTCAGGAAAAGGACTGGGAGCCATAGGTTTTAAGAGGGATGCATGGAAGACTGGGTGTACCTTGTAAGCATCAGGAAGAGCTAATTCAAAAGCGACTGGGTTGATTACCCTCTTTATTTTAAAAGGACCTATAAATTTTGGCCCCAGTTTCCGAGAGGGAATTGGCAGTCTGAGATGGATAGTTGATAGCCATACTTCTTCGCCTACTTTGAAGGCCGGGTTCTCCTTCCTTCCCTTGTTGTAGTACTTTCGGTAGTCATCCTGAGCCTTTTGCATCGCTGCTTTGATCTTTTGAAAATTTAACTGGATAGAGTTTACTCGGTCCTGCACTGCAGGGACGGATAATTCAGGGATGGAAACTGGAAGAAAGGAAGGGTGAAATCCAAAATTGGACCAGAAAGGTGTCTGGTTGGTAGCGGAATGGATGGAGTTGTTATATGCAAATTCTGCATATGGTAGGAGGGAGGACCATTCATCCTGGGAATCGGAACAGAAGCATCGGAGGTATTGCTCCAGGGTTTGATTTGTCCTCTCCGTCTGGCCGTTACTTTGAGGATGATAAGCAGAAGACAAGCAAATCTTTATTTCCAAGGTCTTGCATAATTCCTTCCAAAACTTTGAAGTGAATTGAACCCCTCTGTCAGAGGTGATGCTCACTGGGGTACCATGAAGCCTGATAATTTCTTTAAAAAACATGCTAGCAGTAGCAGAGGCAGAGGGAGTACCCACCATAGGCAGAAAGTGTGCCATTTTTGAGAGTCGGTCAATTACGACAAAGATAGTCGTGAATCCCCCTGATGGAGGTAAATCCACAATAAAGTCCATGGAGATTTCCGCCCATGGGCGTTCAGGGATAGACAAGGGTTTGAGCAGACCCCATGACCTTGTATTTGAGCCCTTGCTACGCTGGCACGGGATGCAGGATGAAACATAGTCTTTGCAGTCTTGTCTCCAGCCTGGCCACCAAAAGAAACGTGAGATCAATTCCATGGTCTTTTGTGACCCAAAATGGCCTGCTAGCTTGTGGTCATGAAAGGACTGTAGGGTTAGGAGCCTCGATTCCAGCGGGACGACGATTTTTCCATGAGACCAAAATAAATCATTGCATTTTTCCATAGAAGTTACTTGGGGTTCAGAGCATTGAGCAGATGTGGATTTGATTGCGGACATTAGGTCTCCTTGAGTAACCAGAAGGAAATTTTGCGGAGACAAGATGGTACTTGGCTCTGTTACCTGGGAAGTTTCATGGAACATCCTTGAAAGTGCGTCCGCTTTTCCGTTCTTTGAACCTGATCTATAAGATATGTGAAAATTAAATCGGGAAAAGAAGAGAGCCCATCGGGCCTGCCTGGGTCTTAGACGTTTAGCAGTTCGCAGGTACTCCAGGTTTTTGTGGTCAGTAAAGATCATGATAGGATTGGACGCTCCCTCCAGCAGATATCTCCACTCCTCTAAGGCAAATTTGATGGCCAGTAACTCTCTATCGCCTACATCATAGTTTCTCTCGGAAATGCTTAATTTCCGGGATGCAAAAGCCACGGGATGTAATAGAGCCTTGAGCCCTTGTCTCTGTGAGAGGATGGCACCAGTAGCGGTCTCTGAGGCATCAACTTCCAGAATAAAAGGCAGGGCTGGATCCGGGTGTCGTAAGACTGGTGCAGACGAGAATAGTGCTTTCAATTTTAGAAATGCTTCCTGGGCCTCCAAGGACCATTGAAAACGACTATGCTGGCGTGTCAGTTGAGTAATGGGAGCCACGATAGTTGAAAATCCTACAATGAATCTCCGGTAGAAGTTGGAGAAACCTAAGAAGCGTTGTACCCCTTTTCTGTCTACAGGAGCTGGCCATTCCTGGATTGCTTTGACCTTCTGGGGGTCCATTGCAACGCCGTCAGTCGAAATTATAAATCCTAAGAATTGCACTGTAGTTTTCTCGAATTCACATTTCTCTGCCTTGAGGTATAATTTGTGTTTTCTGAGAATCGAGAGAACCAGTTTGACATGCATCCGATGGAGTTCCAGGGTGGTTGAAAAAATGAGAATGTCATCAAGGTAGACTACTAGAAAGTTGTCAAGATGTTCACGAAAGATATCGTTCACTAAGTGTTGGAACGTGGCCGGGGCATTACAGAGTCCAAACGGCATTACCAGGTACTCATAGTGTCCAAACCTGGATCTAAAGGCGGTCTTCCATTCATCGCCTGCTCGGATCCGGATGAGATTGTAGGCGCCACGCAAGTCTAGTTTGGAAAAGATGCGGGCGGATCTGAAGCGTTGGAAAAATTACGGGATGAGAGGAAGCGGGTACCGCTTCTTGACGGTAATTTTATTTAATTCCCTGTAATCGATGCAAGGTCGGAGGGATCCATCTTTTTTTTCTACAAAGAAAATACCAGCTCCAGCCGGTGATGAGGAGAAGCGAATGAACCCTTTCTCAAGATTTTCGTCAATGTATGTTTTAAGAGCCTTTAATTCTGTTTCGGACAGAGGGAAAATGCGACCAAAAGGAATTTCAGCACCCGGCAACAGGTCTATGGGGCAGTCGTAAGGCCGATGAGGTGGTAGACAGTCTGCCTGTTGTTTGTCAAATACATCTTTGAATTCCAGGTAGCTCTCGGGTACATGTTGCAAATTATTGGACGTGGTTGCAATGGTGGAAACAGAAGCTGGAGCCGGGAGAAGGCAATGTCTGGAGCAATATTGAGATGAGAAAGAGACTTCTCTCTTATTCCAGTTAATCTGTGGTTCGTGGGCTTGAAGCCATGGGAGTCCCAGGATTATGGGGAACATTGGAGAAGAGATAATATCGAAGCGGAGGTATTCCTGGTGGCCAGTATCAGTGGTGGTAAGGATGGGTCTGGTTTCTTGCGTGATGGGCCCTGAGCGGGGAAGAGACCCATCGGCTAGGTGGATCCGTAGACTTTGGTTCTTCGTGGTCAAAGGAACATGCAAGCTTGCGGCTAATGAGGCATCCAAAAAACAGCTACACGCTCCGGAGTCAATTATAGCGGGTAGGTGAACCTCCTTTTCCGGGAGCTGTAAGGAGACAAAAAGAGTAACGTAAGGTTGAGAAGACCCAGTAACTTGTTGATTAATAGCAGGCCGTAAGCAGGACTTACTGGGTCTCACGGGGCAAGAACGAAGGAAGTGTCCAGAACCCCCACAGTAAAGGCACAGATTGCCCTGGCATCTACGTAGTCTTTCCTCCGAAGTGAGTGGGGCACGGACTAGGCCAAGCTGCATTGGTTCAGCTTCAGGAGTGGTAGGAACCGGTGGAGCTGTGTAAGGTGGATGGACAGGAGTCGATTTAGGCATCATCCAGGTAGGGCGAGAAGTCTGAAAGCGCTCTGTGCGTCGCTCACGCATGCGACGATCCAATTTAGTGGTAATTTGGATGAGGTCTTCCAAAGAATCAGGGGTCTCAATCCTGGCCAGCTCATCCTTCAGTGCTTCAGACAGCCCTTGACGGAACTGATATTTAAGGGCAGGTTCATTCCAGCTAGTATCGGCTGAACTTTTCCGGAACTCTACAATATAGTCCTCTACAGGCCTACGTCCTTGGCTCAGGTTATGCAGTAAGGTTTCGGCCGTGGCCGTGCGCTGGGGGTCGTCGTAAAGTTGTGCCATACCTTCGAAGAAGGCATCTACTGAATTCAGGATAGGGTTCCTCTGTTCCATTAGGCTGTGAGCCCAAGCTTGTGGTTCATCGGCCAAGAGAGAAATGATGAACCCAACTTTTATCACCTCTGACGAAAAGGTCCTAGGTTGCAGAGCCAAATACAGGGAGCAAACGTTTTTAAAGGCCCTGAACTTCTTGCGATTGCCGGAGAAGCGCTCTGGTGTGGGAACCCTAGGTTCTGGAGCGGCCATGACCACAGTGGGATTAGTTGGCATCTGAGGAGAGGAAGCTCCACTGGGAGGTACAGAAGCCGCGGCAGGAGCTGGAGATGGTCCGGAAAGCTGCTGAAGGCGGCCATCAATTTGGGCGTAGCCGTCTTGCAATTTCTGGACGGCCTCAGTGAGGGCCGAGACCTGCTGACACAGGATCTCCAATGGGGAACGCGCTCTGTCGGCCTCAGACATGGCTGGTTTGTACTGTCAGAGATAGTACTTACCGAGGCCGAGATGCCGAGAGCGGTTTCGCCTTTGCGACTAAGCGCAGTCCGCCCCCTGGAGTTGGGACAGGGGGTGAACGGCACAAAGAGGCACAAGCTCCCCAATGGACCGTAGGTGGCTTGCTGGTGAGGTCTTGTAGAGAGGAGCCGCTGTGTAGGTACTGGTAGGCAGGTGCAGACAGAGACAACCGGCAGGAGGTCCAGAGCTGGGCAGAGGGTCAAACACCGGAATGGTGCTATGGCACTGCAGGATCTGCAAGGTAAGGTGACAAGATCAAGAAAGTCCAGGTACAAGCAAGGGGTCAGGCTGGGAGACAGGAGACAGTCCAGGTAACAGGCCGAGGGTCAAACACAGGAGATTGGTGGGAATCCGATAAGCAGGCAGAGGTCAGGTCCAGGAGAGAGGCAAGAGAAGTCCAAAGGCAAATCCGGGTCACAACAGGTAGTCAGGCAGAGATTCAGGATACAGGTTCAGGTACTACAGGAAGCTGAGACAAACCAGCAATTTGTTTGATCCTCTGAGCACCTTTTATAGGCTGCCCAGGGAATCACGTTGGGTGTGCACCAGTGCGCGTGCGCGAGCGCCGTAACGCCGAGCCGCGAACGCGCATGCGCCGAAACGCCGTTCCGCCGGGAATACGAGAAAAACGACTGGACCGGAACGAAGGCTTCTTCTGACACAGAGACTGCAGACATAATACAGGAGATGATCAGAGACTGCAGACATAGTAAAGGAGATGATCAGAGACTGCAGACATAGTACAGGAGATGATCAGAGACTGCAGACATAGTACAGGAGATGATCAGAGACTGCAGACATAGTACAGGAGATGGTCAGAGACTGCAGACATAGTACAGGAGATGGTCAGAGACTGCAGACATAGTACAGGAGATGATCAGAGACTGCAGACATAGTACAGGAGATGATCAGAGACTGCTAACATACTACAGGAGATAATCAGAGACTGCAGACAGGATATAAGAGATGATCAGAGACTGCAGACATAGTACAGGAGATGATCAGAGACTGCAGACATGGTACAGGAGATGATCAGAGACTGCAGACATAATACAGGAGATGATCAGAGACTGCAGACATAGTAAAGGAGATGATCAGAGACTGCAGACATAGTACAGGAGATGATCAGAGACTGCAGACATAGTACAGGAGATGATCAGAGACTGCAGACATAGTACAGGAGATGATCAGAGACTGCAGACATAGTACAGGAGATGATCAGAGACTGCAGACATAGTACAGGAGATGATCAGGGACTGCAGACATAGTACAGGAGATGATCAGAGACTGCAGACATAGTACAGGAGATGATCAGAGACTGCAGACATAGTACAGGAGATGGTCAGAGACTGCAGACATAGTGCAGGAGATGATCAGAGACTGCAGACATAGTACAGGAGATGATCAGAGACTGCAGACATACTACAGGAGATGATCAGAGACTGCAGACAGGATATAAGAGATGATCAGAGACTGCAGACATAGTACAGGAGATGATCAGAGACTGCAGACAGGATATAAGAGATGATCAGAGACTGCAGACATAGTACAGGAGATGATCAGAGACTGCAGACATAGTACAGGAGATGATCAGAGACTGCAGACTTAGTACAGGAGATGGTCAGAGACTGCATTTCCTATGAACGTTAGTAGATAATGGCCGATCGGCCCTCTCACCCGACCCAGCGATACAGCAACGGTTCCTCTGATCAGGAGTCAGCTCACTCTGAATTGCCCGTGGTGACTCCGCTTGGTAGAGCCCAGATCTATATTCTGGCAGTGACTCCATTACTTTCTCTGCCAGGGATGGCGCTAGGCTGTGTGGCTTTCCCTCTGGTGGCGCAGGGCAGTGGGGTTCCCTCCCTGATGGTGTTCTCACAGCACTGTCCTGGGTGTACTTCCCTGAAAGCTTTCCCGGGCTCCTGGCTCTCTCTCTCCCATTCAGCTGAGCATGCTGTGTGAGCTCCAGTTTCCGTGTTACAGTGGGGCTGCCAGTCCTCGGGACTACATGTCCCACAATCCTCTTCTCTGCTCCTTTTTCTATTCTGTTTCTTCCCTGGGCATATGAAGGCGGGGGAAGATACATAGTGGGCAGCTGTGCTGGCAAGCGCTGCTCAATAGTACAGGAGAGGGAGGGGGGAGAGGGAGGGGGGAGAGGGGGGAGGGGGGAGAGGGAGGGGGAAAGAAGAGCCCGCAGCTGCATTGGCATCACTAGGGTTGGGGTCACCCCCCCTTCCACCAACTATAGTCGCCCCTCAGTACAGACCCCCCTCCACTAAGTATAGACCCCCTCCATCAGTGCAGAACCCGCACTAAGTATAAACCCCTCCCTCAGTACAGACCTTACTCAGTACAGACCCCCCCAGGAAAACCCCCCTCCATTAGTACAGACCCCCCAGGACAGACCCCCCTCCATTAGTACAGACCCCCCAGGACACACCCCCCCTCCATTAGTACAGACCCCCCTCCATTAGTACAGACCCCCCAGGACAGACCCCCCCCCATTAGTACAGACCCCCAGGACAGACCCCTCCTTCATTAGTACAGACCCCCCCAGGAAAGACCCCCTCTATTAGTACAGACCCCCCATTAGTACAGACCCCCCAGGACAGACCCCCCTCAATTAGTACAGATCCCCCAGGACAGGACCCCCCCTCCATTAGTACAGACCCCCCCCATTAGTACAGCCCCCCCATTAGTACAGCCCCCCCAGGACAGACCCCCCAGGACAGACCCCCCAGGACAGACCCCCACCTCAATTAGTACAGACCCCCAGGACAGGACCCCCCTTCATTAGTATAGACCCCCCAGGACAGACCCCCCTCCATTAGTACAGACCCCCAGGACAGACCCCTCCTTCATTAGTACAGACCCCCCAGGAAAGACCCCCTCTATTAGTACAGACCCCCCATTAGTACAGACCCCCCCTCAATTAGTACAGATCCCCCAGGACAGGACCCCCCCTCCATTAGTACAGACCCCCCTCCATTAGTACAGCCCCCCCATTAGTACAGACCCCCCAGGACAGACCCCCACCTCAATTAGTACAGACCCCCCAGGACAGGACCCCCCCTCCATTAGTACAGACCCCCCTCCATTAGTACAGACCCCCCAGGACAGACCCCGCCTCCATTACTACAGACCCCGCAGGACAGACCCCCCTACATTAGTATAAACCCCCCAGGAGAGACCCCCTCCATTAGTACAGACCCCCCCCTCCATTAGTACAGACCCCCCAGGACAGACCCCCCTCCATTACTACAGACCCCCCAGGACAGACCCCCCTCCATTAGTACAGACCCCCCAGGACAGACCCCCCTCCATTACTACAGACCCCCCAGGACAGACCCCCCTCCATTAGTACAGACCCCCCAGGACAGACCCCCCTCCATTACTACAGACTGCCCAGGACAGACCCCCCTCCATTAGTACAGACCCCCAGGACAGACCCCCCTCCATTACTACAGACCCCCAGGACAGACCCCCCTCCATTACTACAGACCCCCCAGGACAGACCCTCCCTCCATTACTACAGACCCCCCAGGACAGACCCTCCCTCCATTACTACAGACCCCCCAGGACAGAGCCTCCCTCCATTACTACAGACCCCCCAGGACAGACCCTCCCTCCATTACTACAGACCCACCAGGACAGACCCCCCCTCCGTTACTACAGACCCCCCAGGACAGACCCACCTCCATTAGTACGGACCCCCCTCCATTACTACAGACCCCCCAGGACAGACCCCCCTCCATTACTACAGACCCCCCAGGACAGACCCTCCCTCCATTACTACAGACCCCCAGGACAGACCCTCCCTCCATTACTACAGACCCCCCAGGACAGAGCCTCCCTCCATTACTACAGACCCCCCAGGACAGACCCTCCCTCCATTACTACAGACCCCCCAGGACAGACCCCCCCTCCATTACTACAGACCCCCCAGGACAGACCCTCCCCCCATTACTACAGACCCCCCAGGACAGAGCCTCCCTCCACTAGTACAGACCCGCCTCTATTAGTAATGACCCCCCAGGGCAGACACCCCCCCTCCATTAGGGTACAGTACATAAAAACACCCGGGCGGCAGCTGGAGAGGAGAGTGTGCAGCCGCGCCGCCCGAGTGGAGAACAGAACAGTACACAGCAGGCAGCCGGAGTGAGAGACACAGACAGGAGGAGAATGTGTCAGCACGGACCGCTCCCCTGCCGCGCGACATCACTCACTGCACGGCTGGTCTCTCTCCACACAGAGACCAGCCGCTCTGCCTCCCTTCTCATCTCCGGCTTGAGCAGTTAATACGGCGGCGCCTTTCTTCTTAGAACACCGGCGGAGAGGCGCCGCCGGACACAAACAAGAGGAGGAGGGAAGGGAGCACTCTGGCGCTTCAGCGCCCCCACCTCTCTGGCGCTCAGGTGCACTGCACCCCGTGCACCCCGTCTAGGACCGGCCCTGGGTGCTAAGTACAAGAAGACAAGGTTGACTTTTCTCAATTAAAACAAAAAACATAATTTTATTAACATAGCATAGTTAAAAAGACATGCTGTTTTAAAGCAATGTAAAATTACAAACGTTTGGTGGTCAAAAGTTTACAGGTGAATGGTAAATCGCAGATGGAGATATTGCACACTAGCCCGACATCTTTCGCTACTTAGCTTCCTCAGGGGATGTGCAAGATTTTATTGAGACCACTAAATGAATGAAAAAAACAAGGTTGTAACAAAGGTCTGAAAAAATACAATCAAAATGTGAAAACAGAGTATTGTATTTAAGTATGAGCTTGGTTGCCACAAAAAGGGGGAACATGGGTATGGACACTTACCCTATACACTGATAGCACTTATAGACCACCAGGCCGGACCCCAGACTGCGCCCCAAAGGACCCGATCCAAGGGAATCAATTAGGCGCGGCCATAGAGGGCTGATAGGGGGACACTGAAGAATAGTAAAATTTCCATAGAGTTAAAATAGTGAAGGAATGACTCAATGTAAAGAAACAAAGGAAGGGACAAAAGTGTATAGGGTAAGTTTCCATACCCATGTTCCCCCTTTTTTTGGCAACCAAGCTCATACTTTTTTTTTTTCTATTTGCCACTTCAGCGAAGTGATATTTTTGAGGGATATTGTTTCAACTTTCAAGTCTATCTCATCCCTTAATACTTTCACATCATTGTGGCTTTCTTTTTTTTTTTTTTCCTTTTTTTTCCATCCTTTTGGTAAGTAATTATAACAATTACAACTTACAATGCAAATATCCCTATACAAAAAGCACTAACCCCCTATGCCCCCCCATCCTTAAACCCAGTTACCTACCCAGCCCCCCCAACCCTGCCCCGCAGCTCTTCCAACAGAAATCATAACCTACACCTATCACTGTCTTCCTCCTGCTCTTTATACTTGTTTGAGTGTATATCCTCTAGCTCAGTTTAAGTTTAAATTTTTATTTAGGCGAGTTATCTGGCTCATTTTCCCATACCTTAGCGGCCTGCATTGAGGACTTATACTTTGCCCAGTCTCTCCAGGTCTCCTCGTACTCTTCCATCTCCGACCCTTCACTATATCTCAGATATTCCAGGCAGTGAATTTCCTCTATTTTGTTGAACCACTCCCGCATTGTAGGTCTCTTACTATCTAACCAGTGTCTGGGAATTAGACTTTTGGCAGCATTGAGGAGGTGCGGTAACAATAATTTCAGGTACCTCTTAGAGGGAATATCGCTCCCATGATGTAAACAAACCCAGGGGTCATCCGGGACCCTCATATTGGTGATCAGATATATAATCCCTCTTATCTCCTACCAGAATTTTTTCATTACCGGGCACAGCCACCATATATGCGCCATTGTCCCTGTTTCCTTACAGCCCCTACAGCATAATTGCGATGTTTCTTTCTGTAGTTTATGTGCTATGTCCGGGGTGATATACATTCTTGCCAAGATTCTGAAATTCATTTCAGCTACCCTGTAGTTCACTGAGGTAGCGTTCACTCTGCTCAAGACCCGCCCGACCTCTCTTTCGCTTCTCTTCTTTCCCAGTTCCTCCTCCCATATCCTGAGAAATCCTGGGCGCTCCACTTCTCCCATTTTAATCAAAATTCTATAGATCCTTGACACTCCTCCCCTCCTGTTTTTCTCCAGACACACTTTTTCAAGGGGGCGAAGATCTTCCATCAACCTAATTGGCTGCGGAAGTGATTCAACAAAATGTTTCAACTGCCTATACTTCCAATTGTCCATAATGAACCATTTGTCTCTAGCTTTTAGTTCCTGGTAGGTACACACCTTACCCTGACTTGTAATATCTTTAAGTTTGGCCTCTTCCTTTAATATCCATCTCCCAAACAGATCTTCCCACCCAGGCGGAAAATAGTCTGTGTCCTTAAGCGGGACTAATGGTCTCCCTGTCGTGTATTTTATCCCATAAATTTAGAGCGTGTTTAGTGATATCCAGTGTTTTCGTGCTCAATTTTCTGTATTGTGGTGGTATCCACACGTTTTTTCCCAAATCCACCCCACTCGTTATACTCTCTATTTTCACCCATTGTTTTTCTTTATTGTTACTCGCCCAATCTAGAATATGTGATATAACTATAGCTACATAATATTTTTTAATATGAGGTGCATCCCACCCCCCCCCCCTCTTCTTAACATTCACTAATTGTGCATACTTAATTCGTGGTTTTTTTCCCCTCCATATGAACCTTACAAACAGTGTGTGCAATTTATGCAAAAAGCTCTGCGGTATTGAAATTGGGAGCATTTGGATTTTATATGTGATTTTAGGGAGAACTGACATGTTAAGTAGGTTTATTCTGCCTCCCCATGAGAGTCGGTTACGCGGAAATCTATTCAGCTCAGACCTGATCTCATTAAGGAGTGACATATAGTTGGCTTGGAACAGTGTCTCTTTTACTGGGGAAATTTTGACTCCTAAATAATTAAGCTCTTTTATCCCCCATTTAAATGGGAGACTCTTTTGATAAGCCTTATGCCCATCTTTATCTTCCACAATTTCCAATATTTTCGACTTGGTTGAATTAACCCAAAAATTGGATAATCTACCATAGTTCCTGACAGTCTCAAGCAGGTTCGGAAGGGTGATCCTCGGACGGGTGATGTACAATAAGACGTCGTCCGCAAAATCAGCTATTTTGTATTCTTCTTCACCAATTTTAACCCCGCTGATGTCCGGGCTGAGTCTTATCCTAACCAGTAAAGGTTCCAACGTCAACACGAAGAGCAGCGGGGAAAGTGGACACCCCTGTCTAGTACTATTATGCAACACAATAGGTTCGGAAAGGGTACCATTTATCTTAACTCTTGCGGTGGGGGAAGTGTACAAGGCTTTTATCCTACTAAGCATTTTATTGCCTATTCCAAACTCTTCCAAAGTGGTCCACATGAAGCCCCAGTCTACCCTGTCGAAAGCTTTTTCAGCATCCATCGACAGGAGTAGACCTGGGGCTCCCCTATCCTTCATTGTCTGGGCCACCATTAACGTTTTAATGCCATTATCTCTCCCTTCCCTACCTGGTACAAAGCCCACTTGGTCGGAGTGAACAATCTAGTTTATTATCTTTTTCAATCTATCGGCCAAGATCTTTGCAAAGAGCTTTGTGTCAACATTCAGGAGGGAGATGGGCCTGTAGCTAGAACATAACGTGCTATCCCTCCCCTCCTTCCCAATAATTGCAATACTTGCTTCAAGTGCTTCCTTCCTCATCTCCCAGTTTTCCCCAATCCCATTCATGTATGAGCACAATATGGGAATCAATGGTTCCTGTAGTTTTTTATAGTAAAGGGCGGTCAGCCCATCTGGGCCTGGACTTTTCCCATTTGGGGTGTCCTGTAGGGCTTTCCTTAGTTCCTGTACAGTTATAGAGGCATCCAACCTAACTTTATCTTCTTCCGTAATTTTTGTTAAATTCGCCTCTTTTAAAAAAGTTTTGCTGACCTCTCGCTTACGTCTGTTTGATTCCTGAGAGTTATTTGCATTTATTGCATACAACTCACCGTAAAACTCTTGAAATGCTTTCGCAATATCACACGTTTTATATTTAATTTCCCCTGATTTGTTCTTGATTTTTTCAATAAAATTGCTCGTTTTCTTTTTTTTCAGGGCCCTAGCAAGGAGCTTGCCCGGTTTGTTACCATAGATGTATCTATCTTTCTTAGCCAAGTTATAGGTTTTACGCGTTTCCTGTTCTATACAAGCCCTCAGCTCTTCTCTTCTTTTATGTAGATTTATCCAAGCCTCCCTCCCTCCTGATGCTTTATGTTGGTGCTCTAGTTCTTGGATACCTTTAATCAGGGCTAGCCTTTCGTTTTTCAATCTCTTGTTTTTTTCCGCCCCTACCATCATAAATATACCCCTGATGTAAGCTTTGTGGGCCTCCCAAATTGTAGCCTCATTTACCTCCCCGGGCATATTTATTTTGAAGAACCAATCCAGCTCTTCCCTAATTCTCTTTAAGATATCTTTATCTTGTAACAGGTCTTCGTTAAGTCTCCACCCTGAGCCCTGTATATAGGTTTTGCCTATTTTTATTTGTAAACTCACCGCTGCATGATCGGAAAATGTCATATTACCAATAGATGCCCCTGTGACCTCTTCCAGCAACCTGTGTTCTACCAGAAAAAAGTCGAGCCTCGAGTACGTCGCATGCACGGGGGAGTAGAAAGTGTAGTCCTTTGTGTCTCCCTGCTGGATCCTCCATACGTCTACCAGCTGAAGCTGATGCAGCTTCTTTTTGAGTTTTCCTGCCCACACTCCCCCCCTCCCCCGGGCATGCGACGAACAATCAATTTCAGGGTCCAAGCATAAATTAAAGTCCCCTGCAACGATAGCCTTCCCCATCTTGAATTCTTAGAATTTTGCCAGTATGCCTATTACTTTTCTGTGTGTATTGTTATTTGGCCCATAGATGTTTGCCAGGGAGCACTTCGAGCCGTTGATTTTACCTTTCAGGAAGAGAAACTGACCCTCCGGGTCAGCTAATCTCTCCTCTAGTTCAAACCTGGTCTCCCTGGCAAACCCTATGGCCACTCCTCTTGCCCCTTTGATTGGTGAATCACTATAATACCAAACTAGGAAGTCTCTGGAAAAAATTTTTTGGTTCTTATTGACACTTAAATGTGTCTCTTGAAGCATTGCGACCTCGGCCTTCAAACACACAGTTCACCTAAAATATTAGCACGTTTTACGTAAGAATTCAAGCCCCTAACATTATAAGAAACAATTTTTAAACTAGGCATCCTCTCTCGCTCTCGTTTGTTTTCTTCCTTCTGTGGCGCAGACTCCTGATACTGTTGTGTTGATAAATCCCTCCCTTTCCCCTCCCCCCCTCCCTACCCCCCGGTTCCCCCCATCCCCCCCTCCCACCCCCTCCCCCCGACCCCCAAAACCCATCATCTCCTACCCCCCCTCCATCCTCCCCTTTCCCCAGACTTTTGGGGGTATGGCGAGCCTCCATTAGGCCCAATACATAACCGTGGCCCCCCAACTCCACCCGTCCACCCGGTTGTCCCCCAGAGGTTGAACTCGGGGTGGGGTCAAATCGAGGCCGCAGGTTTCCCACTGGGTATAGGGGATTGCCTATCTCAGTCATCCCTCCCGCACACCCCCCGCCCCCCCCACCAGCCCCGTAGGAAAAAGCAAGTTACAGATATTTCTATAATAAGTCCCTAATAAGCCCGTAAGCTATTTTTGCCCCTATGTTCTTTTAGCAGTTAATACTGGTTTCCAAGTGGGCAAGTCCCCTGTTAGCTCCTGATTGGCAATTTTCTCCCACCAACCCGGGATCTCTATTTCAGGTATTCCTAGACATTGGCAGAATTTTTGTGTTTCTTCCGGAAATCTTAGCACGGCCATTCATCCCTCCTTACATCCAATTAGACAGGCAGGGAAGACCCAGGAGTCTTGGACTCCATGCGTTTTCAGGATCGCCAGTAGTGGTTTCAAAATTCTTCTCCTGTTAAGGGTCTCTGCTGCGACATCCTGAAAAATCTGCAGACTTGTTTCTCCATACTTTGCTTGCAGGTTTTTCCTTAGGTTGGAATAAATCTGCTCTTTGTCCAAGTAATTGTGGAATCGCACGATGACATCACGTGGGGCATCCCCCCTGATTTCCGGTGGCTTTCTGATCCTGTGGACTCTGTCCAGTTTTAATTTGCTGCTGGTTTCATTCGGGTTCATCAGGCCTTTAAAAATTATTTCCATTTGTCCTGTAAATTCTCGGCTTCACCTTGCGATTCCGGAAGACCTCTGATCCTAAGGTTTTTTCTTCTGCTACGGTTCTCTTGGTCTTCCAGTCTATACCTTATATTCCTCTGTTCAAAATGCATTACTTCCATCTGGTGTTTCAAATTTTGGATTTCTGCTCCTTGCTTGTCAACTACGGATTCCACTTCCTCCACTCTTTTTAAAATGTGGCTCATATTTTCGTGCACAATACTGATCTCTTCTTTGATTGAAGCCTCCAACCTAGCGAACATTTCTGCGATTTCTCCCTTGGTGGGGAGAAGTTTTTCCTGTTGGATCTCCACTGGCATTTCTGCCCCTGCCTCGCTTCCTGGGGGTCTTATTTCCGTGTCCGCCAGTTGTCTTCTTGTCCCAGTTTTACCTGGGCGATCTGGTGTTTTGTTTTTGGCCCCTGTTGATTTACCCGGGCTTTCTTTGCTACACTCATTCACCATATATTTCCTAATAGTGCCTGGGCTTGTACTTGTTCTAGGCGGGTTAGCAGTGGCCCCTTTAGTTGATTTGCCTCTCATTTCTACCTACCTCTCAACCCTTGAGAAGGCTGGACAGTAGGGTAGACAAATGGTGGCAGAAAATAGCGTGATGCAGATTGCCTTTCTACACCTTTTCACAAGATGCTCAACGACCGCCAGAGAGCAGTCCCCCTGCCTCAGCCCCAAAAGTTATCCTCCAGCCTAAGCAAAAGCCCACAGCCCCGAGCGTAATGTATGAAGCTGGGGGAACTGTATCAGAGTGTTACCCCTGGCGCTAGAAACTCCTGTTCCCCCCAAGGCCCCCTAGTAAGGAGTATCCCCCCACTAAGTCGCGCCTCCCTTTGATGCGTCTTCCTTTTCAGCAATTTTCAGCAGTCCACCCTCAGTATTGTACCCTAAACCAGGTGTAACATGCCGTATAAAACTTATACGCCACTTTAGATGATTGTTGCGATGAAAATTTATGATGGAAAGTGCGGGTGGTACTAGAGGTGGCAGTCCCATAGGAGGAGAATTCCATATAATCTTTAGAAGTTACTAATGGGTTACTTACCCTCCATTCCAGCTTAAAATAGGCCAAAGTCTTACCCACCATGCGTCCTTTGCGTTTCTCCTTTAAGGCTCCCTGGGCTTCCACCTGTTCTTGGGATTCCCTTTCATGCAGCTGTCACTCTCTATCTTCGGCTCCTAGTAGACATAGGCTGTCATCTCCACAACGGACAGATACGTGCTTACACACCTCTCCTCATCTCGTTTGCAGGTTCCAGCACATGTTTGGGGGGAAGGCACAGCAGTCCCGACCGAGCTCCGGACCGTACTGGCCCTTTGCCGCTACTGGCTCGGGCACGCCGCTCCCACCGCCTTCACCCACCGCAACCAATCCCTGGGGCTGGGAAGTAGAACGGACGGATAGCAGGGACCGCATACAAAGCGCGGCTCTCCGGGGAGGGGTGACGGAGGGCTAGCGTGCAGTCCGTGAGCTGCTCCTAGCGTGCATCACGGCTAGAGGGACGCCGAGCTCCCCGCACTCAGCAGCAGCAGCCCGACCTCGCCCACATCTGGCTCCTCCCTCCACCTGATTCTTTGGCAACCAAGCTCATACTTAAATCCAATACTCTGTATTCACATTTTGATTGTATTTTTTCAGACCTTTGTTACAACCTTGTTTTTTTTTTCATTCATTTAGTGGTCTCAATAAAATCTTGCACATCCCCTGAGGAAGCTAAGTAGCGAAACATGCCGGGCTAGTGTGCAATATCTCCATCTGCGATTTACCATTCACCTGTATACTTTTGACCACCAAACGTTTGTAATTTTACATTGCTTTAAAACAGCATGCCTTTTTAACTATGCTATGTTAATAAAATTATGTTTTATTTTAATTGACAAAAGTCAACCTTGTCTTCTTGTACTTGGCACCGCAAAAATCCCTTTACTCCTTTTTGTTGCATAGACAATTGTCTGCAATGTAAAGTAGTGAGTGCAGTGAGTGTACAGCTTGTATAACAGTGTAAATTTGCTGTCCTCTTAAAATAACTCAACACACAGCCATTAATGTCTAAATCGCTGGCAACAAAAGTGAGTACACCCCTAAGTGAAAATGTCCAAATTGGGGCCAATTAGCCATTATCCCTCCCTGGTGTCATGTGTTACATAGAAGGTCTCAGGTGTGAATGGGGAGCAGGTGTGTTAAATTTGGTGTTATAGCTCTCACACTCTCATACTGGTTAGTGGAACATGGCACCTCATGAATTGTTGCTCTACATATAGATGGCCTAGGCTATAAGAAGATTTCCAAGGCCTTGAAACTGAGCTGCAGCACGGTGGCCAACACCAAACAGCGGTTAAACAGGACAGGTTCCACTCAGAACAGGCCTCGCCACGGTCAACCAATGAATTTGAGTGTACGTGCTCAGCATCATATCCAGAGGTTGTCTTTGGGAAATAGACGTGTGAGTGCTGCCAGCATTGCAGAGGTTGAAGGGTTGGGGGTCAGCCTGTCAGTGATCAGACCATACGCCGCACACTGCATCAAATTGGTCTGCATTGCTGTCGTCCCAGAAGGAAGCCTGTTCTAAAAATGATGCACAAGAAAGCCTGCAAACAGTAGCCACACAAAATATTGACACTTTGGGCCCAATTTGGACATTTTTACTTAGGGGTGTACTCACTTTTGTTGCCAGTGGTTTAGAAATTAATGACTGTGTGCTGGGTTATTTTGAGGGGACAGCAAACTTACACTGTAATGCAAGCTGTACAACCACTACTTTACATTGTAGCAAAGTGTTATTTCTTGTATGTAAATGTGAGGGGTGTACTACTTTTGTGAGATACTGTATATGGTCCTATAATGGTAAAATGTACATACAGTGATTTTCAACTTAAGTATTTACTCATGTTATTTGACATATTTGGTTATGCTATGCAGCTCCGACTCCTTGCATATCCTCATGCACAGAATTTTCATGTTCCATGATTTCTAAAGTTCCTTACGTGGAAAGTTAGAGGGCTGCGCAACAAGATTAAACGCACTGCCATTTTAACATTCCTAAAATCTCAACGTGCTGACTTCATTACGTTGGTTGAAACACATGTCACTGGTCACTTACAAGCAGCCCTAAAACGACCCTGGATTGGATGGGCATACCATGCAACCCACACCTCTCTTTCCAGGGGCGTATTCGTCATCGCCAAAAGAGTTCCTTTTGATTTAATATCGATACAGTCGGATCGGCAGGGCAGATATATATTTATACATGCCACCATTAGTGGCTTCCCTATTTTACTTTTGGCCTGTTATATCCCCCCCCCCCTCCGTATAACTCAGCTGTAGTTAATAAAGGTTTTGCTTTTATTTCCCAATATCCTACGCTTCCGGTTGTATGGATGGGGATTTCAATATGACCCTAACCCCTGCCTTGGACCGTATGGGACAGACTGACACTACTCTGGATCCTCACACACACACACAGGCTCAGGCCCGGATTTACTCCCTTTGCCGCCCCAAGGCCGGGTCCTTCAATGCCGCCCCCCCCCCCACACACACACACATACACACACACCTTCAATTAAAAACATATCTCCATACACGAGAACACTGAAAATAACTGGCTTTAATTGTACAGACTAAAAATACTTCAGGGTAAGCGCGCGAGGGGTAAGGATTTTTCGCAGGCAATTTTTTAAGGCAATGGCTGGTGTTAGTGCTTCAATCATCCCCGGCACCATGGTTGTTATGGTGTCAGGATGATTGAAACACATTATTTCTATCATTACATTCTAATATTAACTGAAATAGTTCAACTCACCATAATGCAGAATCATTGGGAGCCCTGAGCGTGTCACTTGCCCCCATCTCTTGTCACTTGCCACCATGCCTGCCACCAGATGGAGATGTCACTTGCCACCATGCCTGCCACCAGATGGAGATGTCACTTGCCACCATGCCTGCCACCAGATGGGGATGTCACTTGCCACCATGCCTGCCACCAGATGGGGATGTCACTTGCCACCATGCCTGCCACCAGATGGGGATGTCAATTGCCACCATGCCTGCCACCAGATGGGGATGTCACTTGCCACCATGCCTGCCACCAGATGGGGATGTCACTTGCCACTATGCCTGCCACCAGATGGGGATGTCACTTGCCACTATGCCTGCCACCAGATGAGGATGTCACTTGCTACGCTGCCTGCCACCAGATGGGGATGTCACTTGCCACCATGCCTGCCACCAGATGGGGATGTCACTTGCCACACTGCCTGCCACCAGATGGGGATGTCACTTGCTACGCTGCCTGCCACCAGATGGGGATGTCACTTGCCACGCTGCCTGCCACCAGATGGGGATGTCACTTGCCACACTGCCTGCCACCAGATGGGGATGTCACTTGCCGCGCTGCCTGCCACCAGATGGGGATGTCACTTGCCACGCTGCCTGCCACCAGATGGGGATGTCACTTGCCACGCTGCCTGCCACCAGATGGGGATGTCACTTGCCACCATGCCTGCCACCAGATGGGGATGTCACTTGCCACGCTGCTTGCCACTAGATGGGGATGTCACTTGCCACGCTGCCTGCCACCGGATGGGGATGTCACTTGCCACCATGCCTGCCACCAGATGGGGATGTCACTTGCCACACTGCCTGCCACCAGATGGGGATGTCACTTGCCACGCTGCCTGCCACCAGATGGGGATGTCACTTGCCACGCTGCCTGCCACCAGATGGGGATGTCACTTGCCACGCTGCCTGCCACCAGATGGGGATGTCACTTGCCACCATGCCTGCCACCAGATGGGGATGTCACTTGCCACGCTGCTTGCCACTAGATGGGGATGTCACTTGCCACCATGCCTGCCACCAGATGGGGATGTCACTTGCCACCATGCCTGCCACCAGATGGGGATGTCACTTGCCACCATGCCTGCCACCAAATGGGGATGTCACTTGCCACGCTGCCTGCCACCAGATGGGGATGTCACTTGCCACCATGCCTGCCACCAGATGGGGATGTCACTTGCCACCATGCCTGCCACCAGATGGGGATGTCAATTGCCACCATGCCTGCCACCAGATGGGGATGTCACTTGCCACCATGCCTGCCACCAGATGGGGATGTCACTTGCCACTATGCCTGCCACCAGATGGGGATGTCACTTGCCACTATGCCTGCCACCAGATGGGGATGTCACTTGCTACGCTGCCTGCCACCAGATGGGGATGTCACTTGCCACCATGCCTGCCACCAGATGGGGATGTCACTTGCCACACTGCCTGCCACCAGATGGGGATGTCACTTGCTACGCTGCCTGCCACCAGATGGGGATGTCACTTGCCACGCTGCCTGCCACCAGATGGGGATGTCACTTGCCACACTGCCTGCCACCAGATGGGGATGTCACTTGCCACGCTGCCTGCCACCAGATGGGGATGTCACTTGCCACGCTGCCTGCCACCAGATGGGGATGTCACTTGCCACGCTGCCTGCCACCAGATGGGGATGTCACTTGCCACCATGCCTGCCACCAGATGGGGATGTCACTTGCCACGCTGCTTGCCACTAGATGGGGATGTCACTTGCCACGCTGCCTGCCACCGGATGGGGATGTCACTTGCCACCATGCCTGCCACCAGATGGGGATGTCACTTGCCATACTGCCTGCCACCAGATGGGGATGTCACTTGCCACGCTGCCTGCCACCAGATGGGGATATCACTTGCCATGCTGCCTGCCACCAGATGGGGATGTCACTTGCCACGCTGCCTGCCACCAGATGGGGATGTCACTTGCCACCATGCCTGCCACCAGATGGGGATGTCACTTGCCACGCTGCTTGCCACTAGATGGGGATGTCACTTGCCACGCTGCCTGCCACCGGATGGGGATGTCACTTGCCACCATGCCTGCCACCAGATGGGGATGTCACTTGCCACACTGCCTGCCACCAGATGGGGATGTCACTTGCCACGCTGCCTGCCACCAGATGGGGATGTCACTTGCCACCATGCCTGCCACCAGATGGGGATGTCACTTGCCACCATGCCTGCCACCAGATGGGGATGTCACTTGCCACACTGCCACCAGATGGGAATGTCACTTGCCACTATGCCTGCCACCAGATGGGGATGTCACTTGCCACACTGCCTGCCACCAGATGGGGATGTCACTTGCCACACTGCCTGCCACCAGATGGGGATGTCACTTGCCACCATGCCTGCCACCAGATGGGGATGTCACTTGCCACGCTGCCTGCAACCAGATGGGGATGTCACTTGCCACGCTGCCTGCCACCAGATGGGGATGTCACTTGCCACCATGTCTGCCACCAGATGGGGATGTCACTTGCCACGCTGCCACCAGATGGGGATGTCACTTGCCACGCTGCCACCAAATGGAGATGTCACTTGCCACGCTGCCACCAGATGGGGATGTCACTTGCCATGCTGCCACCAGATGGGGATGTCACTTGCCATGCTGCCACTAGATGGAGATGTCACTTGCCATGCTGCCACCAGATGGGGATGTCACTTGCCACGCTGCCACCAGATGGGGATGTCACTTGCCACACTGCCTGCAACCAGATGGGGATGTCACTTGCCATGCTGCCTGCCATCAGAAGGAGGAGGGCGGAACAGCGGTGCAGGCAATGAGAGATGTCATCTCTCTCCCCCGCCGCCGCACCGCTAACATTACTACCTACTTGATTTTTTCAAAAATGGCGCCGGGCGGCGCAATCATGCGACTGCGCATGCGCCGCCCGGCCGAGCGCTTACGAGCTTTCCCGAGCCCGGCCGGCTTCGGAACGGCGCATGCGCAGTTGCGTGGTCGGCTCGCGCCCATCTTTTCTATGGGCAGCACGAAAGGGGGGCGGCCGCGAAGTCGCTGCAGGAGCAGCGCCGCCCCTACACCACTGTCGCCCCGAGGCCTGGCCTCGGTGGCCTTGTGGTAAATCCGGCCCTGCACAGGCTATATCGTATGCTTACTGATTTTGCTCTAATAGACACGTGGAGATGCAAACATCCTATTGCTAAAGCATTCTCCTGTTGTTCAGATAATCATAATACCATGTCCCATATTCATTTTATCTTTCTGTCCTTAACCCTCTTACCTGGACTAACAGATGTAGGATTCACTCCTAGAATAGAATACTATCAGACCACGCTCCCTATTGGATTACTGTCCAATTGCTTCTTGTATCTCCCACCCCAACGTGGAGACTGAACCCCTATTTGGTTGTCAGCCCTGAAAGACCAGGATGACATACCAAATGAACAACAATATTAATTCTACCTTTAATCAGGGCTCGTCCTTATATGAGTTAGTATGGGAGATGTTTAGGATACATGTTCGCACACTTTTATGTACCCGCATAAACAGGCTTAAAACTTCCTCTAAATTTTCACTCCGGCAAGCCACGGAGCGTTTACACGAAATAGAGGAAGTATTCCATAAAAACCCCTTATCGGCCACCAAGAATGATCTTAAACTGCAGACTCGCCAGGTCACACAATTGCATATAGAAAAAGCTAAGCAGTGGATCTTCTTTTGTAAACAAAGAGTATTTGAGCATGGAGAACGTTCAGGCAAACTACTAGCATATCTTGCCCACTTAGATAATAATCCTCCGGTAGTGGTCTCTTTAGTGGGCCCAGATGGGAATGATATAAGTGACCCTCAACGGGTAGATGCTGAATTCGGAAAATTTTATAGCATGTTGTACTCCTCCCAGGTTACTCAATCCTCACAAGGACTGTCTATTGACCATTCGATTTCCCCTGTTGTCAGATGACCAGGTTGGACTCTTATGCCCTGAACACACGGTCGGATTTTCCAACGGAAAATGTGCGATCGGAGCTTGTTGTCGGAAATTCCGACCGTGTGTGGGCTCCATCGGACTTTTTCAATCGGATTTTCCGACACACAAAGTTTGAGAGCAGGCTATAAAATTTTCCGACAACAAAATCCGATTGCGTCAATTCAGACCGTGTGTGGACAATTCCGATGCACAAAGTGCCACCCATGCTCAGAATAAATTCCGAGACGGAACTGCTTGGTCTGGTAAAATTAGCATTTGGAATGGATATAGCGCTTTCGTCACGCTGCAATGTTTTAAATTGTTTAATGCAGCACACTCTCTTCTTCTTTATAATGCTAGAAGAATGAAGTAGTTTCGCTGCTCATATTCACACAGAGTTCTCACAAACTTCTTTCTTTATTATTTCTCGTGATTTTATCAATATAATATTTTTATTTGTCATATCTCCGGAAAAAATAATCTTTTTGGGATGTTTTTAGATTAAATAATTTTTTTTAGGATTTTTTTAAAGCCTGATCTTGTGTTTTATTTATCTTTTGTGTGTCAAGTTACCACAACACCATTATTATCTTGTATTATTTATTAATCTCAAGGAGGTTGCTTGGTGTTGGTGTCTCTTGTTAATTTCACATTGTATTTTTGAAATGTACCTGCCTCCTCACAAACTGTCCTTTTTGAAGGAAAACACACATAGGCAAGTATAATTGAAAAAAAACTCCTTTATTAAGGGCTCATACCCAAACAAAGAGGGAGGCAACACTGGATAAACTCTCTGGTGTTCCTTACACGCTTCCTTGCCGGCTGTGGCTCTGGTGTTGGAGGTGTGGCAGGAGGAGGAGGAGGAAGAGGACCTGGAGGAGAAGGAGGACTGTGGTTGAGCTTACAAATGTGGCTTTGGCATGTGAGTTGGCCCCTCAACCCCTTTTTTAGTGCTTGGAAAATGATAAACTCACATAAGAGGCATTGTCCCTCCTCCATTTGCTGCATTTTGCAAGATGTTGTGTCTGAAAAGTCCTCTTCAACACTGTGGGGGGTTCTGAGGGCCTCAGTAGCCTTCCAAAACAGGCCAATTGCTGCCTCCTCCAGATTACTCCTCTTCCTGCCATTTTTTTTTTGAACGCGGAAGGGAGGGACCTGGGTATCGGGCAGCCTACTGGGCCCGGCCACCTCCTGGCTGAGACTTTCCTGTGTATGAAAAAAGGACATCGTTTAACTTTTTGGTTCATCAATCACAATCAGAAATTTGTACTCCCAAATAACAAAGATTTAACATCATTAATTTGACCAACAGAAATATTTAGAAGAATGCTATACCTGGCTCAAGCTGGGCTCCTCCACATGTTGCTGCCTGGAAGGCCCAGGTTGGACGTCAGAAGCCTCAGCTAAGGAGGAAGGAAGCGTGGAAGGAAGAGTGGAGAGTGCTGGCCTGGGTTCAGTCTGGCCTGCCAGAAAATGCAGCCTGTCATAGTACCACAGCCTGGGGAGATAAATGTCATCTGCAGCTCCTGATCTCTGGAAATCCTGGATCTTCTTGCGCTCCCTTAGATAAGTGCTCCTCAGGCCACCAATTAGGATCTTCAAATAGGTGATGTCTGCTGTTGGGATCACCGGCTTCACAATTTCCAGCAACTGATCCAGCGCTGCCTTCCTCTTTGTTTAATTCTTATAATGTGTGTGGTTTACCTGCCACAGACAGGGCAGCTCCTTGAACATATCAATGAATATGGGGATAAAGTCCTGATCATTCAATATATCCATTTTCTCTGCAAGACACAACACAATACAAACCCTAATGTCAGGCTAAAGTCTCCTAATCTTGTCCCAATATAGGCCTCAATTTCTAAGCAGTATAGGCCCAAGTTTAAATGTTACCTTCATTATCACGATCGGTGCTTCCTCTACTCCTTCCTCCGCTCACAGATCGTACATACGACGCACGCGTGTTACGCTTTATATACACTGCGCATGCGTAAAACTCTGCTCACCCCTGACGTTCTTTCTAGTCTATTCCCCGCCCCTTCTCGTTCAGCGCAGTGGGAGAAGAGCACATGGCGGAGACAGAGCAGGCGCGTGATAATTACAGCAATGAGGAGGAAAGCCCGGAGCCAGAAATGTCACAATCCCGGAGGAGACGATTTAAGGCATCAAATATGGCCTTTTTAGAGATGGTGGACATACTGAAGAGGGCCGACTATGATGGGAAGTATGGACCTTACCCCAACCCCAATGTGAGAAAGGCCAAGATCATAGCAAAAGTTGTGAAAAGTCTGCACAGAAATTTTGGGGTACGTCGATCCAAGGATCAACTGAGGAAGCGGCGGTCGGACCTCAAATTAAGGGAGCACGATCAGTATAGAAGGATCAGGAGAGTGCTGCAAAAAAGTAAGTAGTTGTCCTGTGTTCCTATTCTTTATTTTTATTACGGTAGTGCTGCTCCGAGTGCTTTTCTTTACTGTTGTACAGCTTAAAATGGCAACTTTCATGGTCATGGACACATTATTCGTTCATAGGAAACATTGTTTGTTTGGCCAATAAAACACCATGTTTTGTCCAGATGCAGTTCAATACATTTTTACTGGCCTACTTCTCTTAAAATTATTTTGGTGTCTAGATGGGTTTGTAACTAGAATGAACTGCAAACTAGATTCTGTGTAAGAAGAGGACACTCAGCAGATGTTTACACATCTGGACGCTGGAGCACAAGTGTGGGACACAAGAACACCCTTTTTATTAGGGGGCCCACACAGGTGTATCAGTGTATACTATAGGGGTGACTCCATCTGTGAAGCTTGTACAAAACAGGTAAGTATTCAAGCTTGTATCAAAAGAATATATTTTGCGCTAACCATATAAAGATCCAAAAAGGTGCAGCTGCTTGTGTAAGTCAAAAATACAAAAAAAAAACAAAAGAATAATGGAAAATTACAAGCGCGCCACCAATGAATATATATCGTGATACAATGTATACATCAGCTTTATCCACGTGATTTACCACTATTTTTGTGAAAAAATAAATGAAAAAATAAATAAAAAATTGTGATACATTGTTGTACCTAGTGTTTATATATCACAAATAAAGAGCAACTAAGTTACTCTATATACTAGTAACCTAATACCAACATATTTAAATGAAATCCTTTTCAGAATTGTGAAACAATTATGTGCCTTTTAGATCTAGTGTTATTGTGAAAAAAGAAATTATGTTAATCTTTGTGCTCAGCAATCTAATTGCTCCCACTTCACACACCAATTAAATTAATAATTGTTCCTCTGCAAAAAAAAAAATATATATATATTCTTATAAATATACACCCTCGTGATATATCATAAACAATAAAGTCCATGTGAGGATATCTTGTATTGTGGATCAACCATGAATCTTCCGCTTTGACACACACACAGATGATCTTCCCACTTTAGGTAAAGTTAAAAATGCTCGCTTACTGAATCTGTTGGATCTCAGATTATAGAGATCTAAAAGGCTTGTTGCATTTGCCTGCCGGCTTCTGTGATCTCCACCTGGATAACACTCCAGAAAGCTGTCCTCTCTTCCTTCAGTGGAACAGCAAACAGACACTTGTTTAAGGTTCAGGTGTTGATTTCCACAACTTCCCTGGATCCTCCACATATCCAGACCCCTCAATGAAGACAAAACGGGGGAGACTCCATAGTGTAGATGTATAAAATTTATTATAAAAAGTCACTTATCACTCCACAGCAATTGCGCACAGCATTAAAAACACAGCATTCCAGGAACTGCAAGCCAAAAAGTCAAATCAAATTGCACAGCAAAATACACCGCAAATTATGCACAGCAAAGGGAACCGGATAAAAAATAGCAATAGCTTACAGGCAGCAGAGGGTTGAGCCTTCTTACTGCATGGGGAAAAAATGAATAAAACGTGATGGCATTACAGCCACTTGCTCCATCTGACGCACGTTTCCCCTCAACAGGCTTCTACTGGGAACGAAGACATAGATAGACTCTGGCTCAGCACGTTTATATATTCAGATGGCAGGAGTGACACCGGAAGTAGCATGTAGGCTTTTCATCCAGTTGTCACTTAGCAGACTGTTATTTTTCTTCCTACCTTATTCAAAAAATAACTAAAAAATACTTAAAAATATCCAAAAAATATCCTCTTTCATCCTCGCATAGAGATGCGACCGAAAAAAAAAAAGGAATAAAACCTAAAAAATTATTTCAAAATACACTTTTCTAGGGTTACATCCAAAAATGTATTTACTGGATATTTTCAATTTTCCTTTTTAGCTTTGCATTTCCAATTGATTATATATATACATATACCTGAAAAATATCTGAATTTTTGTTACAAAGACCCACTTCAGATAATATATATTCATGACATATCAGATATATAATTAGGAATTCATGTTGAAGGTTGTGCAGCAGTTCCACCCCACTTATCTTGAATCCATATATATATATATATATATATATATATATATATATATATATATATATATATATATATATATATATATATATATATATATATATAAACTTATTCATAAAATTTGAAAAAAATTGGAAAAAATTAAAGTAAAATAAAAAAAAAAAAATGGAAAAAAACTTCTTATTTAAAAAGTCCTTTTTTATTTTTTATTTTTTTTCTTTCTCCCTTCCTTTTTTCCTTTTTTCCCTCTTCTCTCTTTAAAAAAGTAAAAAAGTGAAAAATAAAAATATTTGCCAACATTAAAAAGGCATCGCTGTTATTATCTCAATATAATCAGTTAATATCACACAAATCAAATTAATAAGGTCTACCAGAGAGTGAATATCTGAATATATGATATATGACTAAAAATAAGAGATTCTTTATTTATCTATTATCAATGTAGCAATTAATGTCCCATTCTACATTGAGTCCTAGGGGATTATAACACTAGAGGTCATATATCCACCTAGTTTCACGACAAGAGATACACCTTCTTAAATAGCTTCCTCTCCAGTGGGGGGTGTACTTTTCTATTGCTATTACTTTAAGAAGAGTTGTGTTTCTATTATGGTGTGTCTAAAATGTTTTGACACACTGTGTCCTAAAAAACCTCTTCTAAAATTGCTCAGATGTTCTCCTATTCTGATATTAAGAGCGCGGGTTGTCCTCCCAATATACTGTAACCCGCATGGGCAAATGAGCAAATAGACCACTCCCACTGTTCCACACATGATAAATTCTTTAATATCATATACTTTACTCGTAACATTAGAAGCAAAGGTGGAAGTTTTAATCGTTTGGGAGGTTTTACAAACCTTACACCTTTTGCATGGATAGAAGCCCCTTAGATCACCAAACATGCTGATCCTAGAGGGTCGATCAATTGCACTGGGTGCCAGTTTGTCTTTTAGGGTCTTGTTTCTCCTATAGATAATATTGGGTCTGCTAGGTAAAAGAGGACCTAGAATTGCATCTCCCTTAAGTACATTCCAATGTT